>OY829514.1:6062874-6379668 GCA_963691665.1 Clepsis dumicolana
TACTTATGTTGGCCGGTTGTCTGACAAGATTTATAATATTTTAAAATCAAATAACATCAATGTTGCCTTTAAGACTACTAATTCTTTACGTTCTAGACTTTGTAATAACAAAGAAAAGGTGGATAAAGGGAACAGGTCGGGCGTATATAAACTCACTTGTGGCGACTGTAGTCAAGTATACATTGGACAAACCGGTCGAAGCTTTGATACTAGATTTAAAGAGCATATCTCGTCATATAGGCATGATCATCCAGAGAAATCAAACTTTGCCAAGCATTTATTAGAAACGAATCATTCGTTGTTAGACTCAGATACGTACGAAATTTTACATTATTGTGATAAGGGTTTGCGGCTATCGGTTTTAGAACAATTGGAAATAATTAGGTACAACAACATGGGGTCTATTATTAATGAACAAGTTAATTTGGTTTCTTCGCCTTTGTTACGACTTGGTTCTAATTTTAATAATGTGTCATAGTAATAATGAGAACATGACTTCTCTTTTTACCGTACTCGGTTAAAAATAACGGGGTACCTGGCGTAGATTAAAAATAAAAATAAAAAGGGTAGTTTGGAATTCATTTCTTAAAAAAGGGTAGTTTAGGACTTACATAAAAGGGTAGTTTGGAATTTATAAAATATTAGTGGGTACGTTGGTTTTGTCATTAACTAAGTTGAGTACATGGTTTACATATGTCAGTAGTGGAAGTGGTGGCATGTTGAGCGGTTGTTGTTGTGCTTCGTAAATGGCCTCGTGGAGAGTGCCGAAACGCGTCAGCTTTTAGTATAGTGGTGGTGGTGATAGTTGGGTCTGTGTGGCATGTGTTGATTCTTGTAGCAGTGGAGGTGGAGGTGTTGCATGGAAACAAACATTTGCCGCACAGATATAACTATTTGTCATTAGTGGTCGCGGGTGAGCAAAGTAATTGTTTTTTAGTTCATAAATATGGACCTCCGCAAAGTAACGCCTGATTCAATAAATTAGTCATCAGGTACCAAAGTGTAATATCTTAACAACAGAACTGGAGCCAATAACGCAAACTGTATTCACTGTAACTCCGAAGCAATACTAACCCTTTGCCAATAGCGACCATATCAATGAAGAACCAATGCAGAACCAAAGGTAACAAGACCATAAACCCTAAATACTGCCAGTCGTATAGAGTTGGTTCGTCAGCACACGGCTCGCAGTAACTTGACGCGTTGGTGCGGAACCCTCGCGGGCACGCTCCGCAGTCGCTCCAGGACCCATCTTCCTGCTCTGTGCGGCCACAATAAAGTCCTGGACACGATCTTACTGAAGACATCTTATAAGTAAAGATTAAACTACCAACAGTTGAAAGTTTGGATTCATATGCCCTGTGGCATTGAGTCTTTATACAAACATTTATTTCAAATTTCTTGTTTGCACATAATAACAGCGAATTGTAGTAAGATTTCGTTTTAAAAAAATAAATGCGAAGACGAACGCAATCGACTAGACTTCCACTTTTTGAACTTCAAGCTTCTCTTGTCTGTCAACTTCAACTTGTCATTGTCAAAACTTTCTGTCAACGTCAAATACTTTGTGATTTTTTAACCTCCAAATACAACGTGTTTTACTGTAGCTTGAACAGTTCTTTAAATAGTGAAGGTAAAACTGGCCAGAATTATCAGAAAAACTGGATCTAAAACAAAAAAAAAAATTAAACTCTGTTTTAATACTGATACATATAAATACAATGTATGATATCTGTTTATTTGTAGCCAGTATTTAGACATTTTTGAGGTTAATTTTCTATTTGAGATTTGTACTTATTTGTGTGGGGGGAGCTAAGGTATAAAAAAATCGGTACACTCGTATGAGACACGGCAAGACACTTACTTACCGTTAAAAATAAACAGATAATGGTAAGTAATCAGCGTGAAACAGTTCTTAACACCGACAAATTAAAAACGGTTTCAGGTTAATAGTTTAATTTCAGCATAATAAATAAATTTTAATCAGAAAACAAGTAAGTACATATGAAAAACATCTAATGTTAACAAACTAAAATATTAATAAGTAGGTACCTATGTCAAAATGTTCATATTGCTGAACGTTTTGCTGAACACTACCTACTTTTTTCGAATTTATAGTGCCTTAAATTTCCCGCCCAGCCGTATTTCACGTCTCGAAAACCGTAGACGCAGACGTCTGGCAACAAACCTCAGTATCACAAGAGACAGGTAAAGTATTACAATAGCGGCGCTGAAAATTACACTAAAGACATCCAGCATGTAGTACTTAAAGAAGGACATTCCAACAGCCGGAGAACGTAGGTAGCTGGCTCCGTTGTGGCGTATCACGTACTCCGTCCACCACACAGCGTTTTCGGGACCAGAGATCAGTGGATCTTCAGTCATATCCTTCAGGTTTGCTATTGCCTTTTCGTACCTGGGAAAAATGACATGAATCTTATGATGTTGATGTAAGTGGAGCCGCTAAAAATGTAGGTAAGTACACTTCTTTTATTAAGGTCGGCATGAAAATATCTGCTACCGTAATAAATGTTATATTTGGAGCACATTCATTTTTTTAACGGAGTGCCTACCTTAGATTTTTTGTGCTGCGACCATAAGTTTTAAAATACGTAAAAATAAGTGATTTTAGTGATAAAGTGCAGTAAAACATGCCTGAGTAAGTAAATAAATAGTTTTTAATCATTTTTTAATAGTAAGGTGGTGGTTTTATGAAGTTTTTTCATACTATTTTGATTTTTTTATGTACCGACCTGGGTATATAAATAAATAAATATCTCGTATTACGTCATCTCAGATTTGGGAAATTTTAGAAAAAACAGGTAAATGGCATGGAATTCATTGTTATTTAAGTAAATAAGCAATTTAAGCTGAAACCAACGATATATGGTTTATATTACCGTATCCAACCGTTTTTTTTATTTAATTTTTTCATAATTCGCGGAAAATTCGCGAACATTCGCGAAAAATTCCAGCCACTAGAGGGCGAAAAAATAACGTAAAAAAACATGATTTCTGCCACATGTACGCTATGTACAAATTAGTACATGCCACTAGAAAGGATAAGTATTGTTTTTATTTAACTGGCGCCTATTTCTAAACTGGAATCAATGGCAAAAATAGGTGCTTACTTCTCATTAGTCGCAACAGCAGTAATCGTTTCTTTGAGCATATCCTTGTCCAAGTAGTATGGGTCTATGATCTCGCCACCTCCAAATTTGGTGATCTGCCTGATGAAAACCGTTCTGGTCTTAATGGTTGGAAGGCCAACGATGGGCACTTTGTAGTACAGTGCTTCTTCCAAGGAGCGAGAACCGCCGTGCGTTAAGAACACTTTTACGTTTGGATGCGCTGAAAAGTTTTAGAATACCTAAGTAAGTACCTACTGTATTGGTTACAGCAGTTAAAGTTATGGATAATGTCTGCTGCAGTTTCGAAGAAAACGGAAAAGTAATTTTTCCTTAGGTGGCATCTAGAGTCTCTGACTGATTCGCATGCTTTGTTATGACTTCCTTAAGTTCACACAAATTGGTCAAAAATATAATTGGCAGATTAGTTAAAGTACAGGAGTAGAAAAACCTACCTAAAACTTCCTGCTGTGGAAACCAAGTTTGAGCGATCACATTATCAGGTTTCTCAAACATCGTGGTGTTGCCGATCTTCCACAGAACGGTGAACGGAAGTTCTCTGAAGGCATCAGCCAGAGTGTTCAGTATGGACTTTGAGAGCTGTTCAGATTCTTGGGTCGCGCCTAGGCTGAAGTAAACCACGCCTTTCGTTGCTGCGTCCAGTAGAGAATTGAGAGCCTGGGAAAGTGAGATAATATTCAACTGTCATTAAGAGTTTAACAAGTGTGTGTAGGTAAGGCTATTAACTTATAGGGTACCATACCGGAGTAAGGGAAAGCCCGGGTTTAATATGCATCCGATCACTGTAGATAACAGCAGGAACCGACGGCCTGTTCCCAGCTATGATTGGATTGGCTGAAACCAGCAGCAAGTCAATGTCGTATTCCACCTCCTGGAGATCGCGTTTGAGCCCCAGTAATTTCTCAGCAGCAACATGGGACAGTGGAAGATAATAGTTGTAATACTCGTGCTTCGTCTTCAGGTGTCTGTAAAGTTCCACAAATTTCTGCCAGGCAGTCAAGTTGCCGTTGTTAACCGTGTTCACATCGAGGTAGAGGAGTGGATGGGTTGGATTGCCTTTAGCTTCATGCTGATGCAATTTTCCGCTGGATGTTGTAATAGCAATATGCGAAGTATTGTATTTTTCAGCAACGGCGTACAAGAGAGGAACATCGGCCTCAGTTATGACCAGGTCGAATTTAATGTTGGGGTTGATGAGCAGGGCTTGCATTTGTTTAGATTTTAGTTGGGCAATTGCTATTTTGAGGGATAGTTCGTTGAACGATCTCAATCTGGTAAAGTAGTCGTCTGTATTTATTAAGAGGTGTCTGAAATCCTGCCAGTAAATGGCGGATTCCTGCCCAACATCCAGCTCCACGATCTTTTCTGTGTCTGGATACGTGAATTGTCCAGGATATGGAGTCATTACAACAACTGAATGCCCTTTCTTAGCGAGCTGGGATACATATCCTCGGAAGACTAGGTGGTCTGAAAACGACAAGGAGGAAAACAGCGCAAGTATGGAAGCTCCTTCGACAGCATGGCTGAGGAACAGAAGACAGAACACTGCACACAGTCCTTTCCAACCCATGGTAAGTTCGAGAACGCCGCACAACACTAAATAATGTGACCACTCTGGGCAAACGCACCGACTGAAAGGGAAGGCAGTCTATAGACCTCGTCAGTGACAAAAGAAAACATTTGTGCAAATAAAGACACTCAATGCAAATAATACGTTTCTCAGTAAGCAGATGTTGACTGTGTTGACGTTGTATAATCGACCATTCTTGAATCTTGTAATTTATTGCGTAGAATATGTTAGGTACATACCTTTACGGTAAGACACACCCTTACTTAGCATTAGTTTTTGTGGATAGGTACTTAACTACGTTCTAAACTAGCTTTTTTTTCTTGACTCACTATCGTTGTAAAACTCAATACGTATCCTACCCCCGCACTACTAGTTCCCGCACCTCCACCAATTGTTAGCCGGGTGTCTATGGACACAGCTGTTTGGGTAGAGGTGTAGCGGCATCAACTACTTCTTGGCTGCGAGAGGAGTATTCTTCATAAACACTTATTTCATTTAACTTTCGTTTGTTTTCATCATTAGGCGAATACACGTCTCTTCATCAAAGCTCTCTGATAGGGCGTCGCACTTGTTTGTTGTGTTCCAAGACACCTAAGTATTGATTAATTTAAATTCAAATACCGAACTAACACACAGTCCAACCGAATCAACAAGCAGAGAGCGACTTCCTTACTACTATATAAACTACTACAACCTCCTTACTACTATGCCAAATTTCAATTCGGTCCGGTTGAAAGTGCCTGAAATTAAATATGCCAGTTTTGACCCAACCATATATTCTAACACACACAATGAAGTTAAATAAAAGTCAGAAAAACCTTAATTATTATTCCCTCTCAAAAAGGTAGGTACACTAAGTTTAACATACGGACAATTTTGTGCAACTTTGTCCAGGGCCTTACCTTACGTCTGTGTAGGTACCTACCAATCTCTGCGTTACGTCATTTGAAGTGCGTTACCACGGTAACGAGTAGACATTGACATCAAAACAAATATCGGACGTAAACTTCCCAAGCACAGTAGCTGAAACTCAAGTGTGCAGTGGATGGAATTCTCAAAATTATGTCAGCATAGTTCACCAAGAATTAGTAACTTAACATGGATAATGACGTATCAAATTACTCAGTGGTGGGTAGGATAGGAGAGGGCGCACACGGACTGGTGTTCAAGGCTCGGCATCTACCCACGGGGCGAGAAGTGGCGCTGAAGAAGATCTTGATTAAAAACTTGGATGACGGCATACCGGTCAACGTGATGAGGGAAATCAAAGCGCTGCAGCTTTTGCGGTGTAAATACGTATGTAACTGTGTATTTTAAACTTGATAAGGTTGTAAATTTGTTATGTCGGAGACGACTAACTGAAATTTTACATCAAAAGTAAGTTTTGCCTTCCAAGTCGATCTAGACAGGTTCAGCAAATGAAGTTATAAAAATAAAGGAAGCAGTTTAACGCTAACTTATGGTAAAGCGGAAAGACGCTGAGCGAAGCTAAAATATTAATTAGGTAATCAAGTAGGTAAGTGTCTACGAAGAATGATCCTAGGGCTAACATACTTAATTCATTTTATTCTCGCAGGTGATAAAGCTACACGACATGTTCCCCCGCGGCATGAGCTTAGTCCTGGTTCTGGAATACATGTGCTCGGGCCTTTGGGACATGCTGCATCACAACCAGAGCGAGATGACTCTGCCTAGGGTCAAGACGTACGCGCAGATGCTGCTGAAAGGAACTCGATACATGCACGCGCATTATGTCATGCATAGGGTAGGTTGAACTCTAAAGTAGCTGATGCGCAGTGGCGTCGCTAGCTTGGGTGGCACTCGGTGCGAATATCGTAGTGTCACCGGGTGCCATTTTCCGAACCTTTCTTTTTTTTGACAATTTGGAAAATTGTAGTGTTTTGGAACAATCAGTTCCAAAATAGATAAAAGAACTTGTCTGATACAAAAATAACAGGTTTGTGACATTTTTCACTGACTCAGTTACTGAGTGGTAGGTATGGACGTCACCCATTGCGCAATAGGTAGGTAAGCCACTGATGATGATGATTGAAGCAGACGCGCCTTTACACAAATTATACGACCACGACATGTCACAATCATAGATACGAGTACGGTACGTGAGAGTTGAAGATATTATTCTTTGACTGTGGTTCTCATGGAGATAAATCCAATAGCAACGGAAATTACCAATTACATTTTGTTTTTCTAGGATTTGAAACCAGCGAATTTACTAATAAATCACGAAGGCATACTGAAAATAGCTGATTTGGGACTCGCTCGCCTGTACTGGCCAGATGGCGGACGGCCTTATTCACACCAAGTAGCCACGAGGTTACAGTATTATTTTCGAAGTTTTTAATTGAGAAGATAATGAAATTGTAGCTTTTAACCGGTTTTTATTTGTAGATGGTATCGCGCCCCTGAACTGCTGTATGGAGCAAGATACTACTGCGAAAAGGTGGACTTGTGGGCTGTCGGCTGCATCATTGCAGAGATGATCACTAAAAAACCAATTTTCGCAGTGAGTTCGCAGCAAAAAAAGTCAAATAACTGGACGTCATTCAACTTAGCGTTACAAACTTCTACAACTTCGTTCAAAACATTTTCCTCTTTGCCACATTTTCTCCCAGCTGACTCAGTAGGTAATTATTGACTCGTGAGGAGTCCTAATCCTATAAACAGCAAACTTCGATCCGTTTTTATTTCACTATGATTGAGTCTCACGGTAGTTTCATGTTAAAAGTAGCAAACTTCGAGTTAATAAATTACAGCATGAGCATACAAAATTCAAAAAAGTTAAGGACGGATGATGTCCCTAGACTAGAACGCTCCGCAGGTTTAAATTTAAACCTGTATCCATATACCTACTCGTATAATTATTAATAATTATATTCATATATGGATATAATTATTAATAATTATATCCATATATGGAGCCGCTATTAGGTACATTACCGTGCATTTCCACAGCGTCTTTTGAAAGGACATCGTAGATTTCCTCGGGAACGATGAAAGTTACAAGTTTTCTACCGGTGCCAATCTCTACATTTCCTAGGGCGAGTCCGACATCGAGCAGCTAGCAATAGTACTGCAACACCTCGGCACTCCGTCTGAAGAGAGCTGGCCAGGGCACGCAGACCTCCCAGACTTCCACAAGATCACATTTCCACCCTCCGAGCCCACGCCGTGGCCAGACCTCTTGCCAGGGTTGGAGCCTGATGCCGTGCAGCTGGTCAAGTCGTTTCTGCACTATGATGCTGATAAAAGGATATCGGCCAAAGAGGTAGGTGATGACGATGAGTGGTTAAGAGCAATCGAGAAATATGTTTCGAAGTAACCTTAGGATTATTAGTAGCCGCCCCGCCATCAGATACTAATCTTGATGGTGATTGTAGTCGAGAAATAGTTATTTGTTATACAAGGGTGCAAAGTTGTATTTTACCCGCGATTGTGGAATTGAAACACAAGCAAGCGAAAGGATTCTATAGTTCTTTCTAAAATAGAATCCTGAGCGTAGCGAGTGTTTCAACACACGAGAAGTAAAATACATTTGCACCCGCCGTGTGTAACATAAAACTTTTCACCTCACTGTAGCGAAGAAAGCGCAACATGCAAAAAAACAGCTCATAAAAATAACTCTTCATCGCTGGAATCACTATTTTTATTACGATATTATAACAGAAAACTCTGGAAGTTGTGTATTTTACGTAAGTCGGAGTCGGTGAGAAAATTTTCGTTGACAATGTTGACATTTCTGACGATGCGTTTTGAAATTGCATCGACTCAACTTGTGCGTTCAGAATTCATTATTATAAAAAACAAATGTTTCTTACAGAATTTTAAGGACCATTAAATAAAGCTAAATTCGGTATTTTTTTATTAAATTCCCAAACCATTTATAATTTATTTATTGACAAGTAATATCGAACGAACCATTATTATGAGCGTTTTACTTTTTGTTATCTGTCAAAAGCTACGTAAACACGCTCCACTTCAAGGTCAAATTACTTTCCCCACTAGTGGATAAAATGCGATTTTACCCGCTTGTATTAAAGGATAAAAGGCGGCTTTCCGAGGTAGTGAGGGGAAAAATATATTCATGACACCCTTGCGAGCCGCTGTGTAATTTATCTGATTGGAAAAGCCGATAGGTAGTAATGTGTAATATAAAAACCTACTAATACATTTATACTCCGCAGGCCTTACGACACCAATGGTTCCAAAACCGACCTTTGCCTGCGACGTTAGCGGATATGCCACAGCCCAATAATGCTACAAAACCAAAATAAAACAATTAGTAGGTTCTATCATTTGCCTTTTATTACTTCGAATAACTTACACATAGCTAACTACTCGCAATAAAATATTGTACAAGTAATAATATTTAACAATGTAGTTGTACTTTGAACGAAATGTACATATTTTGAGCCATAACAGATAAGAAATGAGCGTAAGCAGTAAAATAGACTATAATACTTTTTATGCACACACTTAATGCCCAACAAGAGGCTATAAATTATACTGTTATTTTGGATTTATAAATCTAGTTTATAAAGCCTTTGTGAAACTGCGAACGTGGCATGGCGTTTGCTAGAAGTAATGATGTTGACTTCTACGCAGTCGTCACACTATCCCTGTGCGTGATTACTACTCGTATAGTCACGACAAGTGAACAAGCCGCTTCACCACGCCTGCAGTGTGGCAAAGTCTTTAGAGTCAATATTTAAAACGATTGCACCTAAAACAAAATTTCATATACATGTGCACATACATATCATATGAATTGTTGACTAAGAAAGTTCAGTGCCGAGAATCGAACTACGACGTCACATAATTGTGATATACAAACAACCATACCCAATAAAAATTAAATAAAAATAATATATTAGGTACACACGATCGGAAATTTAATTTGAAAATACAGCTTGTGCCATTGCAACGAGATCACGTTAATTCCACTCGAAATATACAGAAATATATTCTACTCGTATAGTTGATATGTTTTAAACACATACTCACACGAACTTTATTTGCCGCGCGACCGTATTTTGGAGCACGGGATAGTACATACTACCACAGCCACTTATAGAAAACACTTGAAATAAAAAGTATATGTGCAGTCGTGGAATAAAGACATGTTTTTTAAGCCTAATTTACACGCCGCAAGATAAATCGTGCAAGTTGCAATAACCCATTGCAGCCGAGCTCACATCATCGGAGCGGATCAATCAATAGCAACTACTTTTATCCCTATTGCTAGTTTAGTTGTTATGTATTGTGTTATTTTTAGGCAACATATTTTATTACGTAAAACATTTTATTAAAATACGAACACAAATTGTCGAGCATTCTTTCGTGTGCCGGTAGCCGGTACTGATATGAATTATTAAATAAGGTTCATTATCGTTGCTCTTTTTATACTCTACTGGGTTGGGGAAATGTTACGTTGCAAAGCCGCGAAGCGTACGTGTTAGAAGTGGTCAAACGAACGCCGCAATGCATTGCAATTGCAACGTGTACAATTTTTCTTGCAGGTCTAAACTTTGCTTTACCTTATTTCAATGTAATAAAGTACCATATATCCTCGTAAGTTAGGCAGGTACCCAGTCTATTACATCATCACGTCACCATATTTCACAAAACTAAAAGAAGAAAACCAACTATAATTTAGTTCTACCTTCTGCTTAACTTCATTTAGTCATAACATTCCAAGATTTCATAGCATTACATGATATTACATGAGGTATTTAGGATAACAAAACATAAACACACTGGCCCATAGTTCATTATTAATACAGAAAAGTATAAGTTTACAGTACCTCTAACATTTGAAGCAGTGTTTGACCAATATGAAGCATTTGCTTCAAATAATAGAAGTGAAAGCTTATACTTTTCTTTCATTTGTAACGGCCACTGTGTAGTGTAGAACTAGGGATCAGTGCCCTAAGCACGACTTTACGAATCCTGCGTTACGTTACGGTTATCGTATCGAGATCGAGAAACCTCATACTAAATTTTAGTTCCAAATACGCTCACGGGCGGGCGCTGTTCCAAACGTCATACAAACTCGTCATAGTTTACTATTCGAGTTTACGTGACGCAGGATTCGACAAGTCGTGCTTAGGGCACAGATACCGTTAAATAATTGACAAACATAGACACACTTTCGAAATAACCTAACAGTTTACAGACCATTTTTTACAAATATTACCTCAATAAGCATTCATACCATTTTTTAAATCACACTATAAACATTGTTTCAAAATCATATTTTCAATTTATTTGAAACCAGACAGATACAAGTACAGGTTTATCTTTACCACAAATACAAGTCACCGCAGACAAGTGTTGACAAATACCTAACCAAACCAAATGTAAGCAACATGCATTAAAGACCTTATTGCGTTAGGCGCAAGGTAGAATATGCAATGACAAATAACAACTGACTGACGCAGTGACGCGTGGCGCGGCGCCGAACAAAATGGCAATCATGGCAATGGCGCTCGAATGTTGGATAACTAATGGCTGCTCAAGATTTTTTCAATACTTTTGCTCGAAAAATTCACTTTCAAAGGATGTATACAAGGCTCGTAAGTTAAATTTACCACACTAGGGCGATTTTTACATTTTTTTATTAATATTAGAAGTCCAATTTAAAAGTTTATATAAGGAGTTTCGTTTTCCTATAATAAAAAAATATATCTACTTTAACGCAGAAAAAATATAAATATAGAAAACTAAGCAGTAAAATTGCAAAATACCTCAGATTTTAACGATTTTCACCTATTTTTTTTTTATTAATTAAAAATAAAACTTACGCATGCGTGGTTTTGTTATTGGAACGCGCCATTTTTGTTAAGTTTTGTGTTTATGTGTTTATTTTTCAATTTAGTGTTATTTCATTAGCTATCTCCCAAATGTATTGAAAAATGTCTTATGAGTTATGACACACGGTTGGCAAGGTTTTACAAACTCGTGACGATGATAACCCTCGTCAAGGCTCGGGTTTATTACTCGTCAACTCATCTATAAAACCCTCCTTACTAACCTCATATCAAAAATAACCATACCAGGCTAAAATAGTTTCGCGCTTTCAAAAAAAAAATGCACATTGCCCTGCACATGTAGCACGGCGCGCCATTTTGTCGCTTGTCGCACAGTGCGTCCCTGTCATAGTAATGGAATGAGTGAAGGACGCACTGAGCGGCAAGCGACAAAATGGCGCGCGTGCTAGCCCCCCTGGTACATCGTTGTAACTTATATTTATGGTAACAAACTGTGAATTTCACACCACACACCGCACACCATTTCTTAATTCATCTTCGCATTCGAAAGCAAATCATCTATTAAAATTAATGGTCAGAGAAAACGCTTCTCCTATTGGCTATCTTATAACACTAAATTTAATTTACTTATTATGTTATACCATAACGCTTAGATTGAAAATCACACGGCAGTGCAACAAATGCGTTTCATTATAAGGGCGCTAGTGTCGTGGCTTTCAAAATGGTAATAGTAAGACACTGTTCGATACATGATTCAGTTTTAAATACTATATACAAATTATATTTACAAAAACTCTCGAGTATCCTAGATCCTAAGTAAATTGTGAGGCCACTTGTTAACAATTTTGAAATGTCGTTTATTGCGTTCTGGGCTTTTTGTGGATAAATTTTAATCAATGAAATTAAAGTGAAATTTATAATAATAAGGCAAAAGAAACATATTTACTATTTATTAAAATAATAATGTACATAATTGGTGAATATATTCGATGCTTTTAAAAACATTAATAAATAATAATTGAACCACACAAGAATTAGAATAGAATCAAACCAGAATACAATCTCTTTCTAAATTTATTGGTGGAAAAGGGCGACAGTATAAAATTGACTTAGGCATTGAAAACAAATGAATTCATAAATTTTGTAATACTTGAATTCTACTGCCGAGACCGGTGGTAAATTTAATTTACTTAATATTATTAACAATATAAACATCATTCGTGAACTTTTACCCTCGTCATTAATCTTACACACTATTTTATGTTGTATTACAACGACATAAAACCTATTTCCGCGCAATTTAACATAGAAACTGTAATTTTATGTTATATTATGAAATCTAAGATTTGGTAAATTTTAGAATAATGTTTTCTATTACTTGATTCTAATTGTTTAGTGGTGAAACCTCGAGATACGCCTGGCTATGATAAATAAGAGCAGGGTCAAACAGGTGGGTGTAAGCATTAACACGTGTTCAGTGAGGTCATCCCAGTTTTAATTTCCACACACTTGTAACTATGCCACAGATAGCATAAAATTGATATTGTGGCATTTTAGGACCATGCTGTCGCCTTAATTTTCGAGCTCTAAAACACCTACGACGCTTCTACGTAAGGTTAGATACTGACCCGATAATTGATAACCACAAATAAACGATCGAATTTCTAACAAGAGTACAATACAACGATAGTACTGAAGACTACACAAAAAATAATCAATAAAAGGTAAATACAGAAATCATGAGGTGCAGGTACTCTGAGTTTTCCCACGAGAAGACGAGACAGCACATATTTTATGTGACACCAGCTGTCAATACGTCATCATTGTATCATCTTGTCATGGAAAGACTCAGAGTAATGAGGTATATCGGGTGTAAAAAATCCGCTAGTGTCGAGCCAGTAGTTTGTCTCTCACTGGTTGAGAATGACAGATGGACCTAACTAGACACTATCGATTCTAGCGGATTTTTGACTCGCAATAGCCTTAATTTACTTGTAAGAGGTTATGTGACAGGTCACCTGATGGAAGCTATCATCGTCGCCCAAGGACACCCGCAACGCGAGGGAAACCAGGCACACGCACACAGCGCCGCGCGCACAAATGAGATAAAGTATAACTTGAAGTGTAGCTTTAGCACACAGCCGCCATCAAATGTATCAGTACGTACTCGCGGCGCCAGCCTTGCCAATAGAGTCGTACTTATTGACCGAGCGAACGAAGCGAGTGAAGCATCTGTTTCAGCTTGGACAAAAATTCTTTAGTATGTCTGTCTGTCCGGTGTCTGTCCGGCTGTTCTCCACAGGTCGCATTTCTCAACCGATTCTTGTGAAATTTTGTGAGCAGGTTCTCTAATTTTCTTTTTGTCGATCCGCTTTTTGGAATTGTTATTATAGAAAAAAAAAACTGAAAATGTTCAAAAATTACCCGATCGTCGTGAAAATTTGTGATTAGATTCTATAATTATACAGGATTTTTTCTGTTGATTCGTTTCTTTTATTAAAAAAGAAAAAAGTTCAAAAATGAGGTCGCGAGGTCTACAGCTTACAGAGCCACTAGTACATTTATGAGCACCTTGTTCGCTACGATATATCTGATGGCGACTGTAACTGCAACTTAACCCTTAAGAAGGCCACGTTTATTGGAATATACTACCACCGAATCCAGAGCAGCTATGAAATACACACCTGACAAAGGATATTTTTGAAGCAAGTCGCATTTAAAACCCTTTCAACGCCAACGACGCACACAAAAGTTGTCATCCACACGCCAAGTTGGCATAACGTCAACGCGGACTTAAACCTTAACCCCCTCGTAAGCTTAAGTCACGGATCCGTGCCAAATTTAAGGCTGTCTTTTTCTATTTTCTTTTGCAATCTCCAAAATTCCTTAGTAGGTATTAAAATAAAAGAGACTTGAATGCAGTTTTATTTTTATTTCCCGCTTACGATGGGTTAAGCATAGTACGTCCTTAGGTCGCATTTACACTGTGCATCCGGACCGGACGCATATTCGTCGGCCACGTCGGCTCGCGACGCCTTTAGGCGTTCTTGGCGTTCAAAGGTATCATAAACAATTGATATTCTGCCACATTATTCAGATACTAAGGTTGAAATTTCCATACGTGGTCGTGAAATCGCCTCTGCCTTCTTAAGGGTTACTTTAGAGCCGGTTGTCACGCGGCGCGGGAAGGGTTCTGTCACTTACCCCGCCTTACTTAAGTAGCACGCTATAACCGTGCCCGTGCACACGTCACACGCGTCACGTACACGCAGCATGTTGGGTGCTAGTTGCGGATCCACCCGGCGGAATGTAGGTAGTGTCTGACGGCGAGGTCGAGGTCGGCGTCGGGCGCCGGCGGCCGCCGCAGCAGCACCCCCTTCATTGTCACGTACTGCGCCGGCGGCAGGCTCAGCGCCGAGCACAGCTGGGGAATACCACTCGTCAATGCACCGTCCGAAAATATAATACGGATCCGGTACCGATTCGAAACCAGGCAGGAGCCACAGTGTCTCGGATGTCGGGGCAAATGTTTGTATGATGAATACGAATGTTTATTCTCGGGTCGTGGATGTTTAATTATTTCGTGTGGCAATAAATGGTTTTCTTTCTTTCTTTCTTCTTCTTTCTTAATATGTATAAAAGTACGTCTTTATCGATTATATGTTCAACCGTTGTCTAGTACTCATAGTACAGGCTTTGCCTAGTGTGGGAATTGTCCCATGATATTTATTTAAATAAATAAATAAATATCAGGGACAATTGACACCAATTGACCTAGTCCCAAACTAGGCAAAGCCTGTACTATGGGTAGGTACTAGATAACGGATACACATACGTAAATAGATAAATACATACTTATACTTACATACATAAAACATCCAAGTCAAGAACCAAGAACAAACATTCGTATTCATCATACAAACATCTGCCCGGACTGGAGATTGAACCCGGGACTCAAGCTTCATACTCAGGGTCTCTAACCACTAAAACTATCCAGTCGTCAAAAAAATACCAACGCAATTTATTTATTCAGGTGCCAGACATAAATAAGTAAAGTACAGGACTTTAAGTATGAAAGAGCCTCTATTTGATGTGTGCATATTGTGAAGTAAATGTTCATAATTGTTAAATTTTAATGTTTACAGTCATATCAATATATATGTAATATCAATGCTATTAAAAGCCATGACAGCCCAGTGGCTTGACCTATGGCTATTCAAGCAGCAGAGAGTCGAGGGTTCAGACCCCGGCTCGCACCTTTGAGTTTTTCGGAATTTATATGCGGAATTACATTTGTAATTGATCATGAGCGTATCGGTGAAGGAAAACATCGTGAGGAAATTTGCACACTCAATTCAAGTGAAGTTCCCAATCGGCACTGGGCCCGCGTGGGGATTATAGCCCAAGCCCTCTCATTCTAAGAGGAGGCCTGTGCCCCCATCAGTGGGACGTAAAAAAGGTTGGTGATGATGATGAATGCTATTAATATTTCTATGGCATACGATGCCTCAGATGATTTCTTTTCAGCATTTGTACCCTTTTTGGAGGACCTTGCTCGCCCCCCCCCCCCCCCTTCCCGAGGGGGTAAAGATGCCCCAAAGCACACGCACCTGTATCTCGCTAGTGGTCAGCAGCTGCGTGCTCGAGGGTGCGCTGTTGCAGCAGCTGCTGCTGCAACAGCCATATGCGGTACTTCCGTCCCGTGTGCACTTTGGGCTGGTGGAATTTGAGCCCCTTTCTCCGTCTCTGTGGGACACAATCACCATTGCATATACTCTGTACAGTTAAAGTGAAGAAAGCTTTCCCCAGTCAAAATGTTTATGCTATTGTCATAAGTAGGGTTAGGAATTTTGTGGCATTGTTGGACGGGTAATGCAGTGGAGCCGTTATTATTTACTTTTTGTAATTGAATGAATGACTGAATGGAAAAAAAACTTAGCTCAAGTTATGTAAAATTTTGCGTAAGCTGTTTCCATTAAATAATTTAACGACTCGAATTGTCAATTTTCCACTTTCAAAAGCTATCAATCATCCGATCAGTTCATCAAATATTTTACCTTTGTTGTTGACTAAAAAGTCTATTCAAGTAACTTAAATCTCTATGACGTTTTTATTTTGTCGGTTTAGACAACTCATATATAAATCATATTTTCATAAATATTTCGGATTTTTTACCAGATATGAATGGATTTTCCCAAGTGTCAGCAATTCTGCGGTGAATAAAAACATATGAAGAACTTGTATATTTATAGCGAAGAAAACAATACTATACAATACAAGCATGTGCATTTGCGGCACCCGGCACAAATTCAAACCAGTCGCCAAATTATTCGGTTTCAGCGATGGAGCAGCCGTACCCCAACATTACCATTCTTAGTAGTCATAGCAAATAGTAATAGTCCGTTTTATATACCTTTTTTTGAAGCATTGCTATATTTCATAAGTAATAAATTTGCCCATTCTAGATACCATATACATAATTGTTCAGCATGTGCAGTAGGCACGTCTAACGCAGATAAAAAAAATCGTAATGAAATAAACAGTAACTACTGTAGTACAAAACACCAAATTAATTGTGGCGACCAACCTGACTTTTTGTACAATTTGTGATTTTTTTTTAAATTAATTAATACAAATCATTCATTCATTCATTCAATCATAAAAGTATGTATAATAACGACTCCCCTATACTCTGTTCTTAATTTGCCACCAAACATCCCAATTCTAGTCATAAGATTGATATTTGCCTGGCCCGCCCGTGGGAAAGGTTTTTCTACTAGATAAGATAAGATTTATTTTCCAACAATAACAATAAAAGATACAACTAAATACAGACAACATTTTGAATTATAAACGTAGCGAGTACCCTATAACTTAAAACATAGCCTTTCTATCTGCGGCGAAGCTAATGTTGTGCCCCTGTTGACTCATATTAGAAAACCGTATGTGTATGTAGCGGGTAGATTGACGGACAGAAGAGATAAATCTGTTACAAAATATAATATCGACGGTACTATGACTCAACCTCGTATAAAAACTTTGATGAAATTGGAATAACTACTTTATGTTCGCGGTCTAGAGTAGTTATTCCAATTTCATCAAAGTTTATATACGATGTTGAGTCAGAGTGCCGTCGATATATCAAATGCAAAAAAAAAAACAAAAAGGAAAGAACACCAAACCTAAATAAAAATGAACAATAAAACTAATACAACAAAAAAAGGTTCATGAAAACATTAACACACTACACTTAACGTTTGGCATATGAGAATAACACTGAACACCCAGTTGCAGCTGTTGTCAAGTTGTGCTGCGAAGAGAACTGCTCTAAACTTGTTTGTAAAAGTAGGCTGAGACATACTTTTAAGAAGGGGGATAGCAGGTCGTTCCATATCTTGGATGCTTCAAATTTGAATCAACCTCTGCATCTCTTTTGTATGATGCTTGGGTATCACAGCTTTGTTCGACGCCCGTCCTCCAGTGTTCCGAACCCAGAGTATCTTGTCAAACAGGTAGGTACTTAGGCCGTTTGTTGTGCACAATTCTAGAAACAAAACTGGCCAAATTAAGTTGCCTGTGATCTGCCATTTTTAGAGTTTTACATTTATTTAAACACGGCGTTATGTGGGCTCTTTTATGAATTGTATAACAAAATCTAACGCACGCATTTTGAACTCGCTGTATAGCGTGTGCAGTTTTAGCAAATATTCTGGGTCCGTATATCGCATCGCAATAATTAAAAAGTGGCAAAACCAAGGATTCGACAAGTGTCACTCTTACTTCCTCGGAAAGGAAACTCTTAATCCCTTAAAATACCTTGAGGCGATAGAAAGCATTCCTAATTTTACCGGCAATCTGCACAGCATACCGGAGCTCACCATCCATCACAAGGCCTAGATTCTTGGCAGTAGAGGACTGTTGAATGGCACTGTCATTGATCATAATTTTTGGGTTGGGTCCGATATTTCTTTACACTGATGCCTCGTCCCAAGAATAACGTACTTGGACTTAGCGAGGTTAAGAACTGTTTCGGCTGGCCCCTGTGATATAATGCCAAGGTCCTCATTTATCATTCGCACAGCCTCGTCTGTATCTCTTGGACGAAATGAGAAATAATCTGCACACAAGTGTATCTTACAGTATTTTAACTGTTACCTAAATCGGCGGTGTAAAGGGTGAAAAGGATGGGACTTAGGATCGAACCCTGGGGAGTGGCTCTACTGATCAGCTTAGTCTGCGAGTGCACCTCTGCACCCTGAGCACCATTCACGGCAGCGAATTGCTTCCAGTTTGTGAGGTATAATGCAAACCTGTCTCACGCCGATGCACTAATGCATTCAATTCAAATTCAAATTCAAAATTCAAATTCAAAATTTTATTCAGCAAATAGGCAGTTGAATGCTATTTTACACGTCATTTTTTTGAGTCTACCAGCGCTTTCGGAAAGACCATGATTGCCAAGAAGAATGCGCCGCAAGAAACTTGGCACAAAGTCATTTTCTCTAAAAACAAGTTACATTAGCTCTTACAATACGCAACCACAGACAAACTACACAAAGAAACCTCACTCTGTCATTAAAAGATTAAGAGAGAAAAAAAAATACTGCATTTTAGAAACAAGTGTAAAAAGTAATTATTAAAACAGCAAAACCAGAACACTTTACTTTACTGGCACGTTTTAATTGAGCAGGAGATGTATAGGGTCTCCAGGTCAAATATCTCTGAAAATTTAAATTACAAAGGGATGTATAGGGTCCCAGAATTAATACTATAATATAATACTTAATCTAAATGGCTTAGAGATGTATAGTCTCTAGGGTCAATTTAAACTAAATTTAAAATCAGCAGAGGTGTAAAACGCCTCCACGGTCATTTATATTATATATATGACATCTTCTGTAGTAGTAGTTGTATACTTATACAGTCTAATGCCCTAGAGAAATCTAGCAATACCATTATGCTAGCCTTGCTGGTGTCAGACGCAGTGATGATGTCGTCCGTAACATGAGGGCGAGGGCTGTAGCAGTACTATACCCTGCTCGAAATCCCGATTGAACATCAGGCAGTATATTTTCGTGTTCCAAATAATATGTGAGCTGCCTGCAAACCACTCGCTCCACAATTTTCGATATGACCGGAAGTATGCTGATAGGGCGCAAATCTTTATAATACCCTACTTTAGAACCTTTCGGCAATGGCTTTACTAGGGCTCTTTTCCAGTACAATATCTATAACCAGTCATCTAATATTAATATTACTACGATTAGGGGCAATGAGGCATAGAAAAACAGAAATTGCATTGAGAGCAAAGGCATCGGCGCGTTATAATTAGAACTGCGTAACCATTTAATTTCATTTATTTAATCATTGTAGTCATGTAGATAGCAATTTGGATCAGCTCAACTCATCAGCTGTGAACGAACAGCTTTACACTATGCACGACCCACTGGCGAGTTCCTCCGGTTTAAACTAGTCAGGGCAAATTAGTCCCTTACTTCCCGATCTAACAAAACTCCTTGTTGGTTATTTACACCAAGTAAAAAAAAAACACTAAAATATACTGAGCGACTGATAAACTATCAAATTTGATATTTTTGTGTTTTGGATGTTGTTACATAATTGTTTGATACATAAAGACCACTTTATCTATAAATATTATTAACATAGTTTTACTTACTTAGGAAATATATCTTATCTATACAACATTCAGGTAATTTCATGATAAAATATAGTAAAAGCATACCTTCTTTTTAGCAGCTGCGTGTTGTTCTGCATTGGGTCTTTTGTCTGACTGCTGTCCAGGCATCCACTGCTGCCCTGGCGAATACAATCGTTGTACGAGATCAAACCCAAAACCACACAACACGAGTCAAATTCTAGTGAACGCGTTAACGCCAGTCTTGGACACTTGTTTCGAAAATTTAAGTGTATGTACCTACTTTTATAACTTTTTTAGGGTTCCGTACCGTAAAAGGGAAAAATGTTTTACGCCTGTCTCTCAATCACAAGTACATCAAAACCTATAGGGCAATTCCCGTCGACCTAGAATCGTGAAATTTGGCACGAAGCATGGACTCATAAGTCAAGAAAAAAAACGAAAAAGTTCATGTACGGAACCCTCGGTGCGCGTCCGAGGTCCGAGGTTCTTTTCAATGAAAAGCTACTTCAAGGCGAGGATAAGTATGTCACGCGGATCTCATGATCAGACCTTGACATAATTTAAAATTAACACGACGGAATCGGGTAAATTACTTCTAAGACGTACACGAAAAAAAAATACCTACGTGACTAATTGATTAAAACCTCATTTCGAAGCGGGTTAAAAACGAGTTGTTGACTTTTATAGCGCTAACGGACGTTAACGCAACAAAATATTAAAAATAGTTTTAAACACATAAACGGGATAGAAAAATACATCATCACAACATGCAAGAAATTCATCTGCAGTGGCAATACAGGGAATTGGTATTGTGATGCAAAAAATATTTACCAGGCAATCGTATATTTTTATTGACACATAGAAATAGTAGTCTTATTGGATCAGAACTGACAACCATCATAACCTCTACCATATAGAACGCGAAGCAAAAGCTTATGGTATATGATATGAGTCGTGAAATCATGAACTATGCATGCAAATACATGATATGTATGTATGAATGTATAAATGTTGGGAGAAAAATACTTAATAAAAAAAACCGAGTCCGTTTCGAGTTTGACACTAAAATCTCACAAAAAGTTGTCTTTACTGATTTCAGATTTATATTACAACCAAATGTTAATAATATTTAGTAATCACCACGGACCCGGTTTTGTTGTAAATAAGGCTCGGTTCAGGTAATCGTGCGACGTTACCTGACGCACTGACCCCGCATATAATATTCAAAGGCAGAGGAAACGAAATACAGTACAACCCGACATATGTTTTTGAGCGTTGATTCCTTCTTTTTCTAGCAAAAACTATGAAAATCGATGTAATAAAAAAATAAACTTAATGCAGCATGGTAACCAACAAAAGTCAATGTTAGCTGCAGGGGTGTAGCAACCGCCGTATCAGTCTTATCAATGCTACGGAGCCCTTTGAGCTACGCCCGGCTTGGTGAAAAAACGTCTCTAAAGTACCCCTCCTAGAATATTTGATACAAGGTCCCTCCACCGCTAGCTACACTACTGGTTAACAGTTTATCTGAAGGTCATTTTGTCATTACAGTCCCTAAAGCTTCTTAATCGAACCTTTGTACCTTTAAAGCGTTTCCCAGACTGGCGCGATCACGGTGGCGGTCAGTTGCATATGATGGCAGTCGTCGGCATGATACATACTGACGCGGCATCGACGCAGTCAGTGCCCTTAGTGTAATCAAAAAGCACAGAAAGCGTTCGCGTTAAAGTGTCAAATAGTATGAGAATTGTTATACGCGAACGCGATCGAGTTGTATTTCTTGGCCTGGTCGGCGATTACACTGAGCGCTCTGAACGCGGTACTCGGTCACCGCTGATCGCGCCAGTCTGGTGAACGCTCAACTCAACCCCCACATCGCGCGACCACCTCCCCGAGCCGACTTAAAAAATCAAAAACAAACCCAAAAGTGAACGAGTCGATTAGCGGGAGCTAAAGCATACGAGGGTCGTGTTCTCACGTCGAGCGCGTGCGGCAGCTTGCGCTGCGCCGCGTGCTGTTCGTAGTGCGCGCACTCCTCCAGCCGCGTCACGCCCGCCAGCCGGTACCGGTGCAGCTCGGCCAGCCGCACGCGCAGCTCGCGCTCGCGCCACAGCCCCGCCACCACGCCGGCCTGCTCGGCGCGCCCGAGGAACTGCCCGGACCAGCGGAGGCGCTCCGTGAACTCTCTGCAGGCAAACGGCCGGTGTAGGGCATTTCATCTTAGCTCTCTAGGTTGGCAACGTATCCGGGACCCCCGGGGTTACGGATTCTATGGGCAGTGGTGATCACTTACCATCAGGCGACGCACTTGCTAGTTTGCCTTCCCTGTCGTATAATAAAAAAAAAACAGTGACAAGCTCTTACTTGTAACAGCTATAATTGAGGGCCCGTGATCTTGATGCATGCAACTGCGTCGAAATATCGGGAGCTCACCAAAACCTATACTTAAGGTAATCGCGGACAATATTCCGTTTTCATTATGGCTAAGGCTGTTACTTGTATTCAAACTTGATGGTGGTCACTGAATGCTCAGCAGACCAGGTACAAAAAGTAAGATTAGAATGGTCTTGCTACACAGTGTGACATTTCAATTAATACATATATCAAACACTTCATAATATGTATGCCTTGATTATGTCTAGTAAGGCTTCATTGCCTGGTTTTTTGGGGTATTGCATTCGTGATAGTGCGATATACAGCCATCTTTCAGCCAACCAACCAGGCCAGCTTTCATACGTTGCTGATAAAATACACTAGGTATAGTGAAGAATCACGTAATTTCCTTTCAGGAACAAAAAGCGAAGCTACATCCGAACAACTCACTTCTTTTCTTTGGCTAATTTGGAGAGCAGTTTCTGTTTGTTTCTTTGGTTGTTGAAGAATACGGAGACGAGCTGGTAGTCGCGCACCAGCCGCTTCCGCCGCGTGCGCTCGCGCAGCCGCCGCGTGTACAGGTCCACTTGGGACAGCTTTAAAGCTGAAAAAAAAAAACATTTATTTCAGATAACTGTGATCCATATTTGTGTGCACATCCTGATTACAATACAAAATCCAATTAAATTAAAATTAAACTGTAAATAAAGCATAAGTACAGTCGGAGTATGAAAACCTTCCCCAGGGTCGTGTTTTATAAAGCTACAAGTTGTAATTTACAAGCGGAAGTCTCTTTCTAACAAAAGGTGATAGAATGAGACTTCCGCTTGTAAATTGTAACTTGTAGCTTTATAAGACACGGTCCAATTTTCAAAGTAATAAGGACTATCGCGAGTTAAAAATTCGCTAGGATTTCTAGTGTCTAGATCTATCTGTAAATTTCCACCAATCATAGGCCAGTAGCTTGTCTCTCATTGGTAGAGAATGTGAGGCCTCACTTGACAAGCGATCCTAGCAGATCTTTGACTCGCAGTAGCCCTCATTTTTTTTACGCATTCAATGCCGGCAACGCATATATGCGTTTTCCTGACTTTCACCCAGTGCCTCTGTCGCAATTTTACAGGTAATTTGAACGCACATGTGCGTTTGCGGCACCTGAAAAACTCTCAGGCCAAAGGGGTGGCAGCGAATGTGTTAACAAGTCATAGAATCTTAGTATCTTTTGATGGCTCCTCCACACCATCGGCAATGAGGGACAGCACAGGACGCAGTTAGATGTTAGATAAATACAGAAATAGCCTCTGCTTGCTTGGGTAAGCAGAGGCTATTTCTCAATCAGTATTTCTATGTCAGGATATATGACTGCGTCCAGTGCATTCGTCCACTGTTTTCCATAGTATTTAATACTTAATTTACTATAATGTAAAGTATTTTAAACTACAATACTAAAAACAAATGCAATGTAAGCACACTTAGGAATTTTTAGATGCAGGTTTTTGCATACAATGCATTACAATACTAACCTAGATTTTGATGAGGCAATTCAGAATATGCTTAACTTACCAACATCTAACTCATCATCTTCAGGACTGATTGATAGTGTTGATATCAGCTGTTCCGCATCGTGGTCATGCTCCTGTAATCATCAACCATTTATTTTTATTTAAGAACTGGGTTGACATAAATTTACGTGAATTATTTATGCCAATTGTGCTGTGTCCATGTACACATACATGACACACAAATTTTTTGTTTATTGATATGTTCATATTTTCTACATAATTTGATTCGGAACCTTATGATCCACTATTTAGACATTTTGCATAAAGAGTTCAAAGAGAACTAATGCAAAATTCAAAATTAGTATCAACAACAGATCAAAAATTTATTAATATTATAAAATTGTTACCCTTTCAAAATCATCTCTATTGGGCATATATCCAAGTTGTGTTGCCTCTTCTGGGGTAACCGAAAGAGGATGGAGCCTCGACACAGCACTAGGTCCAAGGGGTCCCTCATCCCTGTCTGCACAGAGCAATGTTGGGCGGCTAGTGCTCTCCACATTGCCCCAGGTTGCTCGTCCAATACTGCCTTCTAGGTATCGAGTTATGTATTCATCTTTGGCCTCTGAAATACAGGTGTACCAATTGGAATTACTTCATACTTTGAAAGAATCAATGTTTCGTATGGGCATTTGGTTTTTTGTCAAAGTGTAACAATGCTTTCATTTCATGTCCATGCTAAAGTAGCAATGAGTATGTTCTTGTATTACTAAATTCACCAACCAATACTCAAACAGCATTTCCATCTAAAGTGGTTCAGAGATAGTAGTGTATCAGGTCCAGGGAGGCTTTAGAAATGTACCGTGAAAGCTTTATAATTTTCAAAAAGCTTTACAATAAGCAACTTTCTAGTATTGATTGGTACATCTTTCAAAATATGCATGAAAAAAATACAGTAAAATTAAAGTAAAAATTATAGTTACTGCTAACAAAACATACCTTCAGGGGTCCTTGTTTCAATGTGTTTTGCTATATCTTCCCAATTACCAAAACCAAATTGTTCTATAGCATCTAAAAGTCTAACTTCCTCATTTGCAGACCAACTACTTCGTCCTAAGAATATTCCAAATGCACCAGAGTCCTTCAAGAAATGAAGACATATCTTAGAAAATAAGATTAAATATCAGTATGCCATTTGAGGAAATCACAAGGACTTACCATATACTGATAAGCATGGTCATTTTTGTGAGATCCAATTTCAGCACCTAGAGAAAAACACTGGAAACGAAAGATTGTTTAGAAGAATTCAAAATTTTGCGCCAAAAGTATAAACAAAAAATGGCAGCAATTGTTACTTCGGTGTATTAACGAAGATTCGCTGTGATGCTTACCTGCAGACAAATATCAAAATCTGAACATTCTGTACATCTTACTCTAATTCCATTAATTTCTTCCTGGCAGTAAGTACAACTATATTTGGCGTATAAATCTGAAAATGACATGGTCTCAATCACTAAATAAATCGATCGTTGGCAGTCAGTTTCTTTTCAGCTCCCACTCAACAAAAGTCATTTTTCGCTTGTACCATAGAGACGGAGTGAAAATGTTACCAGTTAAAAGTTTGACACGTTGAAAAGATAACTTCACACGCGACTTCGATGGCACATTTACATTACAAACACCGATTACGGTTTTTATCACATCATTGCTTTTGTTTTTTCGTCTTGTAACACTAAACATCTGTCAATCAATCAATTGTGAGATGAGTGTATCGTACTGTATTTTGATTTGATTATTTTATTTTTGTTAGGTGATGGAAATAAAATATTCACTTTAGTACTTCTCTACATACTGCCATAGTGTCCATGATACTGTTTGTGTATTTTCAACGAATTGTAATGGGTATGAAGTCCATAATATGATAGCAGAGTAGCAACTTGCTGTGTACTTATACTCTGCTGAGTTCTCACCATGAAATCTAGCAAACGAAGACTACAGGCACTCACTGAAGGCTCTGATGGAATACCCAATTATCTGAAAACGGAAGACTCTGAAACATCTATCCCACCAGTGTTCAGATCACGTTTACATGAACTGTTTTCGCAAATAGAAAAGGAGTTCGACCTTTTGTACACGGAGAATTTGAACCGTAAGTTAATTTGCTAATATCTGTAAGGAAGTTTGTGGAACCGCTTGTCCTTTAAACCAGTGTTATTTGGTTTTACCTGACCTCATGCCAGTGCATGCAAGACCTCGTTTACTGAGTACATGCTATGACACACTATTTAATTTAAATTAATTCTTAACCTTGCTACTTATCATTCTCGGGCACTCGAAATCTTACCCGCCTTAGTACATATTTAACATAATAACCAATTAGAAATTGGAAATAGAAGAAAGCAAAACTAAAGATTAGTTTCTCTTGTGTTTTGAAAAAGGTTGCTTGTTGTTAATTGTGATCTAAACAACAAAGTCAAATAAAAATGAAAATGATGTCATTTTATTTTAAGCAACATCAGTAAATTACTTCATTTCAATGCTTATTTATCAAACATGTCTTTTGGCATTTATCGTGTAATGCCTGTGTATGGTGAAGGTCATGTGAATAAATAAAACAAGTATCAATATTGTTCCTCATTAGTTATTCATGCAGACAGTAACAGTCTTCCTCATGGTCAAGTGGAGTAGCTTGTAAGTGTTGGATGGTACCTAAGCTTCATTTTCAAGCAGTGTTGTGCCCTTGACTAAAATATCTTACTGATATTTTTACTGATGAATGGTTACTTGACATTTTATATTAATTAACACCCATGGATCCCATCATAATAAATCAATGGGTTTATTGGATAAATGTACTAATAAATTTTCTAAATATCTTTCTTTCAGTAAAAATATGCCAACAAATTGAGAACATCCTCCTTTTTTTGAAGTTACCTTGTTAAAAACTAAAAGTAGTACATTAAATATGAGTTGTCGTGTAACTCATGTAGCTTTGAGTTATGAAACAATAAAAAGTTGTTTTTGTTTTAGTTCAAGAGAAGATAGACATACTTAGTGAGAAACTGGAGAGAGAGAGTTATGTTGGGGACAGACAGAACCCAGATTTCATAGAGTTTGATGCTACAGGGAAAAACTCGAAAGTTAAATGTAAGTTTCTCATCCTTTGCTTCCAAGTTTCATCAAACCTACTAACTTCCAAGACACAACATTGGTGATAATACAGTAACAAGCTTTTGCTATAAAGTATTAATTGAATGTTATTAATGCATTTCATATCAGTTTTAGACCTTATAGCAAGATATTCACATTGACAATAAGTTGTTGCAATAATTTTTTAGACCACTTCATGTAAGCAACTTCAGCTCAATACCCTAATATAAACTAAATACAATACAAATATTCTCTAATATTCTTTGTGTAATTTTAGTATCCCAGAGTAACTCCCAAAAGGTTAAAGCCAGCCACAAGCTCAGGGTTCAAACCAGCAAGATAGTTTCGAGCTTCAAGGCACCCACTTATAACTGTCAGCTGGTGCGAGAATTCACCGGCCACAAGGATGGCATCTGGGACGTGTCTTCTGCTAGACCTGGACAGGCCCTCATTGGAACTGCTTCTGCAGGTAAATTTGAAGTAGTTAAGACCTGTGTAACTTTAGAAAAAAAAAGATTGATATAATCTAAAATTTTAGTTATTTTATTATAACTTGTTATAAGTGATTAATTTGATTCTATACTTTAGTTTATTGTTTCAATCCCATTAACAATCCGTGGAATGTCCCACAGACATAAAATTTCACATAAACTTCAACACAATAAATTATGTAATATAAGGACAAAAAATAAAAATAAAGTAAAACCGCCTTCAAAAAAAAAACCTTGGAAAAAAAGTGAAAAAAAAGCAGAAATATGAAGTCGGTGCTTCATTCAAAGAATATTCCGCTCGCACCGCACCGACTTCATATTTCTGCTGCTTAGTGCTAGGCCATAAAACTAGGCTTTAGTTTCTGTTGTCCGAAATAAACGCATTTTATTTTATTTTATTTATTTATCATTATTTTAGAGGATTATTTTACGCTTTTTTTCTAAGGTTTTTTTTTTGGAGGCGGTTTTACTTTTTTATTAAAAGATTTATATTTCACAATTTTACGTTGATTTAACATTTTCAAAATTAACCTCCAATGAAATGAAATGAAATGAATATTTATTTGCTATAACACTATGTGGATAATTGTGATGGTCGAATTTTCTGTTATAAAAGTTTCATTAGTGTTAGCTGCCTTCTAAAAGTAGGCATGCAAAATCTTTGACTTAAAACCTAGTTAAAAATAGAAATAAAATTAACAATGTGCAACATGACAATAAACAAATAAGAAAAATGTATGTACAAAATTATTAAAATGGGATGAAATTAAATAAATATCAATATCAGAATAAAATGTCAAATTAAAATGATTCCCTAAAGTTAAAAAAAACATTTAGACTATAGAAATTGTGTATCTCGAGCCAATTCAACAATGATGCTTTAAATTTTCGGATTGGCAACTCTAAGAAGACAGAAGGTAGTCTATTAAATATTTTGATAGCCATGCTGTACACGTTATTACGGCAAAGAGCCAGTCTGTGTCTTGGAACCAGTAGTTTGTTTCTTCAAGTGCTCCTAGCTTGGAGATTCACATCTCTAGTAAAGTGTTCAATATTTTTTCTTACAAACATTGATATTTCAGCAATATAAATGCACAGCAGGGGAAGAATTTTCAGCTTTTTAAACATTGGTCTACAAGATTCCTTTCTGCCAATGCCACTCATCACTCTTATGCATTTTTTTTGTGCTATGAACAGTCTGTTGATTTCCACTGAGTTTCCCCAGATTATGATACCGTAACGCTATACTGATGAGACATAGCCATGGTAAGCATTAAGTACTGTCTGCAAAGAAGAAATCTTCCTTAAACGGTAAAATGCAAAGACGAAGCGATTTATTCTCGAGCACACAACATCCACATGATTTTTCCAGTTACAATTTTCATCAAGTGTTATACCCCGAAAAGTCGTGGACTCAACCATTTCTATTCTATTATTGTCATAAGTTAAGTTCAATAAAAGTTTTTGACTCCTGTATGTTTTAAATTGTATTGCTTTAGTTTTAGTTATATTGATTTTTAAATTATTCATGTTCATCCATTCAATTATTTTACATAATGTCAAATTAATATCATTCTCAAATGAATCCCTATCATCGCATCTAAATAATAATGTGGTATCATCTGCAAACAATATGCACTTGTGATTTGTGACATCAGAAATATCATTAATATATAAAAGAAATAGCAGCGGTCCCAGTATGCTTCCCTGAGGTACGCCTTGTTTATTATTATAATATCTAGACAAGGCTGAGATTTTTTCATTGTTGTCAATTTTTGTTATCTCGGTACACTGATTGCAATTACTTGGATAACTATACAACCAATCATGAGCTTTACCTCTAATCCCGTATTTATAAAGTTTATCTAAAAGAGTCTGATGATTAACATAGTCGAACGCCTTAGACATGTCTAAAAAGACTGCCACAATGGGAACATCACTATCAATAGACTCCAAGATGTATTTGATTAAAGAGAAACTTGCTAGAGATGTTGATTTGCCTTGTTGGAATCCAAATTGTTCAGAATGCAAGACACCATTTCTTGATATAAAGTTAGTTATCCTTTTGGCAATAGCTTTTTCAAATATTTTTGATATTATAGGGATTAAAGTAATCGGTCTGTAGCTATCCAAATTCGTAGGGTCTCCCCTTTTAAACACAGGTTTAATAATTTAATATTTAAGTCGGTCAGGAAACACTCCTTGTTCAATGGACAAGTTAATAAGATGAGCTAATGGTATCGCTAAGCTATCACAACACATTTTCAACACTTTCGTGGAAACGCCATCATAACCTACCGAATTCGTGTTATTTAGGGACAGTATAATTTCGCGAACCTCGTTTACCGTAACAGGTGTTATAAAAATAGTGTTTGCATGAGTAAATTTTAATGTAGTCGAGTTTTTCGTTGATGTCCCCATGTTGTTGGTAGCATTTATAAAATGATTATTAAAAACATCCGCTATGTCCTGGGCGTCTTTAATAGTTTTCCCATTGTGTTTAATTGCATTCACCTCTCTATGTGGTGTTTTTATTCCAACGTTACGATTAATAATAGTCCATGTGGCTTTACATTTATTCTTAGCACGGTCTATAACTTTTTTATTACTAAATCTTTGTGCTTTACTTATACACTTTTGTAAAATTTTGGTATACTTGGTGTACATACTTTTAAAGTGATGTTTTTCTTGGATTTAATATTTTTTGTATAAGATGTAGAGATAGCGTTTTTGTTTACAGCTTCTTTTTAGTCCATTGGTTATCCAAGTACATCTTTTATTTTTGCTGCTGTTCTTAACCCTTAGTTTTGGGAAACACTGTTCATAAAAGAATGTCAAAATATCATGAAACTCGTTAAATGCGTCGTTTACATCCAATTTTGTAAGTACGGTTTGAAAAGATAAGGAATTGATACAATTTATAAATTTATTTGTGTTTTCCGCCCCCAGGTCTCTTTTATTTTCAAACCAGTATTTTCGGGCAGCATAGTTCTCTAAATTAAAAGACAACAACTGACCTGTGTTGTGATCAGAGAGTGCCAATTGGTCCACGCGACCGATTGCTTGCGGTATGTTGCTGACAATGAGGTCTATGCATGTGGATTGACGTCGGAAAATTTATATGCATTTCCAAGTTGTGGCTGTTTAATATGTCTCTCAGTCTTAGTGCTACTTGATTTGATACTAATATGTTTATATTCCAGTCACAGTAATATAATTTTTTATGTTTTTTGTTTATTTTGGAAATAAGGAAGTTTAGCCGGTCAAAGAAAATATGAACATTGGATGACGGAGTTCTATATATATTAATAATGAGTACATCTGAGTCCCCTAAGTGGATTCCGCAACACTCAAATTCATATATCTGGGCAAGATCATTACACACCTTTAATTCAGTACATTCCAAATTCTTGTGAATGAGGATGCATGAGCCGCCTCGTCTCTCGCCTTCACGTGACCAATACGTAACTAATTTATATTTATTTAATATTACATTGCTTTCCATTCCTCGTTTAAGGAAGGTTTCAGTGAGACAAACTACATTAATTTGTTCTTTTTTGTTTTCGTACCTAACCGTTAAGGAGTTGTACCTTTCATTTGACGACCGGATGGCCTAGTGGTTAGCGACCCTGACTATGAAGCTTGAGGTCCCGGGTTCGAATCCGGGTCGGGGCAGATGCTTGTATGATTAATACGAATGTTTGTTCTCGGGTCTTGGATGTTTAATATGTATAGAAGTATGTATTTATCTATATAAGTATGTTTATCCGTTGTCTAGTACCCATAGTACAGGCTTTGCCTAGTTTGGGACTAAGCCAATTGGTGTCAATTTGTCCCATGATATTTATTTATTATTTATTTATTTATTTGCAGCTCATCAACATGAGATGATGACTACCGGACGAAAATACTTGAATAGCCTTAAAAATATATGAAACACATGATACATGCCTATAAAATTTGAGGGTTGCCCTCGATTTCTCTGAGATCCCATCATCAGATCATGATTTGGTGACAGTGGGACCACCTCAGGAGTATACCCTTTCGAATAATGATTTAACATTTTCAGAATTATCCTCCGACTCCTAACCACTAAGGAGTTGTACCTTCCATCATCAGCTCATCATCATGAGATGATGACTGACCTTAGGACACTCCATGAGTTAGCTTTTTAAATGACAAATGATAAAAACTTATGTTAGATTAGAACCATGTGAATACTTAAGATATAAATAATCCAATAGTGAACGCATCTGCAAACTTCCCGCGGTTGTGGGTGTCTATGGGCAGTGGTGATCAATTACCATCAGGTGACCCACTTGCTCGTTTGCCTTCCTTGTCGTATAAATTTTTTTTTCGCTCATTTAAACTAGATCACACAGCCTGCGTGTGGAGCGTGGAGTGGGGAAAATGCCTCTTGCAGTACACTGGGCACGCGGGCTCCGTCAACTCCCTGCGGTTCCATCCAAGTCGCGACATCGCGCTCACCAGCAGCGGCGACAACACGGCGCACGTGTGGCAGGCCGCCGTCAACTGGGACCTGCCGGTAACACCTAATTTATACCTATAAAACAGTACCGTGACTGACTGACTGACAGACACAACGCACAGCCTAAACCACTGGATCTAGAGACTTGAAATTTGGCAAACATATACCTTGAGTATCCTAGAGGTGCACTAAGAAGGGATTTTTCGAAATTCCCACGGGATAGGAAACTGGCCCATTTTGAACACACAACAACAAGCACAAGCACACAAGCACAAGCTAGTTTCAACTACATGGCTAGTCGCTGGTGGCGTTAATCTCATCCACGTCAAAGGGTATGGCGATAGGATGTTCAGTAGCAGAACGAGGAGCTTCGAGGAGAGATGCTGCGTGGAAGCGCCGCTGTCGGCTCCAAACCTCAGCTAATTTGGCTGAATAAACGTCCAACATGATCGACATCCTGTCTGACCCAGCCAGGCGTCCCTAGGCCCTACACATCATCATGGCGATAGGCAGCTTAGTGGTCATCATGCATCATTGTCAGCCTTTTTTACGTCCCACTGCTGGGCTCAGGCCTCAGAATAGTAGTAAGGTTGCCTAAATTAACAGTAGCAGTGTCTAATAATTACTAATTATGCTTTTAAAATACTCACTGAAACCTGAATACACAGAAAAATGCCAACCCCGGGAATCGAACCCGGATCCTCCCGGATCCGGATCCGATTCCGTGTCGCGTACCTACCCTTACACCAAAATTGGCATATGGGTATAAACCTAATTCTTTGCATGTATTCAAATCTCAGCTCGGTTTTTTTATAACTTTGCAGTGACTAGCGCCATCTATGCGATTACTTCGTAAACCAAAGATAGCACACTCCTTCGAAACTTATCCGTCTACCCGGACTACGAGATGGCGCCACTAAAGCAAAAGTGATAGACGAGCTGAGATTTGAATACATGGAAAGGATTCGACCCATATGCCAATCTTGGTGTAAGGTTAGGTACGCGACACGGTATGTCGAGGATCCGGGTTCGATTCCCGGAGTTGGATTTTTCTGTGTATACATGATTCAGTGAGTATTTTAAAAGTACAATTGATATTCACGGGAAAACCGTAAAAATAATAAAATTGAGAAAAAATACAAAAATATCGTAATAATTACTAGTCATCATTCAATACCTGTCTCCTATTTCAATCTTCTTTTAATTCCACATGGCCAGCAAATTTTACGTCATACTTTCGATATAGTTACAAAACAAGTGGAACAGCACCACAGGGTTCGACCATCGTCGTGACACAATGAGTCCGAAACGAAACCTTCGTCGTTATATGAAGCCACTATCATATTTCCATGCGCAATTGCTATTTTTATATGGTTTTTGTGTTGATTTCTTCGTTAACCGCTAATTAACACAGCCCATTTCTGTAGCGCGGCCAATCTTCCGAGGAGGAGCTAGAAGGCGGCGGCGAGGAGAGCCTCGGCGAGGGCAGCGACCGGCCCGAGGTGCTGCGGACGCCGCTCGCCGAGCTCGGGGGGCACGCGGGCGTGGTGGTGGCGGCGGACTGGCTGGCCGGCGGCGACCACGCCATCACGGCCTCCTGGGACCGCACGGCCAACCTGTACGACGTGGAGACTGGCGACTGCCTGCAGATACTGATGGGTGAGTCTCGTGGTGAACTTTAAGGTCATATATACAAGAAATGACGACCGGATAGCCTGGTAGTTAGAGACCCTGACTATGAAGCTTGAGATCCTGGGGTCGATCCGCAGTCAGGGCAGATGCTTCTATGATGAATACGAATGTTTGTCCTCGGGTCTTGGATGTTTAATATGTAGATAAGTATATATTTACCTATATAAGTATGTTTATCCGTTGTCTAGTACCCATAGTACAGGCTTTGCCTAGTTTGGGACTAGGTCAATTGATGTCAATTTGTCCCGATGCTATTTATTTATTTATTTAATGGGATCCACACTTGTAGCTAGGGAGCAACGGAAGGTCTGAATTAATTTATAATCAATCAATTTCTCAAACTCTATGTCATATCAGACCGTAAATTTAAGCTACTTAAAGTTTAAAGAAAAAAAATCGTGAAGCAGGTTATCCTGAGGTCTTAAATTGAAGCCGATTTACATTAGTCGATTGTTTAGCGAAACATTACAGTGGTGTAATTTATCGGACAGTAGCGAGTCGACTTGGCTTGCATACAATTCGCCACTTGCCACTCTACTTGACCAATGTAAATCTGCCAACAAACATGCATCATGATCACGGGTAGACTCGACTCGACTTCGGGAGCTCATCAAACATATAAGTTAATCGCGGTCAATATCCCGTTCTCATTATGTCTAATGTAGGAATCTTGTCTACAGTAGGTTGGAGGAAACCTTTTGATCCGACTGGATTTTTCCGTTTGACAATGATGGACGATGATTCACGTTACCCTCAGGACACGACCACGAGTTGACGCACGCCTCGGCGCACCACAGCTCCAGGCTGGTGGTGACGGCGTCGCGGGACACCACGTTCCGGCTGTGGGACTTCCGCGAGCCCATACACTCCGTGTCCGTGTTCCAGGGACACACCGAGTGAGTCACGGACATGACTTGCCGTTAAAGCAGGAACTCATTTAGCCTGCTCCACTCCAAGCCTTACATTAATTTGATGAGTGAATGAAATTATCTATAACTTATTTAGCGTTTCCCAGACTGGCGCGATCACGGTGGCGGACAATTGAATACGATGGCAGTCCTCGGTATGATTCATACTGACGCGGCTTCGACGCGGTCAGAGCGCGGTACTTAGTGGTAGGCCGCCACCGCTGATCGCGCCAGTCTGGGAAACGCTTTTAACGGTTCACACGCGGATGAAAGTTAGAGGCTTGAATCAATTCCCTCGTTTCCTTCGTTCAATCCATTACCTGCTCTTGTGATAATACCTGTATCAAACTAGTTACCTAGGTTTCATTGAAAGCACATTTCTAGCAATTTTTTTTTATTGGCTACATGTAATTTCATGTGGTTTTCTTTTTACAGGAGCGTGACTTCAGCTGTGTTCACGCGTGAAGATAAAGTGGTTTCTGGCTCTGATGATCGCTCAGTAAAGGTTCGAGTGTACATTACATACATAACCTATTCATAATTTTTAAAGTAGAATTGCATATTAATTGCCATTTACTGCTGTTGTGCCTACAGGTGTGGGATGTGCGCAACATGCGTAGCGCCCTAGCCACGATTCGGTCGGACTCATCAGTGAACCGAGTCGGCGTCAGCGCCGCCGGGCTGATCGCCATCCCGCACGACAACCGACAAGTGCGGCTGTTCGACCTGCAGGGACAGCGGCTCGCGCGCCTGCCGCGGTCCAGCCGACAGGTAAGACAAGACACACGCGACACGCTAGGCATGCTAGCTACCGAATTGAAGATCTTACTTATTTGACCTGCAATGAACACGGAACATCATTTTCAGGGCCACCGTCGCATGGTGACGTCGGTAGCGTGGGCGGAGGAAATATCGCCGAACATCAACTTCTTTAGCTGCGGCTTCGATCGCCGCATCCTTGGCTGGTCCATTCAACCCTCCAAAGAGAACTAACTTCCCTCTAACTATAGATATCTATAGCGGACACTTTGCGAGCCGAGGTATGAGGCGCGGGGAACGAGCAGTGGCGTTAGACGATCAACACTGACCTTCCCCACAGATATATATCGAGATAGAAGGAAAGAGTTTATCGATTTGTAGGGGAACCCAGCGTATATCATGTTGCATAGATATTTTAGGACACAAATATCACTTACCGATGCAAGGAAATACTTCGAATTTCAACTATTTTAATGGTGTTTGAACAGTTAATTATTGAACAGCAAAAGCATTTCGTTGTAACGCACGCGAAAATCGATCGAGAGGGACTGAAGTTCGCGGAGAGCAATGAGGTTCAAAATCTGTCTTTTTGGCACGTGAGGTGCATACATTCTTTCCGTCTATCTTGATATAGTTCTGTGACCTCCCCACATTTCACTTGTAAATCATTTCACTGCAGCTGGCGCGAATGGATCTGTAGTGGGAAGTTCTTTATGTGATTTGGCATGTGCCACACTTCCGTATAAATTCTAACCTAATGTAACAAATTTATATGTAGGTATCTGATCTAAAGTCTCCCATTTTAAATGGAAGTATCTACCATATGTGTCAACTTGGTGTCAACACAGCACATGAACATGACAATGGCCCTATAAGTGACATTTGTTCATTCAGTCCATTCACGCTAGCCCCAGTGAAACGTCCTCGGTTCTCGAGTTATACGCCTGTAATCCTCACGGGTTTTGTTTTAAGCTTACACGCTGCCAAGTCGGAAGAGTTGCTTTAACTGCATACATAATAATCAATTATAATCAGTGTTAAGTTGAGTATTGATTAATGAACCCTTTAGGGCCTAAAGTTTAGCCTTTTGTATTCACTGCGAGAAATATCGTGCTGATTACGTTACTTTGCGCAGTCGAGGGGCTATGGGTTTGTAAGTAATGGATCGTCGACGGCAATGTAAAGCAAGTGACACGGTATTTCAAGCGCCATTCATTGTGAAGCGTATTTTCACCTCCACGTGCAATCTGTCTAAAATATTTGCTAATACGAGTGTTAAGATATTGTGACAAAAATTCGTCTTCTTAATGATAATAATTGGAATATAAGCCCTAGCAGAGTAGCCCTATAAGTGAGCAAATTAGTAGATATTGATTTTAAATTAATGTAAAATAATTATAGGAATGCTCATTCCATTGTCCGGCGATCTGTTTGTCCTCGAATTATACTTGTGATGGTAAAGTTGCTTCCAAATTATAGCGTGTAGTGTTATGTGGTTGAATTGTGTTTGTAAATGCGCATTCCTGCGTTTTGTAAAAAGCATAGTTTATTGAATCTGCAGCCATTAAGCTTGAATATAAATAATTCATATTTTATGGCTCGTTTGCTCACTTTTTTCTGTTTTTGCACAAAATCTTAAGGTCGTGGAATATAACATATTATTATATACTTGTTTTTAGTTTTCGAGTGACTATCTGGACCTTGTTTAAACGTTTAGTGAATATTAACAGCACAAACCACTGAACTGTTGTTATATAATACTTTTAATATGTTGTTGGCTTTTGGTACCTAGTTTATTAAGTGTTTTCATTTTTGTCCATTAAATTAGAATATCTATTTAATATGTCGATTAAGGTTGGTTGTTGGCGATTGTATCCATACCGTTAGATAGGCCAAATGAATTTGTGGGAAATTCTAACATTCATTATAGATGTGATTTATAAATAATACTATTCCTCTGCTAGATTTAGGCGTACGTTTAACCTGTATTATTAAGATGAAATTAGTCATTGTACCTAGTAGATAACGGAATATGGGTTTCTTCGTTAGAGTAGTTTAAATGTATATATTTCGTGTGTTTGTATCTTTTCAATTTTGACATTTTTCTTCTTATCCAAAGATGATATGATTTTGTGTTGTTCAACTTGCACCATATTTACTTGAATATCCTTTTATGATTATTGTGTAACTACTACTACTTATATATAGATCTACATATCTTTAGAAGTACCAGAGTACTATAGCTGAAACTCGACGTATCTGGGTAACCAGCCTAGTCAGAGGTTTGCAGCTAAACCAAAGATGGATCCATGAACGTCCATAAGAAACGAATTGTAACGGACATCGCATTATCAAGCACCATGATTTGATTACTCTAAGAAAGAATATCTTATTACGTAGGTAAAGGCTAGTACTTACGCACATATCAGCGCTCATTTCAAGCCAAATAGACTTGGACTAATCTTTTATCTTATCTTAGTACCTACTGTTTAAGACTGGCAGTGATACGCACCGACTTCATATTTGTCTGAACATTTTTTGCGGAAGTCGTTGGTGCAGTGACAATGTTAACCTTTTAACCTGTTGTATATCGATTTTTCGCTTCGCGGTTTTAACTCCAATTCCAATCAGTGCCCTTAGTGTAATCAAAAAGCCAGAAATACGTCACGATCACGTTTGCGTTAAAGTATCAAATAGTATGAGAATTGTTTAACGCGAACGCGATCGAGACGTATTTCTTGGCCTGGTCGGCGATTACACTAGGCGCTCTGTTATAGTTGTAAAATGTATTGCTGTGGAAACCGATCGATCGCGAAGTGTTTTTACTTTCTATTTAAAACGAACAATCGACAAAAAGATTATTATTATAATACAAAAACGTAAAGGAGTTGTAAATGGCGTCAAAACCTTATTTTGTCTTGCATCTAGTAATCGTTTCTTTATTGACACGGTTAATATCCACTAGTTTGCAAATGCCAAGAGTGTTGCCTTGCATGAGATCATTTCATTACTCAAAATATTTTTATATTTGAAAACACAAAACAAAATAATTAGTTACTGTGTTTATCAAATAGATTCAATAATCCTTGCTAACGGATATTTCTATATTCCATGTATATATTGCATTGTGTTTGCAGCGTTGGCCAGCGCGATGGACATGATAGAATGACAATATTTTGTCTCAGAGTGGGGGAGAATTTTATTTATATAATGTTTACGAGTACCTAGTTCATGATCACAAATCAAATCTTTTTGTAGTTTTCCCCATTGTTTTTTATTTTTTCAGTTTTTCCGTGAATACCAATTGTACTTTTTAAATAGTCACTGAAACATGAATACACAGAAAATAAAAACAGAAAATACTGACCCCGCGAATCGAACCCGGAGCCTCGAAATTCCGTGTCGCATACTATATACCTAACCTACGGATAGCATAGGCAAATTGAATTCTTTGAAAAAAATCTCGGTAATTGAATTCTTTCAAAATAAAAACATTGGAGAAAAAATACAAAAAGATACTCCATTTGAGATCATGAATTGATTGCTTTAGTGGCGCTATCTCTTAATCTGGGAAAACTGATAAGTTTCGAAGCAGCGTACTGTCTTTGGTTTGCGAAGTAATCACATAGATGGCGCTAGTCACTGCAAAAAGTGATAAAGAAGCTGAGATCTGAATACATGGAAAGAATTCAACGTTTTTCCCTATGCTAACCGTAGTGTAGGGTGATAGCACGCGGCACGGAATGTCGAGTATCCGGGTTCGATTCCCAGGGTTAGCATTTTCTGAGTTTTTTTTCTGTGTATTCATGTTTCAGTTAGTATTTAAAGAGTATATAGAAAGAAAGAAAGAAAGAAGACATTTATTCACTTTCACAAGAAGACACAAATACAAGAAAATACACACAATTTCACACATTTCTTCTCAAGGGAGGAAGGGAGTGTGTGTGTATATGTATGTACCTATATAGTGAATGCGTATGACTATGAAGTCTATGAACATCGCGCTCGTTGTTGGTAAGCCGTGTCTCCGCCGCGCGCGGCAAACCCTCGAACTAAGGCTTAAAATACCAAATATCTGTCAAAATACCACTCGAAAAACTGTGAAGAGTAAGTACTTAAGTGAAAAAAACGCATCACTTACGTACCTATGTCAGTCGAGTATAGCCCGACACATAGAGTCGTACTTACTTAAAAACATGGATGTTTATATATGGGGATCCTTAATTGAAATTTAATTTACGCTTTAATATTTTGGCAATACACACAAGTATAGTTACACCATTTACGAGTGTTATTTTCACAGGTGTTTTTGTTAAATCTTGAGTCCTTTGCGTTGGCCAGAGTTATCCCGGAATATTATTTATGAAATCATAAAATGAATCGAATATTATTAACACTCGGTTTTGTCAGGAAAAGTTAAATTGTGTAACTATCAAAACGATGTTATTGGTCGTTAAATATTATCTTCTTTATAGAATGATCTGAATATTTTTGTTACGTGGAAAAGTATGAAATTAAATCATATGTAAAAATTTTGATTATTTTATTTAATTGGTTTTCCATCTTCTTTCCTATACCGCGATTCTGAAATCGAACTCGAAGTCCTTTTTTACGCCAGACGCAAAAAGAGGGGTGATATTATAAGCAAAGCATACTACCAATCTGCAGCGTAGGCGTAGATTGGGGGTGTGCTTATAACTAAGTTCATTAAATAATCTTTGTTGAACCATGAACCGTCGTGTTCGACAAAGTGACACAAATAAGTGATTATTTTGCGGGTGTCTATATTCCTGAATTAAATTTGCTCACCCGCGACCATAACCGCGTTTATTTGGTCGCGGATGAGCAAGTTAAGTGTTTTTAGTTCGTTATAGGTTATAGCATAATATGGAGGGGCCCTTCGGTACTCCGTTTTTGTTGCCCTTTTTGTGAGACTTCAACTACAAGTCAGTCTCACGAAACTCCATACAAAAAAACTAATGTATGAAGCCAGTTCGGAAGTGGTACCAACCGCTCCAAACTAACCAATTCATTGCCATACATGAAATGTTGTGGGTTTTGGAAGCATCCGTTTCAATTATTTTCATTGCGATCTATGCATAATACATTGAAATATTAATTGGAATGAATATCAAAATAAAAAATAAGTTTAATTTATTAACAAAACGTAAAGATATATATAAGATAGCGTGTTTTTACTTAATTTAAGGACCTTTCTTGGTATTTTGGTGTTTTGTTTCGGTATTAGCGTTGAGTTTGAGAGTTTTTCTCCTCCGCGTTACCTTACTTTACCACTTTAAGTACATTTATTAGAGACAGGACTCTTTTTTTTGTTTGTTGTTTTATGTGTTGACTTTTTTCGTTTGATCAGTGCTTTACTCAGAAAACATGAGCTCTGGACACAGAACCTGTGAAATTTGTGGCATACAGGAGACAAGATGCGAAAACAAACTGTTTTTTGCCCGATTTCCCTTACGCGAGCATGTGTAAGTAGAGTTACAGAAATAAAGGTTATGTTTTCCTGCCGACTCCGGTATTCAGTCGAATATTGTCAATATAAATGCAGTTGTACTGTCATGTTTCTCTGGTACGTAACTTTGACTCTGTTTTTCTTGTTTTCAGTTGTAAGCAGTGGGTAAAAGTAGTTGGCAAGACGGACCTTGCATATTTACCCATTGAAAACACACTTGTATGGGGTAACAACATTCAAGATGAACATTTATTGAAGTCAAGGTTTCTTTTCAAATTCCAAATAGGGTGTTGGCCAACAGACTCCAATTTTGGTATAATTGTATTTATGAGTCTGTATGTTTAAAAATATACGAAATAATTTTAATAAACTTAGAATAATCATAACAAGACACGAAATAAATAATTACTAAGAATCACAAATTGTTTTATTTTAAATACAAAGTAATTTAATGTAATAAGCAGTGCTTTATACACGTTTTTTTGTTACATCGATATCGATAAAAATCACAGCACTACGTTGACGTTACATCGAAACTCGATAATCTCAACAACACTACTTGTCATTGTGACATTTTAGACCTTATTTAGTAGTTTTTAGTCTGTACAGTTCGTTTCTTGATGTTGCTAGTTAACCCGAACTGGCTTCATACTAAGATCGTCTAAAACTTTTTGTATGGGAGTTCCGACTCTTAAAACGTAGTGATTATATACTCTTTGCTACAAGTAGTCTCAGTGATATGAGCCACGCGCGACGCGAATCACGAGCACGTCCACACGAGTACCGACTTGCTCCCCGCTGTGGCTCGCAACAGTCTCAACGCCGTTAATGAATGACGGCATATCATGTTATCCTGACCCCCTTTACACGATAAATTTTATCCACGACGAATGTTTACGTCACCTTCTAACAAATTGGCAAGCGCGAGAGGGACCAATGCTTTATGTCGTAGATAAAAGTTAGCGTGCTAGGGGGGCTGTGTTTTATAAAGCTACAACTTCCAAGCGGAAGTCTCTTTATATCACCTTATGTTAGAAAGAGACTTCCGCTTGTAAATAACTTGTAGCTTTATAAAACACTGCCCAGACCCCCTAGCACGCTAACTTTTTATAAGAATGGTTCGAGGTAAACCAATATTTTTATGGTCTGGGAAAGTGCCTGTTATTTATATTTATTTTCCGATCCTTTAATCTAACTCTCATTAGGAGGCACCAATTAATCTAACAAGTTGGTGTTTTTTTCTTTGTTTTTTTTTGTTTCTGTTTCTATTTTTTCTATTTACGGTAATACTGGCGCTAGGCCGTCAAACCAAACCACAGACTACTCAGAGAAAACGAAAACAAAACCAACCCAACCAAACCAACAACCTCAACAACAACAATCAAATCAAAGTTTATTTTCGACTTAGCTAGCCGTTTTCGCTTCCACTCGGTCGGTGTCTGTGCTCGGTGTTTTGAATTTTAGCTGCATATGCATAAACTAAAATTCGAAGAAAACAGTAAGTAGGCAAGTACCTTGAAAATCTTGAAATGGTTTAAATTATTTAATGGTTAAAAATTATGCACATTACCGATTACCGTTATCAATGATCATTTAGTACTTTCATTATATTCTTGAAATTACCCCTTACAGTTTAGATAAACACGTGAAAAGATGGATGAGCTACGGTCGTTTTTTAATGACCCATGTCCATCCAGTACTAAAGCGATTAAACTCCGCGGACCCTTGACCAGTGGCTTTCGAATTACCAAAGAAGACGACATTAACTTGCTGAACAGAAGAGAGGACCATCGTCGAGCTGTTGTTTTGAGCGGCACGGACTACGCACGTGAAGTTAAAGAGCGAGAAACGCAAGCTTACTTGAAGGTAGTTTTTGTGTATTCCAAGCTGTTAGTCTTTTCACTACACCAAGAAGTAAAAAGCATGATCTTTTTCAATTGCATCACAGTATTTTTAAATTTGAAAGGTATGTTTTTCTATATTGATCTTTATTTTGGTCTTCCCAGAAAGAAGCAGAGCGGGAAAGATGGGAAAGTGTATCTGGAGGGTTAGAGTCCCTGGAGCATTTGTCCTCGGTGGGGACCTCCCTGCCCAACATCAACGAGCTTTCAGAAGAGGCCATGACCGAAGTGTACAAGAAATATTCATTTCAAATGAAAGAGGACACCAACAATCTGGCTATCAACAGTTCTAAGACTGATGTAATGTATAGAAATCTAAATAAATTTGCCAATTCAATTCTCTTCTTGTTCATAGTAGAGAATAGTAGAGAAATTGGAATAATACAATACAAAACTACACAGTGGAATCCTACTAATATTATAAACACAAAAGTTTGTAAGTATGTATGGATGCTTGTTATTCTTTCACACATAAACTAACAAATGAATTTTGATGAAAATTCACAGTAATGTAGGTTGTACATCAGAATACCTAACATGTTTGCATAGTTGTCTCTAATTAGTGATAACTGAATTCTACACAGCTAAAGTTGCAGGCAACAGCCAGGGCTGTGTTTTATAAACCTACAGGCTACAAGTTACAAGTCTACAGGAAACAGTCACCTGTAATGCACTGTGTACAATTACAGGTGTTTTATAAAGACACATGGAAAGCTACACTTGTAATACGGTATTGTAAATCTCGACTACAAGTAAATTCTACAAGTGTAATGGACATCACTAATTAAAAAAAAAGTGGCTGCCGAAAATTACAAATACGTAGAGGTTTTTTATCTATTACATATTAAAAATACTCGTGCAAAGTTGATAAATGAAAATCTGTCTTAAGGACATAAAACAAAATCGTGTTAATTGCACTATTTATAAGTCAAGAACGGCGGGACCGATTTTTATGATCTTTCATTTGTTGGATTTATCTTTGCTTCGAATAGCGGGATTAATAGAGGGGAAAATTCCACGAGAAAAAAAATTGGAAGTTCATTTTCTCATAGGTACATTTTCTATAGAATGACCTATGGCGGTACGAAGTTCGCGGGTTGGCTTGTAAAATATATCTATTTTTTTTAATACGACGAGGAAGGCAAACGAGCAAGTAGGTCATCTGATGGTAAGTGACCACCACTGCCCTGCTCACTGCATGTCAACGATCGCATGATACTCCAGTGCATACAGACAGACACAGACAGAGAATTGAAGCTTCGCGCTCAATGAATCATTTTAATTACTCGACGATTCTAATGAGCTCCCAATTTCTTGCAGAATCTAGTCTAGTCTATTTGCGTATAGTTCATTCTGGACCTTTCATTATAATATTGAAAAGGTGTGTCAAAATCTGTATTTATTCGTGGCCAAAACTCCCTAGTTCTATGCTCCCGTGGACTCTTATTCCGAGTCCGACTCAGACGAGTTCCTCAATAAACGATTTATTCCTTGATGACCTTGAGTTTAATAACTTGAAGAAGAGATAGATAGTTAGATAGAACGATTGATTTGGTACTGATCCAGACACCTAATTCAAAAATTTGTGCACCTGTAGCCATTGTTACAGGTCTCAAGACGTACGTAAGTTTTCGTTACAATTTTACAAATCCACAGTTGTATTTTACAATTATAAAAAAAACGCTTGTTCGATTATGAATTTAAAACTATAAAATGTCCACTTTTTGTCTATGATATAGCTACAGGCGCCTGTACTTGTAGCTTGTAAAATTGTAGCACAGTACTTTTACAAAACGCAAATTGTAAAAAACAGGAAAAGTGTTGCCAATAAACGCCTGTAAAATTGTAACTTGTAAGTTTATAAAACACGGCCCAGTATGTCAATAAGAATAAACTGAAAAATAATCTCTTTTTTTTACTAAGAAACTCATTACTGCAACAACTTGTAATAAACTAAGTAAGTAGGTAAAAGGTGTTTGATTTACATAGTTTAATTTCAATTATTTTATTTTCAGATCTTAGATCGTATTAGGGGCTTCCCGATAGTCATCATAGAGGGGCCAACGGGTTGCGGAAAGACCACACAGGTGCCCCAGTGGATCCTGGATGACTGTTACAAGCACCGCAAGCCTTGCAAGATTATAGTGACGCAGCCAAGAAGGATTGCTGCCATGTCTATTGCTAAGCGAGTCGCTCAGGAAAGGGGCTGGGATGTGGGGGGACTTGTTGGTTACCAGGTGAAGATATATGCTTGGCTGTGCTTTACCTGAGTAATGTCTCTAACCAGAAAATGTAGTCTTACATCAAACAATTTTAATGTTATTCTTAAAATCACAAAATGGTTTCAGTAAGTACATAAGAAGTAATCACAGAATTGCGCATAAAGCTGGGTATAAAAGTGCCTACACTTGATTCTCCTTAGAGAACGCGTGTCGCCTGTCCATCCCTAGCATGATGCTCACTATTACATAGCAATTGAATACAGTCAGCGTCAGCGTATTTGAGTACTTTGGATGTCACCATATATATGACGCTGACTGTAGAACACAGTTACGCCGACTAGCGCGAGATTGTGAAGAAGCTGAAGCAATTTCAAACCTTGTTATCTTTCAGTAGAATTTTGCTAGCTAAAAGCACATGTTTGGTCCTATATTAGACACATTCACAGGTGATTAACTTTAACAGGTTGGATTAGAGAACAGGACTTCCAGTGATACCAGAATACATTATGTGACCACTGGAGTGTTGCTGCAGAAACTGGGTAAGTCTAGGTACACAAGTCGGGAAACTTTCTGAAGAAATTTATACCTTTTTACTGATTCTTTAATTTTCTTTTAGTAAACGCGAAAACCATGAATGAATATACCCACATAATCCTTGACGAGGTTCATGAACGTGGTCAAGATATGGATTTCCTTCTGCTTGTTGTCAAGAAACTGCACTACACAGTGTCACCTAAAGTCAAGTTGGTGCTGATGTCAGCCACATTTGACAGGGAGAAGTTTGCCGATTACTTCGACATACCAACTCCCAACGGGAATCACATGGCGTCTTGTGTGCAAGTGAACAGACCCTCGATCTTCCCTGTGAATGAATACTACCTGGATTCATTGACTAAGTTTGGAGCGGTGAGTTAACATGTGATTGTTATTAATCTATGGTATAGGCCGCGCGGTGGATTAAGATCGCTCGACGAAACTGGTGGGTTCAATTTGGCGCATCTGTACAATTGCGCACAAAATTGTTATGTTCCGAGTGTATTTCTTTGAAATATGTTTTTCTTATTTCGCATTTTTTGTACCTTTAGTCACCTAACATAATAACACTCGCTTTTGCTTGTGACTTATTTTGCTAGTAGTTCATTCAGAATCTTGGTAGTATTTTTACCTGCTTTAAATTACCCATGATGTAATTAGTTTCCTTTTTAACATAACAATTCACGTCGTAAACCGTTTTTCTGGCTTGCCGTGTGCAAACTTTAAATTTGGGCATTTTTTTCACCAACTACGATATCATAACGTACTTACTACTAATAGTAACACAATCCGTACGCAACAATACCCAAGAGACACGTGATGCGTGAACGAAGCGAGGAAGGGGAAGAACGACTTGATCTACCAATAACGTGTCGGCGCCAGCGCGCACCGTCCCCTCACTCCTCTGCGCAACCAAATAGACCTAATTGACTTCTGCGCATGCCCCTTCCATTTTTGCCCAGCTATCTTAATTCGCCGCGCGACCTATAGCAGGAACCAGTTCAAACCACATCAGTCCAATGTGCATTTATCTTTCTTTTTCCTGGCATCCAACACGTTACCACATTAGTACTTAGTTCGTTTATTTAAAAAAATCTCTAATCACGGTGCCGGAATTTCACGACGTCCATTTCAAAAGTCCCTCCTCTAGTGAACTCAACTTTTACAGCATTTCAGCAAGTACCTACCTAAATATTTGTCGCATTTCCATCTACAGATACTCGAAACATGTACGCCAAAAAGCACAGATGCGACAATAATCCCAGAGATGTATCACCTCGTAGTGAAGCTGATAAACGCCTTCGAGCAGATAGACACGGCAGAGTACGGCTACACGGACCGCTCGGAAGCCGACCTGCCTTCCGTGCTGTTATTCCTACCAGGAATCAACGAGATCGAGGAGCAGTATGCTGCGCTCACTGACCTTGACTTAAGGTAAGATAGCAAGGCCTTTGAAAACAATCTGTGGTCTGTGATAGAACTCTTCAGTTCCTTTTCTCCTAGGTCTCGGCTAACCATTTGTGGACAAAATACACTGATATACGACTAGGTGATGGCTACGGCAGAAGTGTACATATGTGATATGACAAAATGGGTGTCATCATAATGCTGTCGTTTTGATAGTATAGTAGTATGTAAATACTCAAATCCTGACTGAGCGACTCAACCTCGTATATGAACTTTGACGACATTGGAATAACCACTCTAGACCGCGAACCTAAGGTATATACTTATTCCAATTTCGTCAAAGTTTATATCGAGGGGTGAAAGGCTATTTGATTTAAGCGACACTTTTTGCGATATTGAGTTATAATAATACTTGTGTCTATCTTATCGATATAAAATGGTGCCAATAAGCAACCTCAATGTTGAGACTGTATCAGTACATAGATACCTACTAACGAGCGCTTTAGTGTGCGGTACTACTACTATTAGATGACGACGATATTGGTGTTCAGGAAGCGAGTGGCGGGTCTCGAGTGCACCAAGTACAAGTGGTGGGTGCTGCCGCTGCACTCCACCATCACGGCGGACGAGCAGGCGCGGGTGTTCACGCGCGCGCCTCCCGGACACCGCAAGATCATCCTCGCCACCAACATCGCCGAGAGCTCCATTACCGTGCCTGACATCAAATATGGTAAGCGAGCGACGAGCTGGGACCGATCGGTTGTAACTGGCGGGTCCTTGAAGCTAGGCGTACAGCGCAAGACCTACCCTATGACTTATGATTATGTGATTATGATCTTGATGAAACACCGAATGCGGGACGCGTACTTTGTTATGTGCGTGTGGCGGCATCGCCTAGCGGAGCTTCACGTCCTCTATTTTGTAACTAATACATTTTGTAGGTAGGTAAATCTGACGTACAATGTGCCCAGAATTTTGCCCACAACATGTGGCAGCCTGTGGCCACGTGTGTTACCTAGTCTACGCCGGCATCTCATATGATCCAGAGCCTCTCTTCCACCGTGCCACTAATCTGAAGTTCTGAATTTCCATGCAGTAATCGACTTCTGCCTGATGAAGATCCTCGTGGCGGACCCGAACACCAACTTCACGTCGCTGACGCTGTCGTGGGCGTCCAAGAGCAACTGCGAGCAGCGCGCCGGCCGCGCGGGCCGAGTGCGCGCCGGCCGCGTCTACCGGCTCGTCACCGCCAAGTTCTATGTGAGTTTTAAGAGTGCGGTTGACCTTTACCCTCTCACAGGACCGCGATCTTGGGTCCACGAGCAAGCTTTACCGGCAAAACCCATAAAACCGCATTAAAGTTCGTCCGTTGATCATACCATTTCTGCCAAACATTCAATAATAACGCAAATAAAATTCCGTGATATAGTTGCGTCCGTGATAAACTTGCTATCTTGGCATTTCCAGCGATGTCCGACTTTGTAACGCCAAACGCACGAACTAAACGTCCTTTATAAAACATTATCAGAAAATACTATAAATACTTATCATGTTTTTTTGCGTCCCAGGAAACCCTGAAGAAAGACAGCATCCCTGAGATAATCCGGTGCCCGCTAGAGAGACTGGTGCTGCTAGTCAAGATGTTGGACATGGGCTCGCCCAGCGACGTGCTCGCGCTGGCGATGGACCCGCCCAACATGTCCAACATACACCGCACCATGCTTGTGCTCAAGGAGGTAACAGTTGCAGCAACATCAACGTAACTTTGTATGAATATAGTATTTTTTTTGGGGGACTACCAAGACATTTCAAGTAGAATACGCGGACCACAACTAGAAGTTACAGCGACAAAGGCCAAGTTATTTTCTTCAAGAGCTGCACTTGACGACAGTCGAACAAGAACTGTCCGAACGCACTTGTGAATGGACTAACAGGCTTGATCAATGATTACTATTGATCATATTTTACAAATCTGGACTTCAAGAATACTAGTGATTCAACTACTTATTACAATTTAGTTTTCCCGGATGTGTTACTCTCGACACTGGAACACAATAATTTTAGTCCATAAGATGGTGGTAGCGATCAGGGCGAACCTACAAAAAGTAACTACCCCTTATCTAAACCAGGTGGGTGCTTTAAAGAAGACTTTAGACGGCGTGTGGAGCTCATGCGACGGTGACATCACCTATATGGGAAGAATTATGGCGCGCCTCCCGCTCGATGTCAAAGTGTCCAAGATCATCATACTCGGACACATCTTTGGATGCCTCGAAGACTGCATCGTCATGGGTATGTTTATAATAATATTGGGCTGCTTTAGCTGCAAGCCGATGTAACGTGTAATTTCAAACCCCGATCGAAAACTAATAATTAAAAAAAGTTAAAAAAAAAAAGTCTGGGCCTGGTCCTTTAATTAGGAAAAACGATAACTTTTGCGAAGTCGGGTGCTGTTAGACCAGACTTCGACTTAGACATCTGCTTAAAACAATATTAGATTGCCTATTGTGTTATAAACAGAGGTTTAAGTACTTTAAGTGCCACACGAAATGTATAGACATTGGCAGTCCTTTTGGTTTTATCGTCCTCGCTGAAATGTTTGTCTGTTTGTCTTCACACCTCAAGTGTACCGACATAATCGATTCTACGCCCGTACAAAAATGTATTTATTGCATATGTTTCCCAGCTGCTGCTTTGTCTGTGAAGAATGTCTTCAACAGTCCTTTCCGCGAGCGACTGAACGCGTACAAGTCCAAACTGACTTGGGCTGACGGAGCCACAAGTGACGTTGTTGCTTTTCTCAACGTTTACAAGGTATATTAAAGTTTTCGTATCTTGTTTTGTAAACATGGTCTTTGAGGATAATTATATTTTGATTAAAAAAAATATTTTATATGTGTGTCTCATTATGGCTTGGCTTTTTATGTAGACATAGTATGATTCTAAACATGGCCTTTTCCCCTATTTGATTACATTCAGTTTTATTTAAACGTCGAAACTATTGCTTATGGAGTTTGCTTGTTTGTTTATTATTATATTCACATCAGTCGAATAGCCAATTCTTGTGATTAAAAACGCTCATCAGTGTCATCATATTACTGCCTTGTAAGTAACTTTTATGTAGTTTGGTCAGTAGTCTTGGAATTAGTCTGAAACATGTCGGGCTATACTCAACTGACTGTTCCGTTGATCCATTTATTTCATCTCACGGTAATTTCATGTAAAAAATTAAAAAGTATAAGAATCTGAACTTTAAACATTAGCCAGGACCTGAAAGGAAGATTGTTTGGCAAATACCTACAAGCTCAAAGCGCGCATTGACCATAAACTTCAAACCCCCCCCCCCCCACAGGTGTGGAACCACTGCCGCCAGCAGCAGTACTTCAAGCAGCCTGGCAACAGCGAGGTGCAGTGGGCGCGGCGCTTCTATGTGCAAGTGCGCGCCATCCGTGAGCTCGACGAAATGGTGCGCGAGCTGAAGCAGCGGCTCGCGCGGGAGGGCATCGAGGCTCTCAAGGGCAACTCGCCTTGGACCAAGAACGACCTGTCCTTCGTCTACAAGGTGAGGCCTAGAGTATCGAACGAAGTGACAGTTTTTTGTAAATTCCAAACAGAATTGCTCGAATAACGTAATTGGTTTAGCGCGTTACCACGGTTTGGTCAAGGTTTGGCTTCGAACCCCAATTCGAGAATATGTTTTTCTGGTTTTTCTGTATATTTACGCATCGGTTTGGAATTTTGGAAAAATAATTTGGAACGGGATGACCGTAAAAATAAAAAATAAATACAAAAAGTTAGTTTAAAAGTGACAGTTTTTGAGCGAGCGAAGCGTCTCCATTTCAGCTTGGACGAAAATGCTTTCGTGTGTCAGTTCGGATGTTTGGCTGTTCTCTACATGCTGCATTTCTCAACCGATTCTAGTGAAATTTTGTGATAAGTACATGGATTTTTTGTCGTTTCGCTTTTTGGAAATAAAAAAAAATGTTTAACAGAGCCAGCAGTTTAAATCAGTTGTAGTGTGCGCCATAATGGGGATCGAGGACATGGTGTGGGAGCGGAAACAGCGGCTCTCACGGGGGAGGCATTGAAGCTTTCGAAAACAATGTCTGGCTGATACATAAAAAATACCCGATTTAATTGTAGACAGTCCCATTATCCTAATAATTCCGACCTGTCTTGTTTTGGCAGCCCGCAGCCAATGAGCTACCGCGAGACAAAAATCCACTACGATTGCTAGTGTCGAGTGAGGTCTATCTGTCAATTTCCACCAATCATAGGCCAGTAGCTTATCTCCCATTGGTGGCGAAAAACAAACAGACCTCACTCGACGCTAGCGATCCTAGCGGATTTTTGACTCGCGGTAGCCCTCATTGGCTGCCTTGCAACCATACGCGTTCTAACGGCTTTGCCCCATTTGTGCGTTACCGGCGGGGCGTTTATTATTAAGACTCGCATCGCATAGAGGCATTAATTGACGACACAAACAATTAGGTTTGACAATCCAGTGACTAGATACGAAATGGATAACCTGACATTTTGGCAATTTTTGCTTGAACGCTCTTAACAAACATATGTGTGAAATAGAATTAGAATAAATTAGCATTGGATCGTGTCCGACATGTTTCGGAAAGACTCTATCCCCCTTATTCATAAACGCATGTTAAGCTTTTGTTAACTTAGCAATCTCTTGTCTTTATCTTTTACTTTGATATTTGCCTTTGCCAAAAAAAAACAAACGATTGCTAAGTTAACAGAAGCTTGACAGGCGTTTATGAATAATAGTAGTTTACGCAACTGCTACATAATGAGGGTCCTTAAAACACGAGTGTGTTTTTATGAAACGAGGCGAAGCTGAGTTTCATAATAGGATCACACGAGTGTTTTAAGGCCTAATTATGTGAGTTGCATACATTACTTTATCTACACATATATTATAAGTACTCTAAGATGGGTTCAGAAGCCGAAGGCATATATCATACCTATACCTGTCACGAATTTGACTGTTTTTTTTAATCATAGACAAACATACCGAGCTGACGTTTCGTAAACTGTTTTTTTTTATTGCAAAAAATAAATAAATATCGCATTGTTATTTATACATGTCGGACTGAACTCGACTAATATACGTGAGTGATCCATTTTATTTCACTATGATTGTAAATTACGTTGGTTTTCAAATTTGAAACATCGAATTCGATATCGAAAAGTCATCACGACATCGAATTCGATGTCGTAATGACTATTACTTTACTGCTGGGGTGGTGGTTGGGGGGCGCGGCCGCGAAGTCGTCGGCGTACTGAAATGCTGGTAATTTTCTATGGTTTCTGAACGCATTATAGAGGACTTATGATATGTGTGTAGATAAAAGGGTATGACATTACAGTTGAATGTGAGGGTAGTTACACAGTAAGGTCCCTGTCGCGGCTAGGTGATCCTGGCGGGCGCGGTGTACCCGCAGTACTTCGTGCAGGTGACCCGCGACGAGGCGCGCGAGCGGGACGCCGTGCGCGGGCTGGCAGGCAACGACCCCAGGACCACGGTAACTCCACGCTACACTCAAATAGACTCATCATCATCACCAGCGTCTTTTTACGTCCCACTGTTGGGCACAGGCCTCACAATGAGACGACTTGGGCTATAGTTCCCACACGGCCCAGTGCGGATTGGGAACTTCACACATACCATTGAAGTGCTTCTCAAGAGTGTGCCGGCTTCGTCACGATGTTGTCCTTGAAATAATGGACTCATTTCCTGAAAATATGTATTTAGTCGGTAGTTTAAATTATCAAAAAATATTGGACACGTATTTTTTCTTTTGTTAGTTAAACTGAAAATTACGAAGGTTATAGTGTGTTGAACGTCGTCGTATTGCAAATTGTAGGTGTACTTGCGCAACTTCCCCGAGCAACAGCCGGGCGAGCTCTACGCGTCGGCCATCAAGCAAGTCGTGAACCAGCTGATCGGACACGAGCCGCGCGTCACCTTCGATACCAACAGCAGGTACCAGCTTCGCCCTTCAACAGCTCATACTGCGTGTTACAGGAGACACCAGGAGATTCAATGACGGCATGAAAGCATCGCGGTCTTTTGACATGGGCATTGCCAGTATTAGTGGTACTTTTAACATGAAACTACCGTGACTCAATCATAGTGAAATAAACGCTGGGTCGTGCGCTCCCAGGGGAAGGACTACGAGTTAGTCCGAAACATGGCTGAACTCGACATATGTACGTGAGTAATCCGTTTTATTTCACTATTAGTGGTACTTCATGGTAAGAGAGGATGAAAGGGTCTCGACGCGACATTCGAACAGTGTTTGCGTCGATATTGTATAAAATAAAGCGTCGACGACATCGAAGCTTGAGCAACGTATACGCAGTGACGTGACTCTTACGTCACGTTTCTGAATACATTTTGTTGCGTTAACTTATCGCCAGCGTATTTTCAGTGTCGGTGTGGCCGATCCTTTAATCAATTATTGGTAGTAACTAATTGCCGCCATCGTTCGTTTTATGATTTTCAGATCTCGTATCATTTCGTTACAGGAAAGTCTTCCTGACGTTTCCCGAGGAAGATGTGTCCAGACGCGACAAAGCAAACGCCCGTGTAAGTAACAATTTGACACAAGGTATTAATTTCCATTTCAGAATGTAAACTGTTACAGGTAAACGCCAAACTTGTAGACAGAGGACATAGTTGACTTACAGTCGAATAAACTTAATCGGTTACCAACAGCGTGTGACATACTATACACCTCCCAAAGGAAACCAATGTGAAGTTGATAATGAAAAGGTTCCACAGAGGAACGCGATTTAGTTTCTTAAAGTGTCACGACGCGCCAAAGTTTTGTGGTTTACTTGTGTTTTGGTTTGTCCAGGATCCGTCGATCCCCGGTCAAATCGTTCTGTCTGTATACCAGGCAATCAAGGCGAGACAGCTGAAGATGGATATAAGAATTCCACTGTTGCCGTAAGTTCTCACTTTTTTAAGTTTTCTTTTGATTTAAAGCCATGTTAACCAATAATGATGAATGTTTCCTCTTATCCTTTTTGGCTATTTTTATGCAAAGCCTGCGCATTAAAACGTTTTAACTCGTACCCGTAGAGCAAAGCCTTAACTAATCGCTGACTATCCTCGCGTCCAAGTACAACCACCAACTTAAATCAAACTATTATTACGTTACGTCAAGGACTTGTTTCACCACTAAAATATCTACTAGATAAATCCCCGTGATACGTTTTTTGCGAAATCTGCCAGAAGCACATGTGTAACAGAAAATATTCTATCTGTCAGAATATGAAACAGACGCCAAGTGGTCTGTGTTGCCAGGTTGGAGCGAGCGAACGCTCTGGCGGAGGCGATGTCCACGAGCCGGTCGGACTTGTCCATGGAGATGCACGTGCCGCGCCTGCCCACCATCGACCAGACCTACTTCCCGCTTAGGATATCGCAGGTAGCAACAGCTAATCGGTTACTGGACACGTTTGACTTGTTCACCTTGTTTTTAGAGTTTCGTCATGTCGTTAGTAGTTAAATAACAAAAATAGGTATTTTTTGGGGGTACTCCACACATTTGACTACATAGGTGTGTAACGTGGCACATAATCCGACAGTTTTTTTTTAATGCTAAGCTTTCTGAGCATTTTTTATTAAGTTAATTGACTATGACTACTAAGAACAACAAAAACAAAGACCTGTAATTTTGTAGCAACACACAAATACCAGTTTCTTAGGCCTACATGTCTTTTTTTTTTACAAAACCCCCCGCCCCCAGGTCGTAAACGTCGGCAAGTTCTGGGTGCAATATGACGAGGAAACTGTCAACGGGGAGCTACAAGAGATCCAGACGAGGCTCAACCGGGGCAGCCTGCTCGCGCACACCGGGCCTGTGGAGCCCGGCGCCGTGCTGGCGGCGCCGCACTGCGCGGACGGCCGCCTGTACAGGGTGCGGGTGCAGCGCCTGCTGCCCAGAGACCAGGTCGAGGTAGGGCGTGGTGTGAGCCGGTGCCTAACTAGACACGGCTGGTTGGGTGGATGTAGCCCTAGTGGTTGCTACCTAGCTGCGAGAGGCGTGAGAAGAAGGAACAATACTTGTTTTTAGTAATTATTTTTATTATATTGTTCTAATAAGCGAATACACGACACATACACATTTAAAACGTCAACACCTTTGTACGTTTTCTGTATACCTATTTCTATTTATTTAAAATGGATTTAGGGTTTAGGTGTACCTACCATTTTACGACAATAACAGCGCGTTAAAAGCGTTTAATGAGGTGAACGTAATCAGTGTATTTCGCTCGATACGCAGAAGGCCAAAGAAAGAGGCACCTCTTTGTGCCATAAGCAAGTAGTAGAGATCATTTATGAGGTAGGTATTGATGTTAAGAGATAGAATTAAAATGATATCTTAAATCATGCTAAAGATTTTAATTACTTACTTACAATCGTTATATCTTATCACGAAACACTTGAAGTTTGTTAAAGAACACAACAAGTACCTAACCACATAACAAACGTAAAAACGAAATCAGAGATTTTTACAATAGTTAATTCTTTTTCACACGGAGTAAACGGTTGTTTCTAATAAAATTCATATTTACAATGAAAATTATGATTACGAATGTTTTGACAGTTTTGACATGTATACTAATATTTGAGTGGTAACCACGTGACCAACCGCGCTTTCCAAAAAAGGTTTAGCGAAAAAAGTCACATAGCAATTCTCTACATATATTATATTACCAAACTCTATTGTATTTTTGAAGCGCTGCAAGCCGTGAAGTTTATAAGTGGCCTGATTCAAATTCAATATAAACCTATCTAACCTTAAGACGGTTCTTCACGGTCAGCTAGGCACTCAAGCGCCCATAGATGGCGTTGATAGTCTAATTTGACAAAAAATGTGGATAATAACGCGAAAGACTTTGGCAGTATGAACTTAATTTCCTTAGTCTACGAGTGACGGAAAAACACAAACCATTAGTGTTGATTATAAACAAATTTTAAAAGCCTTCATAGTGACTTCCAATCTTCAAATAATGATAGCGCGGCGCGGTTATTTTATTATGTTTGTTTCTATTTTTCCCATTAAAAGTACCTAAAATAGTAAAGCCATTCATGTTTGATTGTTGTTGGTCAGAGAACCTGCTAGATACTGTGAATACGTGTTTGCTTCACGACGAGTGATACAATAATGTAATGTGATGTGCGATTGGTGAAAGTGATTAAAACGAACAAATTATCCTATGGACCGAGATTCAAAACTATGTCAACGACGAAATTCGCAATCATGTGAGTAAGCAATTTGGCCTCTATGCTAGTACTTTTAGGTTTTCACGGCAATAATTTATTTTTTCCTGGTATAAAATTAGTTACCGAACTGTTTACGAATCTTGCCGAAGTATGAAAGAATTTTGCCGAAGTGCTACGAATAAATACGACGTAGCATTGCGTGTGTATGTGTGTAGCAGTGATATGGCGTAGGCTGTGGCACACTGAGCAACTCTATTACCTTGATTTTTTTTTTAGTTGTAACTGCAGGTCGAAACTTTGCTGGGATGTTCAGACCAACTAACCTGATATGTGGGTAAAATATCGTTAAAGCATTATTTGACATCTTGTATACATCAACAAGCAGAGAGCGACCTCCCTACAGTAGATATTGTAGACATCGTAGACATTGGCGATCCTCTCGAGTTGTTCTTTGACGGCTACAGTGAGACACTGTTCTCGCAGGTGGCGTACATAGACTACGGCAGTTTCGGAAAAGTGGGCGTGTCGAACCTGCGCGCCCTGCCGGGCGGCGCGGAGGGCCCGTGCCGGCGCGCGCCGCCGCTGGCCATGCTGTGCGCGCTGGCCGAGGTGGCGCCGCCGCCGCTGCTGCAGCACCACGCGCACTGGTCCGACGCCGCCGCGCAACTCATCAAGCAGCTCACCCGCCGCCCGCCGCTCATGGCCAAGGTACGACTGCACAATCAGCACATGAACTAGCTAAGCAACTGAAGCCGTCTCAATTGATCTACACTATACTGTGCTATATTCCCGGTAGAACTGCACTATTTCGGAAAAGTATATTGGGAACGGCCCCTAAACCGGAAGATATAATAAGTATAGATAATATGACTAAATTAAAAAAAAACTTTATGTAACTTTCTAGTGTAAAAAGCTTATTTTTCGATAAATGAATTTCTGACCGACTGTAATTAAGCACCACGGTAATTAAGCACCTATTATAATCAACATTGTGTTTGTGCATGCATCACGACAATTTGTATGCCTTGCGGCGCAACATAGCAACACTTCAGCATTTAAGATCTTTATGTACTATGTACTAACCTATGTTGAACAAATAAAGAAATTTTCATCTCTCATACTCGGAAAGTGAGGCATATCTTATCTAACATACGGAAGGAAATTTATGCATGACTCCCCTAGGGAGTAAAAAAAATAAAAAAAAAGCGCTGGATGGATGGCTATGACTATAACCTATTCAGCCTATGCAGCCTATGGCACAATTCTTGTTTTTATTATTTTTCATTATTGTTGGCTATTATAAAAAAACATGCTTAGGTGCCCAATAATTATTAATACTTACAACATTAACGTAGTTTTTTTCTGAATAAATTACACTTAAATGAAAAAAAATATATAAAAAAAGTAGTTTGCATTAATTAAAAAAAAAACACTGGTTAAATGGCAATGGTATTGTGAATGCAGCCTATAGAAACTATTTGTTTCAATTTTAACATTGTAACTTACTTGTTTTACAAAAAATGTGTACTAAAATACATACTGTTGTAAATGAATAGGTATTGTCTAACTGCTTGATTGAATTTGTAAAGTAAAGTAGTTCTTTAATAAAATCTATTAAATAAAGACTAACAATGATTATTCTGACCAGCTATCAATTTAGAAAACTAAACGCTTAAAAAAAGCGTGAAATTTGCGCGAAAGCATTGCTTGTCTTTTGTTCTCTGTCAATTTTTTTTTATATAGGTATTTTTTCTTAAAGATTTATGTTTTTTTTTACTTTCCTTATAGTCGAGATGAAAAGCAGGGTGTTTAACTCTGGGAAAACGCCAATTTCAAACTCTAATATCTCGTTAGAAATTAATTACTAAAATATCTCGTTAGAAATTGGTCCTTTTCTTCCCTCGTTGAACAATCTACTATTGTATTTGTACTAGCTCTTATGTCTATAATCTATAACAATAGAGCCGTGATTAGATCATTGTGACCGCTTCGGTTGCTTAGCTACTTCTGCTGCTGACTTCTACCTGCAATGTCCCTGTAACGCCCAAGGGCACACGCAAGTGTGATGAAAAACATTGTCTGGTTCACGGACGGTACAGGAATTAAGAACCTCGGCTCGGAGCTTGACTCCAGGCTTCTACTAGAGCCACGTTCGTAACTTCTTTCTTACTGCCTTTACAAAATGTGCTGTTAAATAAAACTCCATAATGAATATTTAGGAAAGACCACAATACATTTTAGTTACGTATCTGCCAACTTTGTCGAGAGATAGAGGGGGGAAAATGGGAGAGAGAGAGACTGTCGCTGGGCCGACATACATACACCACACATGTTTACTTTTTTGTAAACAAAAAACCCCTGCCCCTGATGAAAAGTGCGGATGAGGCCAAAATCACTGCTTCAGTAACAGCCTGTTGTAAACTGATTAGAAGTTAGACCACATTAACCACTCATTCGCAGATTTACTCAGTGGCGCAAGGCGTGGTCCACATCGAGCTGCTGGCGGAGGGCGGCAACATCAACGTCAACCAAGAGCTGCTGCGCGCCGGGCTCGCCATCGCCGCGGAGGAGACGTACGAGTCCAAGGTCAGCTCGCGCGCCAGTACCACTGTCAAAATAGCGGTGGACCCGACGCCTTTCATGTTTGCGGAAATGCCGACACAGCAACCGCAACCTAGGGTTATCACATTTTTTAAATTTTAAACAAAATGCAATTTAATTTTTCAGTGTTTCATAATTTACCTATTGAATCAGTTTCCATTTTCTCATTAATCATTAATTAATCTACATCGCTACAGTAGTATTACAACAATTAAAACAAGCACGCGTTAGCCCTGTAAGTCGTGTCCCGAGCTACTAACTAATACGGGCAGTGGCGCCGTATGCATCTCGGGCTTGCCTTGCCCCTCACGGCTCGCACGTTAGACTTGATAGAATGATTGTATTTTTAGGCTGCCATTACCGAGTGCTTGGGGAATATCTAGGGTCCCGTTGCAGGTTAGAACCAAGTGCCATACGTCTATTATAGATAAAGGATAAAAACAGCGCCTCCAAAACTCGTTAATTTTGTTAAACTTCGCATTCTTTATAATTTTGTTCTTTTTTTTAGCATTTAGTAACGTTCAATTATTTTATATTTCATTTTATTTCAGTAGGTACTCTTGATGATTTAAAATTCTCACACAATAGTACTATTTATGATGTTTGTGCAACAATGATTTTATATTGAATGAATAGGTAAATAACTTAATGTAATTTATTCACAGTTTAGTTTAAACACATTTTAACAAAGTTTAACAACCCTTCCCCACGTGTTATCCTAGGTAATCACCGAATCGTCGGTAAAATAAGTACCACCCCGTATCGTAAGTCAAATAAAAATGCAACTTTTAAGGATTGTAAAAGTAACATGATATGGGACTAGAGCCCCAAATTAATGTCTTAAGATACGAGCCACGAAGCCACGAGCCGCCGTACTGACTGTAACATCTCTATCCAGTTGAACCACGACCTGCGCCAGTCGGTGTCCGAACTCAACATGGCCCAGATCCGTGCGCACAACCGCGACCAGCTCAAGTTCGCGTTCAAGGAGCTGCGGGAAATAGACTCGCCCAGCGCCAAGGATTGCTATACTGACGTCTGCCTGAAAGGACCTTTCAGGTACGCCTGTGTCACTAATTTCACGATGAAGTTGAAATCAACAAAGATTGACCAGGTAGCATGGAAAAAAATCGTATTAGTTGCTTATACAGCGTCCTATTAAAGTGGAACGGGAAGATCCCACTGCCTAGTTCTAATTCGTGTGTAAGTATCACGGACCAACCACCCTCTGGACACCGCATCATCTATAATTTATTTGCAAAGTCATGAAAAAAGCCGCGGTGACCGGGCCGGGGAAATGCGTCGTGATTGGTTTATAGCTTGTCATCTCGCCTGGCATGTTGTCGAAAGTGAGCCGCGATTCGAGGCTAGAGAGATTGATAAGTGCAAATGTGTATATGCGTTTCGGAAACGTTCGCCCTGACATTTGGTGTCCAGAGGGTGGTTAGTCCGTGGTAAGTATCAAAGGAAATTATCACGTTCGCTGCACTTCAACATGTTGCGAGCCGTCGATTTCGCTTACCTAGGACTAGGTTAGCGTTAGGGCTGACTTAAACTTTACGTGGTCGTGTCACGAGTTAACCGACCTGCAATTAATTTCCATAACCCGCCGCAGCCCGCTGGAGAGCTCGCTGCACAACCTGATGTACGGCAGCCGCGACAAGGCCGTGCAGATCGAGTGGAACTCCATCAACTCCGTGCTGCTCGACACCGAGCCGCAGCGCGTCTACGAGAGGTGATTTTATGCGATGAACGCTACCTTAAACGCGATGCGGTTAACATACATAATCTAGTTACCGAACGTTCTTTTACGCGGTGAACGCAGCATTGAACAAACAAGGCAAAAGTTGATCGCATGCGTCTAACCGCGCGCTTCACTTGTTGTACTCTTCTTAACACGGATGTTACAGACTTGTGTATGTTTGTTCTGTGTGCCTGTCTGTGACATCGTAGCTGCTCCTAAATGGATGGACCGATTTGGACATCGTTTTTTAATCGAAAGCCAGTTTAATCTTGATTGTTTTCAGCTAAGTTACAGTAAAATAGATTCAGATATTGAACTTTGAAATAAAAATATCGGAGGTTTTACAACTTTTCCAAGTTAGTTAGTTTATTTGTCACAAATTCAAGGTTGGCTCTTGCTGTAAAGACAACTTATAAACAGCCAGTTACTGTCCCGAGTAACCTTGCGAGGCAGTTGATTCTGGTGCGAGTTCACAGCCACAGACAAATGAGTCATCCATGCGGCTCTGAGTACCCAGCTATCCGTCTCACAGCATGCTGATTTGTTCCACATAAACACCTGTAACAGTGATAATCACGTCTCTCAGTTCATATTTCGCTTACTGCAGTATTATTTTGACAGTTCAAAGATGTTTTTTAACCTTCTAATATGATCTTAAATAAAGAAGTTGTCGTGTCGTATCAAATGTCCAGTCATTGAAGGACAGAGAGGAAGAGGTCGACTTAGGCGAAGCTACATGGACCATAAAGGAGAAGGCCGTTGTCATGTCGTATCAGGAGGTCAATGTACTGGCTTACAGGAGAGATGATTTTAAGAAACTACCAACAAGAGTGTAACTCATAAGTTTGATGGTGATGATGAAGTGGTTTTTATAAGCATGATATCGGCAGGTTGCTGGTGGCAGTGGAAGTGGGTCAGAACGAGCACAGCGGCAAGCTGACGCTGCGGCACACCACGCTGATGCCCAACGTGCCCGGCCTGCCCGCCATCATTGCGCTGCTGTTTTGCCCCACGTGAGTCGGTTTGCTCATTAACCAGAACAGTAAATACAGGACAACTCTGCCATTAATTGGGTAACTTTTTGACGAAATCGGCAAGAAAATAACGTATGATATAAAATGGTTCTTGTTAGGGATTTTGTCGCCGCAAGCTACCAGCGCTTTCGGAAAGACCGTGATTGCCAAGAAGAATGCGCCGCAAGAAGCTTGGCACAAAATATTAAAAAAAAATAAAAAAATAGGTTACGATAAGTAGCTCTTACAATATATAACCACAAATGAATTATACGAAGAAAACTCACTTTATCATTAGAAAATAAAGAAAAAAAAATATTTTTTTACAGTAAATCAGAAACAAGTGTAAAAAATAATTAATAGAACAGATAAACCAGAACACTTTACTGGCACGATTTAAATGACCAGGAGATGTATAGGGTCTCCAGGTCAAATATCTGCGAATTTAAGAATTACACAGCTTAATGTTTGCGTGTGCAGCGCGGAGCTGCGGCGCGGCGCGTGCGGGTCGCGCTACGCGAGCGCGCTGTGCGGGCTGGGCGCGGACGAGGGCGGCGCGCCGCGCTTCCCCGAGCACGACCTGCTCGTCGGCGTCGACGCAGACCTCGACGCCGACGACGTGTCCGACGTGCGTACACGCGCACACGCACACACACACACACACACACACACACACCAGCAACACCACCTTGATGGATGGTGCTCTTCCACGGTGCGGTTGCCCCGTACGTGCAAAATTCGGAATGGACAGGCGGCTAAGGTTTTCCGAACTTGCTACGACATGGGCTCCTTTAAAAGATAGTGTACCGCTTTTTGCAATGGTGCTGTGGGTGTCCATGGGCAGTGGTGATCACGTATCATCAGGTGAACTGCATGCCCGTTGGTAGAAAAGAAAAACCTTAAAAAAATCAACAACTATCGTCGTAAGTGTGTATAAGTGCCGAACAAAATCATCCACATTACTATAGGGACCGTCTCTGGGGCGAAGAGAAGAAGAGCGAGGGGAGAGTCCTGGAAGAGCAGCAGGTTGCTGAAGGGTGTTTTATCAGTAGGCGCCATGCGGAGGGCGCCATAACCAAGTGGCAGGAGCGCGCCCTCAGCTAGAAGGGAGGAGGGGGTTAGAAAAAATCTCGACCAAAGGTGCCGTCAATCCAACCGGATCAAGGGTCAAGGCCGGCGCTGATTACTATTTAACTGACTGCCTTTTCCCGCAGATCAACCACATCCGTTACCTGATGGACTACACGATGCTGTGCAGCGACAACCAGGACGAGGACTCGCGCCGCAGCCTGCCCGCGCTCATTCGCGAAGTGCTTCTCAAGTGAGTACCGACTGTTTCATACAGGGAAGAAAATTGAAGTTGTATAGTCAGTTTTTTTTATATTTAATAAAATAGTAGTTTATGCAACTGCTACATAATGAGGGTCCTTAAAATACGAGTGTGTTTTTATGAAACGAGGCGAAGCTGAGTTTCATAATAGGATCACACGAGTGTTTTAAGGCCTAAGTATGTGGAGTTGCATACATTACTTTATCTACACACATATTATAAGTACTCATAGATGGGTTTAGAAGCCGAAGGCATATATCATACCCATACCTGTCACGAATTTGACTGTTTTTTTTTAAATCATAGACAAACATACTGAGCTGACGTTTCGTGAACTGTTTTTGCAAATAAAAAAAAATGTCACATTATTAATTATACATGTCGGACTGAACTCGACTTATACACGTGAGTGATCCGTTTTTTTTTCACTATGATTGTAAATTACGTTGGTTGTCAAATTCGATATCGATAAGTCATTACGACATCGAATTCGATATCGTAATGACTATTACTTTACTGCTGGTGGTGGAGGAGGTGCTGGGGCTGGCGCTGTCGGCGAGAAGGCCACGTCGTGCTGCAATGCTGGTCATTTTCTACGGGTTCTGAACGCTTTATAGAGGACTTGTGATATGTGTGTAGATAAAGGTTTATTATGGGACTGGGCTGGTCATGTGTGCCGTAAGCATCCGGAACAATGGGCTCAAATCGCCACTCATTGGTTTCCGTTGGATGGATAGAGATGCAGAGGCCAACCGAAGCAGAGATGGCGGGAACTTGCCGTTGACAGAGACGAGTGGCTGGGGGAGGGGGAGGCCTTTGCTCAGCAGTGGGTCACTCCTAAACTTCGTTTATTTTAGTATTAAAAAGAAGGAAACTATCTTGGCATTTCTTTTTATTGAAAAACACTTGTTAAAAATAAGTAACCGTTAAGTATAAAACCCAAAACAATATAAATAATTAAATCTCATTGTTATTTAATTGTCACTTGCTGTTACTTGTTTTTAAAAGGCGCTTGAAAAAAAAATCTTTTTAATGCTGAAATAAACGAAGTAGGTTTAGGCTAGGAAATTTTTTTTTAAGACTCATACAATATCATAAATTACAAAGTAACATGCATTAAAATTAAACAGATGTTCAGAAACTGTATTATGTAACAAATAATTATTTTGTCTAAATATTTTCCACTCCAATAAACGCCAAGCAGCTGACTATCAACCGTCAATATTTATTGTGCCAGATTGCTGATGAAGCGGCGCAAGCCCCGCGAGCCGGAAGCCATCCCCATGGCCTGGGAGTGGCACTCGGTGCCCGACGACGAGCTAATGGAGATCGCGCCCTCGGAGCTGGCGGCCGCGTCCGAGGTGTACCCGCTGCACGTGCCGCAGGAGCTGCGGCCCGTGCCGCGCGAGAGGCTCGAGGAGCTGAAGCGGGAGGTCGACAAGCTGCATCTGCTGGTCGCCAGGTAACTGCGCTTTTGAGTTTACTAAACTGGACTTGATGGAACTGGACTTTGTTTCTTTGTGATTGAGTCTCACGGTAGTTTTATGTTAAAAGTGGACTTGATGGAGCCTAGAGCCACTAATGCCCCTATTTAATTTTATTCTCTAGTGACTGGAGTCTCTTCCCTACGCCAGCTATCTTTGCACAAAAGTTCTTCCCTCAATTGGTACAAGCCAAATAGAAAAGACTTGCTTGCAAAAACCAGCAACCAAGCTTTTAAATTTAAAAAAAAAAACACGTTTATAACATTAGTAAGTTTTTTTCTATACTTCCTCTCACAATGAGAGGGCTTGGTCTATAGTTTTCATGCGTTCATTCATGCATTCAATGCATTCATTTTTTTCTATATATTCTTAATTTATTTGTGGTGAAATTAATTGCAAATTTAATTTGTGGTTGTGTTATCCTCGTTTATACAGTAAATTCACTATCAGTCACCTACTTTTGTTGTATACATAATTATATACATTTTTAAACGAGTGCTTCCCACATATGAATTTGTAACTTAGCATCGGGTTACAAAGTTTTTAATCCCGATCAGATTGCGCAGTACGCGTCAGCGGATTTGGTTAAAGGTTAACGTTTATTTGGTTTTCAAATCAATTCCTTTATGAAATAAATAACATGGGACAATTTAAACCAGTTTACGTAGCGTACTTAGTACTGATGCCGCAACGTAGAATTGCATTATACGCGAGAAACTTTCACGTAATCTCAAAAACGTCTGAACCGATTTTGTGTAAAGTTAGCCAAGAACCGTCAGTACAGGATCGCGACGCATGGAAGTCCTACTGCGAGCCTTATGTCCTACTGCGAGCCTTATGTCCCTGCTGAGGGACTACAGTGGGGCTAGCAGGACTGACCGCGACTTTGTCGCGCAAGAATATATTACCCGACCCGTTACGTTCCGAGTGGCAGAAAAAGACGGGCAATTTTTCTCGCGCGAGATAAAAGGCGCACTGTGAGTTGTACTAGACCTAGAAGGCATCCTCTTATGAACTAAAAACCATCACTTTGCTCACCTGCGACCACAAGTGAAAAATAGTTATATCTGTTCGGCAAATGTATGTTTCCATGCAACACCTTCGCCTCCACTGCTACACGAATCAACACATGCCACACAGCACACTTGAATCACAGAAAACTTGTGGTCGCGGGTGAGCAAAGTAATTGGTTTTAGATCATAAATATGGACCTCCGCAAAATAACGCCTGATTCAATAAATTACCAAACAGTATGTTGTGGCGCGCAGGTCTTCGATCTCGTGCAGCGCGGAGCGCGCCTGCCCGCTGTGCGGCACGGCGCCGCTGCCCGCGCACGCGCTGCGCATCCACCTGGCGTCCGCCGCGCACCGCGACAAGGAAGCTGACTTCAACGTCTTCAACGCTTAGGCGACGCGACCCCTACGACTTACCACCAAAGACTGACCGACAAAGTTGATCGAGACGATATCAGTTTCAAAGTGTTTTCTATGCATCTCTAACCATTTTTTATATATGGCGGAAACCCCACTGCGGCTCACAAAACCCACGCCCCATGGATAAAAGTAACTGGCGTGGGTCGATTTATAAGAAACGTGGCAGGGGCCTCTCTCCATCTTTCCATCCCCTACGACAACCAATTATCATTCTGTTTTTAGTGTTCAGTTAAGTGTGTGTTCAATTGTACCTAACATCAGAGATACCAAAAAATGGATTGCAAGAAGCCGCTTTAATATAATCAATAATCATGATCAAATCATACTTGTTCACATTCATTACCGCTATCACCTATGCACGGTGTATTATAAAGCTTCAAAGAATCTCGTACTTCTTGCTCTGGCAAGGCCACCACAACTATTGGCTATACGTATCTGTACATATAGCCTACCGGCGACTGGTCGAGTGCGGCAAGCAACTAAGCGAGACCACAAGTAAATCGTAAAGTAAGTCGCATTTCCTTGACTAAGGCTTTATCCCAAGTTTGATTAAATAGATGATTACTTTAAGACTAACTAAATTTGGGTTAGCAAAGCAATACGCCTTGCCCTTAACGCTACATCTGTAACCTGTATGGAAAAGAACATTACTCTGTGAGCTTTCTATATGACTTGTAAAAGTTAGCAGGTTTAATTGTTAACTATTTAACTTTTGTGAAATTAAAAACAAATGTTGTACGGTAGTGAGCTTACTACTAATGTTATGGGTTTTCTAGAAGTTGTTTGAATCTCCAAGCGTGATTCTCTGGAACGAGGCTTAGAATAAAAAATAACATGACGTTATTGTGTACAAACTAGTGTACACCAAAACATTCCGTTTACCAAATTACTAATTTGCGGATGATTTTCTGTGATTACTTACTTCATTAGTGTAGGTATTATTATTTCTTTTGTGACTCACGATATATCGTCAAGTTGTTGCCATACAATTATAGAATTGTTTAATTTTTGTTTCTAGATAATAAGCCATACATAATTTAGTTACGTGGTCAGTAAATTCTTATTTCCCGGCCAGGGGGCGAGTAAAAATTGCGTGAATGCGCCGGGGAGTGTAAACAAAACCCTTTGTTTCTTGCCCTAGGTGCGTAATTACCAATATTTTCCCAAGATGTTACCCTCTGTAAGTGATCAGATTTATCTTTCCACTATGACTTGTTGATTCTGTAAGACATACTTTATTGTTTATAATAAATGCGTATAAATATAAATTGCGTAATCAATCCTCAACGATCCTCCTGAAACTAGTTAGTGTCACGAGTGTAACCTTTAGCCGAAAAATTTTGGTGATGCTCGAATATTATGGACAATCTTTTCAGTAACTCTGATTTTTTGTTTACAAGCTTTAATTAGAATTGCCTATTTTGCCGCCTTTGCCATGATGATCATGGTAGTTTATTTGAAATTGGTATAAGCAAAATCCAAACTTCTGTATAAGAGATGCAATCAAGATTTTGTAAATCTAATTGTGTGCGTAGAATAGAAACAATGCTTAGTTCTTAATAATGTTAAGTATTATTTATCGATTGACTTCGGTAGGAACACATTTATGTAGATAGAGGAGCTAAAAAGTTATAAAAACAGTTAATTCCGATGAATAAAGGACTAGAGCTTATGGCTTAGAGGCTTATGGCTTTTGATTTCAACATGTAAGCGTACACTTACGGGTTATTTTTGGGGCCTTCTGACTGACTTTAATTTGGTGATTTATTTGAAAGCGGTTATTTTACCTAAAAAGTTGATAAAAACCATCAACTTGTTTATTTATCATTAACATTCAATTTCGATTACATATTTGCTATAAGCTCCAGATTAATGTCAAGAAGCACTGCTATACATGAGCATCTACTTACCTTGTAACTGCAGTCATTGCAGAAAACGAAAAATCACTTACCAATCAAATCAAATCCACTTGCGAATCTCTAAAGCTGTTATTTGTATGTCTTCGTTTACACAAATGTATGCGGCGTATCCACGCTATGACCTTCACCGAAACGAGTTTACTATAAATTACCATAACGCTAATATCGTCCGTCGAGTCTGACGCCGGCGCGCGACAGTTTCAGCTCACTTCCTAATATTTATTGCACTTTGAATAGTGCGGTTCCTTTCGAATCGCTGAAGCTAAGTTTAAGAAAATGTGGAAGACTGAGGAAGACATCGACGCTATCATAGCGTAAGTACTCTTTAATTTTTTAATCTCTTCTGTTTTTTTTTTGTTTTGGTCAGGTAGACATTTTAATTGCAACACAGGAACACAGCGTACTTCGTTCACAAGTTCATTCATGTAGTACCTACCCTACCCATAGCGTCATTATTTAAGAATGTCGGCTGTTTGTGTTGTTGTTTCCCTTTTTATTATAATACTACTAGCCGACCCGGCGAACTTCGTATACATATATTTCCATAAGCCGTTCCATAGAAAATGAATTTTCTTTACCTATAACGTTTTTTTTTTTGTGAATTTCTCCCCTCTTAATAGTTATTCTGCTATTCGGAGCGAAGACAAATCGGAGATTTTAAAAATCAGTGCAGCCATTCTTGAATGGTGTAACTATGTAACTAACACGACTTTCTCCTACATTGCCTTTGCAATATTCGTCTATTATAATACCAACCTTAACTTTAGTAGTTAACTTGCCTGAAAATCGCAAAAAGTAAATATATTTAAATTAACTTACGTATACCTACATACATAATTAGGATATTTTCGTGACAAAGTCAGACCGAAATGTCGCGGTAAATAAAAATAGGTAAGTATGTAAATACGTTCTTTATTTCGCGGTAGGTAAATAGTTCCTAAAAATCTATTAATTTATGATGTCAGCTGATTTTTATTGTGTGCTGATTTTTCTGCTTTTAGATACGATATAATTTCTACCTATAGACAGGTATGAATTAGGTATTCAGGGGTAAATGTCAAGAAGTAAGTGATATCGCCAGTGTTTTGTTTTTAGCCGAAACTAATTAATAATTCAAGCAAACGTGATGTTTGGATATTGCGTCGTTTACTAAACCGCTTGTTTATAAGGTACGTATTAAAACGATGTTTTTCTATATACCTACCTACATACTGTACTGCATCCTAAATGACAATAACTACACCGAAACACCAAAGGAATAGCCTAGTGGTAAGGCCGCCCATTGCTACCTTTATTTTCTTTGTTGCCTAATTTATTGTTTTGCCTGTTAGAGTTAGAGAGTAGAATATTGTATTGTAAATCCTAGTGGACGGGGCTCAAATACCTATATCTCAGCACTATCTATCTGACTTCCCAAATTGAGTAGAGTTTTTCATATATTTTTGAATTGCATAATCATAAGTACATGAAAAAGGTACACATTTGGAAGAGGTTCTCAATTTGTCTTAATATTTTTTTTGTTAACTTTATAATTAAAATAAGACACCTGACTTAACATCGCATTGTAAGTAAGTACCTATACGCTGTCTAAGCATCATCAATCAATTAAGTACGCTATCTAACTAGATAGGTTAGTAACTACTTACCTAGGTACCATCAATTTTGTTCATGTAAAATCCAAAGACAATTAGGTACCATTAAATAAATGTATTTTGCCTTTCCACTAATGATCCAAATAATGCATTAAATCTCTTGACGAATGCGTACTTATCTTCGTCTTATTAATATCACTAACAAGTCGTTAGTAGTATCGAAACTATTTTATCATGTTGCTCGATTATCATATCGATCACTTTGTTCGGAAGTTATTTAGATCTCGGATCTCATGAGAGTTATATTCAAGTACAACGATCTCCCGAATAACACAAATGTTCAGTAAAACGGTATCGAGTTTTAAAGTTAAGCTTTTGGCCTTAAAATTTGTTAGGCATGTGAGTTTCGTTAAAGAGTGTTTAAGGTAAGATATTGTACATAGTATGGTACTTACCTGTTTAAGTTTTAAGTCATAGTTTATTCTTTAAATAACTTTGATCATTAACGTGCCTAAGATGGAAAAACACCAAAGTTATTTACTTATACATATAGATTTCTAGAATCCGTAATTCCGTATTCGATATTGCCACACTGTTAGAATTTAAGTAAACGATCGCTTTTCCACAAATAGATAATTTAGACGAAACAATTCTGCAAAAGCTAGTTTTATAGTTTCTATGTACTTCTATGACGGCAACAACAGCATCATGCATGTATAAGTAGTTTAGTTTTATAATAGAATTTGGCCAAAATCCTGTTAGCTGAGCAACTTTACTCAGTAAAATTCTTCACCCAATGTATTCTTTACTCTGATATAAGGCTCGCATACTTTGTCAAGAGCTTGCTCTTTCGTCCTCATTGAGCAGTTCGCGCATGATGTGATGGCATCGTTGAACGCTTCAATTAAATCGCCTGCGCCACCCGTCATCGGCGGCAGTCCCACAACTGCGTCGCACATTATTCTTTTTACAATCATATCATCGATACAGCACTTAAGCAGCTCATAGTAGTGTAGCCAAAATCCTTTTGGCAACTGAACTAGCTTGATATTCAGTTCTTTAGTTACAAAACCAGTGATAAATAAGTCCTCTAAGAAGAAATAAGGCTGGTTTGTTGCTTCTATTATTATTCTTCGGGCGGTATGTGGAGTTGTTATATAATAGCCTCCAGATAAATATGGTGGGTACACGTCCTTTGGGTACTCATCCCAACTCACATACCATTTGGTTTGATTATCTCTAACAGGCTCTGTGTTGTTCAGTATATATCCCATAAAGAAGTCTCCTTTTGCTTTTATGCTCGATAACAGTTTGTAGGTTCTTTCTAAACTGAATACGGTGTCATCATCAACTTTTAGAATGTAGGAGGCATCTTTATAGTGCGTGGCCGCCCATTGCAGACCCATCAGGGTTTTAACTGTCAAGTGGCGGTAGTAATCGTAAAAGGAGCCCTGTAAGATGTCGCCATTAGCTCTACTTTCATCTTCTATTTCATTCTGGTTTATGGATCTGAAAATCATAGTTTAAAAACCGGTCAAGAGCGAGTCGGAAGCACCATCTATTAGCCTAAGTACCTATTATGAAACTAATGTAAGTATTTATGATGATTTCTGAAAAACCGTGGTATAGGTATTTTTAGATGACTATTCTAATTCTGAATCCTAAAAATACAATACACAAAATCTCTTCACAAATTGCATTGAATGGTAAAACTGCAGCAAGTTAGCTACTCACGGAATTTATGAAATGGTATCTAAGGTATCTAAGGTACCTTTTCGTAGGTACTTACTTCTCATAATAAGGATATATTTTGGCCAGCAAGAATATTCTGGTGACGTTCATAGAATCTAAGAGTGCTTTGGGCATAACTCTTCTGTGTGCACTCCGCAACTTAACATTTCGTACGTCTGAAGTTACTATTATGGTAAAAAATGGTTTTCCTACAATAAAGTGTATATTATAGAAGCATTTCAATAGGTAGGTACATTAATTGTAAATTTACTTGCAGTGGTCTGGAAATCTTACTTCTGTACGTTGCTTTGGAAGGTTCAATTAATATATCAAAAACGGATGTATTCAGGTTTATAAGGAAGTAAAGCCAGTAAACGAGAATTAGAATAATAAATAGCGACAGTGTTGGTTTCGCCTTTTTAAATTGCCTTACTATAAATAAATAAAAACATTTACACAAGTTCCGCATTTTCGCATATATTGACATTGACAAATAGATGATTATACTTACAGATCCAGAGCTATTGTTATTGTGGCTTTCCGACTCATTGCTCTTGGCTTAATTAGCCTGTAAACTCACAAAACTTACAAGTGGGCAATTTTTTGTAGGCAGTTAGAATTTACTATATAATACTTGTAAAAAAAAATGTAACAGAATTTGACATTGCTTTTGGAATTATTTGGGTATTTGTTAGTAACACTTTTTAATTTCTAATAGATTTATCAATAGCGTGTTTTTTTATAAGCAATGGAATTTTCAAAGCGTTCTATTTTACACAAAAAAAAATCTCATAATTCTCGAATCGGCTTATTATATTCGGTTTTATTATAGTAATTTATAGACGAAAATTCTAATGAATTCATCAATAGCTTCAAATTTTATTAACTTATCAGTTATATCCCTAATTTAAATACACGCGATCTCGCGCGAGCCAGGCGAAAACTCTTTGCCTGTGTTTAATTTGACATGGCCCTAAAGTGCTGAACGTTTTCATGGGCCGACTATAAATAAATCGAAAATAAAAACGAGTAGATTGTTAGACACCGAACGGCAGCGGGATTGCGGGAGCACGGCCTTTTATTATTACAGGTACGTGATTGGCTGCAAGCGCGCTGCGCCTGGCTCACGCGAGGTCGCGTGTATTTAAATTAGGGATATAACTGATAAGTTGATAAAATTTGAAGCTATTGATGAATTCGTTAGAATTTTTGTCTATAAATTACTATAATAAAACCGAATCTAATAAGCCGATTCGAGAATTATGAGATTTTTTTTTGTGTAAAATAGAACGCTTTGAAAATTCCATTGCTTATAAAAAAACACGCTATTGATAAATCTATTAGAAATTAAAACGTGGTTACTTTTGACAGGTTTAAATACATTTCAGCAGCCATCAATGACTTGTAATTTTTGTTAGGAGATTTATAAATTTTTTACGTGATTTTCTTAATGTCGGCGTAAGCTCTTGATGAAAGTGTTAGAAAATGATAGGTGTTGTTCTAATAGTTAAATACAATAATCTAGTAGAGAAAATTTACACTTGCATATTTTTTCTTTGGATTTACAAGTGTTACTAACAAATACCTAGATAATGTCAAAAGCAATGTCAAATTCCGTTACATATTTTTTTTACAAGTAGTACTCAGTAAATTCTAACTTCATACAAAAAATTGCGCGCTTGTATGTTTTGTGAGTTGAATTCACTTCGGGTATCGGATTATGACGGCCTTTTACAATCTCGTTATACTCTCGTTACACTCGCGTCGCACTAAACGTTGAGACGTTTTCTTGTGGCACAAAAGAAAACGTCTCGATCACCTTCGCTTTAACGTCTGAATAAAATTAATGAATTAGGTACTGGGTTTGGGAAAATTGGCAATGCCTCTAGCGGCACGTATCTACAACAAACTACCTTATCCATAGTAACGCAAACTCGTTAAATGCGTATTTTTTGGGCGACGATTACACTAGGCGCTCAGAGCCCCAGCTCAGAATTCCGAGTTCGTATCCGTCCGCCCGTTCCGCTCACGCCCACATAGGTTAGGTAACACGAAAGCGAGAGGGACGGTCGGACACGAACTTTGAACTTCGGACTTCAGAGTAGAGGCTCAGGTCACGCACTCACCTGCCAGCCTGGCATCCGCATCGCACAGAGGCCCGAGTACGAATATTCGAACCCTGCGTGGCCTGCGTAACGTATAGAAATCGAGAAACGTCATATAAAATTTTACTTCCAAATACGCTCACGTGCGGGCGCTGTTCCAACTTCATACAAATTTCTCGATAACGACTACTCGATTACGTTACGCAGGGTTCATACTCGGGCCTCTGAACTTGAGCGGCGCGGGATTAAACCTTCGGATTGTACCCGCGACCCGCGTCATATAGAAACACACCTACAACATACATTAGTTGATAGAGTAGATTACCTACTGTTAGTGACCAAGAACGCGATACCATCAAGCGAGCTGAATGTCTTAGTTGCGGTTGCTCAAGATATCTAATAAAAAACCTAGCTAACTATCAGCATTTACGATTCCATAACTTCACCCAACCCGTCGTTCAAAGGTTATCGACAGCAAAACAAATGAGGGTATATTTTTCTCCGTCACAAAATGTAAGTGCGCTGATATTAGGTACACCATTAGGCATAAAAAACCATCGCGGTCTTAAGCCATACGTCGCTCCTCCATAACCCTTGATAACCCGGGTTATCTTGGCCTTGGTTAAGTGCCTATGTAGAGATGAAAAAAAATAGACAAAATATTAGCAAAACTTGACAGAACTAAACAATTTTGATGAATGTTAGTTTTTAATGATGTAAGTATCTTCATTGCATATTAATGAAAAAAAAAAACTATTTTACACCTACGAGTACTTATCGTTTTCGTCGTCGCTGACTTGCAGTTATCTCTCTATCTATTATTTTATTTTAACAATTTCACTAAATGCCATAAGTTAGATAGACAATAGAATTTCTATAAATATTTTTATACTGTAAGTAGGTAAGTACCTACTAAACATAGATTATTAATATTTTGGTTTGTTACGTAATCCTAGTGGACAGAAGCTCAAATACGTACGTATATCTCGCTCAATCTGACGGAATCCCCTTTACCAATGTGACCGCATGCCTTCCTATAGGTACCCATCTGATCTCAACTGCGCCTAAAATTAAACACTTTTTTTATAATTCTCTTTAATAAAGGTATTAAGACTACAAAAAGACTCAAAACAAATAATTACAAATACGTTGTAGGTATAAGCTAATCAATAAATACCATAATAATAATCCAAAGACAGTTGCCATTAATAAATGTATCTTGGCTTTTCAAATGATCCAAATATAATGGAGTAAGTATCTACCGAATCTCTTAAAATGCTTATCTTCGTGTAAATAATATCAGAAACAAGTCATAATAACATTAGTAGCTTCGAAACTATTTTATCGTGTTTGTTCGGAAGTTCATAACATAACTCGTAACAGATCGCTGACACAGTTGCGAAAATAAAGAACATCAAACGTCTTTTCATGAATTTAAAAAATAGGTACTTACTTAAATGTTCAGTAAAACGTTTTTGAGTTTTAAAGTTGGGCTTTTGCCGGTAAAATTTGTTAGGCATCTAAGTTTTGTCCAAAAGTGTTTAAGGCAAGATTAAAGATTTAATACTTATGTGATGTTTCTAAATAAACAAAGTTGGAGAAAATGTGCACACCATGTGCTATCCTTTATTTTATATTAAAAATCCCGAATGAAAAAAACAGATCTCCTGTTGACAGCTGTCCAAATCCGTCCGTTCGGAAAGCCGCCATGTTTTCGGATACATATCAATACCCCCCTTATAAATTTAAACGTTGGGGTGGAATTATTACTCTTGAGGATCTTCTAACTACTACATGATTATCTTTAGTACATACTTCAGGAATTTTACTTTCGACTGGCGATTTAGGTATTGCAGTTATAATGACATCAGGAGGCCTTAAATTATCATTGTTTTCTGTCCCTACCCCAACATCTACATCTCCCGGCACATTTTCTTCGGGTAATTTATTTTCATTCTGTACTTGCATGCATCTAGAATTATCAGAGTCAGTAATTATTTTCTCTTTCCTATTCTCATTAACATTATAATCGCTTTTATAATTGTAACAATCATTATCATTACTCTCTTGGGAAGAACAACTTATTATCTGATCCAAAAGTCTTTTCCAAACCAACTCTTCATTGATTATTTTACAAAGATAAGTTCTTTTTCCCAGGATTTCCTCAATTACAGCTTTTACAAATCGTTTTTTATTTGGATTTCTGTAATCTCTACAGTAAACCATTTCCCCTTCTTTAAATGACACATCCCTTTTCCCGCCATAATTATCTACTTTTTCCTCTTTAGTACAATTCTTATTTGTTAATAAATCTAATCTAGTTCTCAATTTTCTCTGAAACATTAATGTTGCCGGGGCACATCCAGTAGTGCTATGAATGGAATTTCTATAATGGAATAAATAACGGTTCATTAATGTTTCAAATGACACGTGATTTTTTTCTTGCAATGCTTTTAATAATCCAGATTTAAAATTCCTAACCGCATTTTCAGCAAAACCATTTGTAGCTGGATGAAATGGAGCAGATGTCTGGTGTTTTATGCCATTCTTTTGTAAAAATTCTGAAAATTCCTTGCTACAAAAAGTCGCTGCGTTATCTGTTACTACAATGTGTGGTAAACCGTATCTACTAAAACATTCCCTGAATTTTTCAACAGTTACCTTAGCTTCTAAACTTTTCATTACAAATGCTTCTGGCCATTTCGAATGTGAATCTACAATTAATAAAATCATTTTGCCATTAATTGGTCCGAGAAAATCAGCATGGACCCTTTCATATGGAAAACTACATTTTGGCCAGGGAATTACATTTGATTTTGGTGGATCCGGGCGTGCTGACATACAAATATTACAATTTTTTACCATATTTTCAATACAATCATCTAGTCCAGGCCACCAGAAGTAAGATCTGGCATTTGCCTTCATTTTAACAATGCCTTCATGGGCTGCATGTAGTTCTTTAAGCAATTTTAATCTTAATTTTTCTGGGACAACAACTCTATAACCCCACATAATCACATTTTGATCAATATACAACTCGTCTTTTCTTTGGAAAAATGGCTTAGTAGACTCCTCAGTGACATTTTTAGGAAAACCATACCTAATCATATTATAAACAGAACTCAAAGTTGAATCTTTTCTTGTTTCTGATCTGACCATGTTTAAATCAATGACATTTTGCTCTTCTACAAAATTTATGTAATCACATTCTTTAGGTACAGTGGCTTCAGTTACACTAGGAACTGGCAATCTAGACATACAATCGGCCTTGACATTATCTGTACCCTTAATGTATTTGAAAGCATAATCAAATCCTGCTAAGTATAATGACCATCTTTGCAATCTGCCGGCTGCCATTTGTGGCAAGCTTCTATTTTCTCCAAACAAAGCCTGCAATGGCTTATGATCTGACTGTAATTCAAATTTAGTACCAACCAGATAATGATAAAATGTTTGAACTGCCCAGTAAATAGCTAAAGCTTCCTTGTGAATCATAGAATAATTCTTTTCTGCTGTTCTGTAGACTCTGGAAATAAAACTTATTGGCCTGTCTGAACCATCCGGCATAATATGGCTAAGCACTGCTCCAATTCCATTTTGAGATGCATCACATGATAATCTTAATGGTAAGTTCCTATTAAAGTGAACCAATGTATTTTCAGAAACTATATCCTTTTTTATCATTTCAAAACTATCATTACACTTTTTTGACCACACAAACTCTGTATCTTTTTGTAATAAGTCATACAGTGGTTTCAATTTTAATGACATTTGGGGAATAAATTTAGAATAATAATTTACCATTCCTATCCAAGACCTTATCTCAGTAACATTACTGGGTGGCGGTGCATTAATCAATCCATCCAGTTTAGAATTATCCTTCCTCAAACCCTCTTTAGAAATGATGTGTCCTAGATACTTAACCTCCTTTTGAAAAAATAGACATTTAGATTTATTTAATCTAATACCTACTCTTTGAAATTTTTTTAAAACTTCCTCTAAATTTTTTAAATGTTCCTGGTCATTTGCCCCTGTTACTAACACATCATCAATAAAATTAACCACACCTTTTGCACCCAGCAGTACCTTTTCAAGTTTTGCTTGAAAAATTGCACTTGCTGGTTTAGTTCCATAGGGTAATCTGTTTAATTTATAAATACCTTTAGGTGTTGACCATGCCAATAAATTTCCCGTGTCATCATCACAGATCAGCTGATTAAAAGTGTTTCGCAAATCTAATTTTGTGAATTTTTCACCTCCCTGTAAAGCTGTAAAAATGTCCTCGATCCTAGGTAAAGGATGGTTAACATCTTTTAAATACTTATTGACAGTAATTTTATAATTTGCACATAGCCTCAACTGTCCATTTTCCTTTAAAACGGGTACTAAAGGTGTGCCCCAATTACTGTTTTCAACTTTTGTAATAACATTCTCCTTTTCTAACTTAGACAGTTCACTATCAACCTTATCTCTATAAGCATGTGGAATTGGTCTTGGTTTGTGAAAAATGGGCTTCATGTTTTCATCTATCAATTCTAACTTAATTTTTTCACCTTCAATTTTGCCTAACTCTGGCTTGAAAACATCTGTAAATTTCTGTAATACAGAATCTAATGTTGGAGCAATATCACTTTGTAATGAGTTTAATGGAATGTAGTTTTTAATTTCTATTTTAAACTTTTCTATTAAATCTCTACCAAACAAACATTTACATCCATTTTTTACAATGAGTAATGGGCAATTTATTCTCTTGTTGTTACATTTTAAAGGAACATTAATCTTACCCAGAGGCTTGACAATTTGACCATTATATGTCTTTAAATCGCAGTTTGCTGGCTGAAGCTGGAAATCAGAAAATATATTTTTGTATATTTCCTCGGGAATACATGAAACAGCGGCACCAGTGTCTAATTCCATATTTAAACTTTTTAAACCCATGTAACACTCAACCATATATGGGGCAATATAATTTACATGTAACATCCTATCTTCAATGTTAAAAATGTCCACTAACCCATTTTCCTCCTCCTCTTGCACCTCCAATGTATGTGTTGGCTTACTCCTGCACACTAATGCCAAATGCCCAAGCTTTCCACATGATTTACATTTGTATGCTTTATATTTACACTTTGCAAAAGAATGGTTTGATTTGCCACAATGCACACATAAGGGAACATCACCTTCTACACTCTTCTTCTCTATTTTTTTTACTTTATTTACACAGACATTTTCTGGTCTTTCAAGTACTGCCGATTCTTTGTTTAAGGCGATTTCTAATAGTTCCGCCATTCCCTTGGTAATTGGCTCTTCGCATAACCTTTCGAAAATTGGACCTGACCGAATACCTGTGACAAAGTTGTCCTTCACTCTTTGTTCAAAATACGTGCCAAACTCGCACTCAGCAGCCATCTCTCGAACTCGTTCGTACCACTTTGATACATTTTCACCTTCATTCTTTACTGCTTTGTCAAATGCTGCTCTTTTTCTGTAATGTGACACTCTTTTTCGAAATCTTAACTTCAATGCTGCCTCCAGGTCAGCATAACTCTTTTCTTTCGGAAGTATAGGATGAAATATACTTTATAAAGTTTTATATGACTTTTCGTCTATTAACATTAATAATGTAGATACCTGTTTTGTGTCTTCGATATCGTGAGCTACAAAATATTGCTCCACACGTTCCAAGAAGCAATCTACATCGTCACCTTCCTCGTAAGGTTTAATTTGAGAGTAATTTGTCCTCGTCGCCATTTGTGATGTTTCTAAATAAACAAAGTTGGAGAAAATGTGCACACCATGTGCTATCCTTTATTTTATATTAAAAATCCCGAATGAAAAAAACAGATCTCCTGTTGACAGCTGTCCAAATCCGTCCGTTCGGAAAGCCGCCATGTTTTCGGATACATATCAACTTATGCCCTAATAATTAAGCTTCGCATATTAGTTCAAATTAATTTACTTGAATGCTTCCTCTAGATTTGATTTACTTTCAAGATGGTCCATCACCATCACAATAGCCCATCGTGATCATCAATAACAGATCACCAGATTTTACACGCCATCGTGGCATCGTGGTGGAAGCATAAATAGAATATTGACGATCACACATTTGATAGTAACACTAGCGTAGGTATATAAGGCGTAACTATCTTTGTTTGTAATACGTAAACTTAACATGGTGCCACTACCACATTCGGAGTTGCTACGACTTTGCTATGATGAATATTACCTACCTAATCACTAGCTTGGGAAAAGTGTAGGTAGACGACATAACTTCTGCCAACGTTAGTGTCTATAGGCCTACAACACTGCAGAACACATACCGTGCCTGCATCCCATAATACAATTAAATTAAAGATCCCAAATGTAGCCAAAATTATTTTTAGCAATTCAGCAACTTTAGAAGTATATTCAGTAAAATTCTTCACCCAATGCACTCTTCTTTACTCTGATATAAGGCTCGCATACTTTGTCAAGGGCTTGCTCTTTAGTCCTCATTGAGCAGTTCGCACATGATCTGACGGCATCGTTGAACGCTTCAATTAAATCGCCTGCGTCACCCGTCATCGGCGGCAGTCCTACAACTGCGTCGCACATTATTTTCTTAAAAATCATATCATCGATACAGCACTTCAGCAGCTCATGGTAGTGTAGCCAAAATCCTTTTGGCAACTGAATTAGCTTGATATTTAGTTTTTTCGCTATAAAACCAGTAATAAATAAATCTTCTATGAAGAAATAAGGCTGATAGTGTGCTTCTATTATTATTCTTCGGACAGTATGTGGAGTTGTTATATAATAACCTCCAGATAAATATGATGGGTACATGTCCTTTGGGTACTCATCCCAACTCACATACCATTTGGTCTGATTATCTCCAACAGGCTCTGTGTTGTTCAGTACATATCCCATAATGAAGTCTCCTTTTGCTTTTCTGCTCGATAACAGCTTGAAGGTTCCTTCTAAATTGAATACAGTATCATCACTAACCTTCAGAATGTAGGAGGCGTCTTTATAGTTTGTTGCCGCCCATTGCAGACCCATCAGGGTTTTAACCGTCAAGTAGCGGTAGTAATCGTAAAAGGAGCCCTGTAGGATGTCACCATGAGCTCTACCTTCATCTTCAATTACCTTCTGACTTATGGATCTGAAAATTATACTGACTTGTGTTTATAAATTCTTTTAACATTTTTAGCTCTTTTTAAAGTTAAACCTAAAGTTAAGCTATTGTTAAAAAAGTAAAACTAAATCAAATAAGTTTGTAAAACGCTTTACAACAGCAACTAAATTATTTCAGCGCAAAGTGCACACGAGAATCACTATAGCCAAATCCTAGATCTGTATCACTATCACCATGTCATCATATATCTGCATGTTTGTAATGCCCATGCATTATACCACCATGTAGGTACCATTACCTACTAGGTACTTACCTGTCATAAGGATGGACTTTGGCCAGCAGGAATATTCTGGTGACGTTCATAGAATCTAAGAGTGCTTTGGGCATAACTCTTCTGTGCACACTCCGCAACTTAACATTTCGGACGTCCGAAGTTACTATTACGGTGAAAAATGGTTTTCCTACAAATAAAGTGGATATTATAGAAGTTTTCAATAGGTAGGTATAGTCTGAATTTACTTGCAGTGGTCTGAGTCTGAGTTCTTACTTCTGTACGCTGCTTTGGAAGGTTCAATTACTATGTCGACTACAGGTGTGTTCAGGTTTACAATCAAATAAAGCCAATAAACGAGAATCAGGATAATAAACAGCGGTAGTGATGGTTTCGCCTTTTTAAGTGGTCTTACAATAAATGTATAGAAACATTTACTCAATTTCCGCATACATTTTCTCATATTGACATTGACAAATAGATAATACAGATCCAGCAGTATTTTGGCTTTCCGACTGAATGAGTTACCTAACTTACCTGCTTAGGCACTCTTTTTACGGCCGTTTACTGGTTGCTATAGCTATACATAATGTAATGCATCTACCTATGTCATGAGCGTCGTAAAGTATACTCTCTGAATATGACTATCCCATTCAGCGTCGAGATCGAGTCCTAGCGGTTTGGACTTATTTAAGGAAACATCCAAGAGGCTAGTCGATGTCACGGCACGGGGACCGAAGAGCTGGCAGCTTTCTCGGCCAAAGATTACTTAAAAGAGGGAACGTTGTAAGCATCTTTGGTCAAGGGGACTTCTTTTTAGTAGTTTTAATTTAGGATACATAATTACTTGCTTTACTGTTTTTAGTTTAGTTTAGTTTTAATTAATGTTTTTCTGTGGTTGCGGAATCTTTCGTGTGCGAGTCCGATTCACACTTGGTCGGTTTGTATTCATTAAAGTTCAATGATTGATATAGTTTTGTAAAGTAGGTATAATTGTAAAGCCGACTTGCTCCGACCTGGGTTAGAGACTGACCCGGGGTTAACGCAACGTCAGACAATATTAAATACAAATACGTCGGGGTCGCTGCAAGTCGGCCTAATCAAATTAGTTTCATTAATAATAATAATAATCATTTATTCCGAGCAACTATATGACTCATACATACAATATTTGTGTTAGTAAGTAGCTTATTTTCTAAGTGTTAGTCTTAAATAGTTTATTTCCATGTAGCGCACACGCATGGTTAATGTAGGCGCAGTCAAGCCTGTTGGCAATCATCGTCAGGATGGTATTGGAGCTGGCCCGCACTCTGCTCACCATGGAGGCGGCATTACATCCAAACTGTAATTAATATAATATCTAAACATCTTATTAAATGACTTATTACGATGCAATGCATAGTTACCAGTTACGGGACGTACCTAATTAAAGATAAGTAATAATAATAACCAAGTTTAAATAATAACAATACTCAAATAAAAAAAGCTCAGCACCCATAATTCACGCAGCAGTTGGTTCTTATTGACACGTCTTCCGAGGTCCAGCTATAGGCGACATCGAATCAAACTCGCTGTCGTAGAGCCAGTATTGAGCGGTGATGCTGTCGCTTGAGCCAGAACTCACGAATCCCTACTACTATAAGTCGCTCCTCCATAACCCTTGATAACCCGGGTTATCTTAGACCGCTGTGCTGAGTGGATATTCTCTTATTCTGGTCCTCTCAGTGGCCAGCGGGCGAGCGACCTGATAGCCAGTCTAAGAAAATGGTGGCACAATCGATTTCAGGGCGCGAAGTGGCGGGGTATGCGTTGACAACTTTTTTATCTTTAAACTTACCACCTTAACAATAGCACTCAAACGCCAAATTATTAATTAAGAATACTTATTTATAACCCTCTCATTTGTTCATTATACGCAACAATTGAAAATTTCATCAACTAATTACCTAATTATCCATTCTTTTTTACTTATTTTATTATAGGTAGCTAAATCGATACGCTCGATCACTTGATAAGAAAAATAAGGAACTTATGAGAAACCACCTATTTAAGACCTTTCTTGTAGGTTCAATCCAAGCACCATTAGATAGTAGTTATGTCGGAAGGAAAAGTGAACCCATTGCCAAGGACACGAGCGTAGCTACAGCTTTCTATAGGTGAGGGATTCCAAGCCAGGCATTATATCAGGAGGGCCCGGCACTGGTATCATCGCGTTAGGCCGATTTTACACATTCCGCTTGCATAGCGGCCTAAAACAGCCCTCGCTACGTAACCTTAAATCCGCCCATTAATTCGCAAAAAATCCCCAAGTCCAAAAACATGTACTCACTCAACTCCTAACCTCTCAGATCCATAGAAAATGAGCTCCGCCAGCAAGTGTCTCAGCTGCGGGCACAGAGCGCCAACTTCCGGCCGCGGCTGGCCATCGTGCAAGTCGGCGGCCGCGAGGACTCCAACGTCTACATCAGGATGAAGCTGAAGGCCGCCGAGAACATCGGCATCAGGGCTGAGCATCTGCGGCTGCCGAGGGACATCACGGAGGCTGAGGTACGTTCCACCCAAGACCATGCTTAGATTTGTTCTCTCTAATTCGATTGCTAGTGGGGAAAAGGTTAAAGGGGAATTGGCAAATTGGCCTTCAAAAAATCAACCTTCTAAGTCAACGCAATCAAAAAATACAGTTAGTCTATTTCCATACAAATTGACGAAATCCGAAACCTAAAGGTACTTCCAGTTGTCCTAGAAACTTGAAATTTGGTATGAAGGTAGCTTTTATAGCACAACCACTCAGAAAATTCTCATAATCTGTTCGCGCACTAAAACCTTGCTTTGACTTACGCAATGCAGGGATGCTCTGTGGCCATCTCAGAAGAAAAACGTACACTTCAACTCATGTGTGTCACCTTGTGTCTCGTATCAATAAAAGGATTAAGTTAAATATCCAATCGTCGCGCCGCTCCTCTCCGCTAACATCCGCATCACACCTCAAGCCGGAGCTGCAGTCCAAAGGTGAGTGTCTCTGCATTGTGACAAATTCCCTTTAGGACTTAAGCGAGTGCCCGGCCAAGATATCCCTTCATCCCGGAATTGGCTATTTACACGCCATATCATAGTCTTAAATTTTTATGTCTGTCTGTAGATTTCACAGACCAATATAAGTTAACCCCACACTGCGTACATTTTGCTTAGAAGCAGGTAACAGTGGACTTCTTAAAACACTGGGGAAAAGCGTGAAAATCTTTCTACGGTATCCTCGTGCGCGAGTCCGACTCGCACTTGTCCGGTTTTTTTAACTCCCATACCTACATAAATCATCAATAGTAACAACAAATTAAATTGCAGATTTTATAACATTATTTACAGAGATTTTGGCGGGTTCGATTCCCGTGCCATGAGACTCAATCATAGTGAAATAAAAGGATCACTCACGTATATAAGTCGAGTTTAGCCCGAAGTATACGTGAGTGATAGGTACGTTTATTTCACTAAGATTTAAATGCTATTTTTATTCAATCTAAAATCGACGCCATAGTTCCTGAGAACAGATTTCCCTATCTCTTATAGGTTCTGATTTGTCCCTACTGACCCATTTGGATTGATCACCAGAGGTCCGAGTACGAATATTCGAAGCCTGCGTCACGTAAAAACGAATAGTAGGTACCTAAACATTATCGAGTTTGTATGACGTTTGGAACAGCGCCCGCCCGTGAGCGTATTTGGAACTAAAATTTAGTATGAGGTTTCTCGATCTCGATACGATAACCGTAACGTTACGCAGGATTCGAAAAGTCGTGCTCAACCCTCTTTATAGGTACTCAATCGCTACAACTTGTAGTACTCAGTGCAGGCAGTTGGAACGATCTCCAAGAATCGCAAGAGAAGCCGTAGGTAGAAAAGTCTAGCTTCCACTACATAACAAAGCTTGGTAAACAATTTAATTATTTTCACTTTGAATTGTAATCGTCACCACCCTGACCTGAGATAAGAAGCTTTATCCGCTGTTTACGCCTGCTATTCAGATGTGATGTAATTATCATATGATCTTGCAGCGAGACGTTATTAGGGATAATAAAGAAAGCGATCTTTCACATTTTCACGAATTAAAAATAAAGCTTCAAATCGCTTCCTCTCCTTTGCAATGGGTTATTTTTTAACCGACTTCAAAAAAGGAGGAGGTTCTCAATTCGTCATTATACTCGTACAGTCAGTCACAAATAGACATTGTTATTACCTGATCGCTAACTCGACCAGTTGTGCATGGATTTTGATGACTATTTTTTTGTGTGAAAGGGAAGGGGGGATTATGGTTCTATTGGTCACCCAGTCAGGATCCGATGATAGGATCCCAGAGAGATCGAGGGCAACCCTAAAATTTTATAGGCACGTAGTACGTGTTTCATATACTTTCTAAAGCTACTCATGTATTTGCATCTGGTAGGAGTCATCACCTCATGTTGATAAGCTGGTGATGGAAGGTATAACTCCTTAACAGTCAGGAGTTGGACGATAATTCTTTAAATATGAAATAATCTAAAATTGGTTAAAAAAAATTACAAAAAAGTAAAACCACCTTCAAAAAAAAACCGGCCAAGTGCGAGTTCCGTACAACGATTTTCCCGCTTTTATCTCCAGTGTTTTAAGTTGTCCAGTGTTAGCAGAGCCCGCTCCTAAACAAAATGTACGCAGTGTGGGGTCATTTTATATTGGTCTGTGACATATACATACAGACATAAAAATTTAAGATTTTGAGATTTTCCTGAGTAATTGTGCTATAAGAGCGACCTTCATACCAAATTTCTAGGACAACTGGAAGTACCCTTTAGGTTTCACAGTACAGCAATTTGTATGGAAATATTATTTTTAATGACTGTATCTTTTGATTGCGTTGACTTAGAAATTTCATTTTTTCACAGCTTTAAGGGACTTGGCGTCAGGATTGAGTATTTAATACTTATTTCAGCATGCTACCTCCACGCGTTCCAGAGAAAAAGGGTCTTGACAGACAGACAGACAGACGGATGACAAAGTGATCCTATAAGGGTTCCGTTTTTCCTTTTGAGGTGCAGAACAGTAAATTAGTCATCTTCTCAGTAGGATCTTTGTTATGTTATGAGACTATTTCTAGGGAAGTCATGTTCTGAGAATATGACGTACCTACTTCGCCAAAAGGGTTCTATGGAATGTCAAAATCGAGATAAAACTCGATGACCACCAGAATCAGGATCTACTTCAAAGGTTATGTCATTTTCATGGTTTACAATAAGTAAGTATATGTAATGACAAAAATAGCGCCCTCACGCCAAACCTCACACAATATTGGTCCGGTTTTATATGAGTTAGTACATAAATGTACACCAAAAATTTCCGCAATCTGGTTCCGTACCGTGACAATTGTTAAATAGAATAGAATTGTCGATTATTTTTTAAATAGTTAAGTGTTATAGACTATCCCTATATACTTATGTCCTTATTCATAAACGCCACTCAAGCCTCCAATAGCTAAAATAGGTTTTGTCTTCTTCTTACTAAGGGAAATGTCAATGTGATAAAAAAGGACAAACGAACTTTAACGGCATTTTAGTTAAAATACTTAGGTTTATGAATAACAAGGTTAGTTGCCGCGGTCCCGCGCAAGCTCGCCCGCGGCTTCTCAGTGTTTTATATATGTAATTTTTTTCACTGAACCTGTATGGTTACCCCAGCTGCTGAACCGCATCGTGTCGCTGAACGAGGATGTCTCCGTGCACGGCATCATCGTGCAGATGCCGCTGGACTCGGAGCACCCCATCGACGCGCACCGCGTCACCGACGCCGTCAGTCCCAGCAAGGATGTTGACGGGTAACGGCATGCTAAATCTTCTTTAGAGATACAGTCCCTTTTACACTGTCAAGTACGGCGTATTAAGTACAGCAGATTCCATGTCAAATCAGTACACTATATAATTATAGAATCAGCAACCTTATTGACTTATCAATAAAGCTTAAAAAGTATTCATACGAGAAGTGTTATACAGTGTTAGAAATTTAATATTTTTGGTTCTCTATCCTGGGCTTGCGGTTTTCATATCATCTTACCTGTCTGTGGTTAGAATCAGCACATACCTAATATAATATAGGTAATTAAATATTATCAGCAAAATGAAACCGCAACTCGTTTTCGCTTATTAATCTCGAAAAGTTGAGAATCGATTTCACTTAGGTATTTATTATTATATACAATTTCAATACACTCTAAGCTTGGAAGCCGTTTAACTACCGCAACATTTCTTTTGTTTCGACCATTTTGAAGAGACCGCAACATCTTGGAACATAATGAGAGTCTTGAATTTGAAAACCTTTTGTTTATCCAGTCTAAACACCGTGAACGAAGGTCGCGCCGCCGTCGGTGACTTAACAGGCTTCATCCCGTGCACGCCAGCCGGCTGCGTGGAGCTGATCAAGCGCGCCGGCGCCAGCATCGCCGGCAAGAGCGTGGTCGTGCTCGGCCGCAGCCGCATCGTGGGCACGCCCGTCGCCGAGCTGCTGAAGTGGGAGCACGCCACCGTCACCGTCTGCCACTCCAAAACGAAGAACTTAAGTGAGATCGTGAGTATCGAAGTCTTATCATTGCAAACGAGCATAACACAGCTGTAGGCGACGGCGACCTGACTGACTCAGAGGTGACACGACTTTGTATTGGCTTCGCCCCACACACGACGCCTCGACAGTCTTTGGGTAATAAACGTCTTGAAACTTGAATATTCACCGGCTAGACGAGCTTCTCCACCTATTGCTGGTTGGTTGAATTAATATGGTAAAAACACCCTAGTAACCAGAGAATTCTAACCGGTAACCACAAGCATCTCTACATCTACTACCTTGGCATGCACTTATTATTTGCAATTAGCTATACCAAAATTTCATGCCGGCTAAACGCAACTAAGTAAATGTCTGCCACTCTAATTTTCAGACAAAAACTGCCGATATTTTGGTGGTTGCCATCGGGCGCGCGGAGATGGTGAAAGGCTCGTGGATCAAGCCTGGGGCTGTGGTCATCGACTGTGGCATCAACCCTATCTCTGGTACATATATATTATTACGATACACCTATCATTAGACATAGAAAATCCTGTTATATCTATAGCATTTTTAGAAGGTTCCTAAAAATGCTGTATAAAAAACCTATACACAACAAGTTAAATCACTTGAAGTTGATGGTTACTTTCAATTTTGATTAGCGATGTTCAAATTGCAAAACACTCATATGTTTGTTTATAATTGAAGTACAATAGGCGGAACCGGCGTCGTGGCCGCAGTTTACAAACGCACCTGGATGCAAGTCCGGAGCAAACAATCTAGCATCGATACTAACAGAGTGGCCTCGTGCGGCACTGCGCAATGACTGACGAATTTAAAGTTAAATTAAAATTAAAGTTCACTGCACCTGCATCATCTTCCCGGATAAGCCATAGTTGTTCTTGCTGGTCAGTTGAATTTTTAACCGAAAAGTTTATAGAGTTTCAGTAGAGTCTTATCGTAATCGGCACTGTTGTTTCAAAACAACCATTACTTTTTTATTACTTACAAGCAAATAAAACATAACATTAATGATAGTTCAGTTTATCTGTGCACCGTAAGTAGTAGATACTTACAGTAAATCTCAGTAAGTAAATAAAAATATTTCGAAGAAACTATACTATGATCGCATAATTTTGTGACGGTGACTCAGCAAACTTAAACGGTGGGAAGAACCAGATTAATTCTTGAAGGACTGGCCATCACGGATGTCAATGAAACGAAGAGCAGTGGAACCAAGCGTTGGGGAAATATTTGCTCACTAGTGGGTCACAGTACGTTAATAATGAAGATATTACTTTAACTGGTATTCCCAGGAGTATTTTTTAAGGTACCCTTTAAAGCTAAATACTTGCCATCTGCAGACCCGTCGAAAGCTAGCGGCCAGCGTCTGGTCGGCGACGTGGCCTACACCGAGGCTCTGGCGGTGGCGGGCCACGTGACGCCGGTGCCGGGCGGTGTGGGGCCCATGACCGTAGCGATGCTGATGAAGAACACCGTGCTGGCTGCAAGGCGCAGCTTCGACCGCCTGCTGGCGCCCGCGTGGCCGCTCAAACCGCTGCGCTTGCAGCCGCTGCAGCCGCCGCCAAGGTAGCTACAATTTAATTATGTTATCATAAAAAATATAGTAGAGATATGTAGCAGTGATGGACTTCGCGTGTATTCCTATCAGCACACCGGAAACACCGGAAGCCAAAACCGTTGCTTGGAAATCTCCAAGCAACCATTAATAGATAGGATGATTAGTTACACTCTTGCAATTCGCAACATCCAATTACGGCTTATGCTCGTACATAGTCATCAATTGCGTTAGTGGGGCGGCTACGTCTTATTTGTCTAGCACACCACTTCTACAAACCTTAATATTCCAGTGACATCGTAATCGCACGCTCTCAGAAGCCCAAGAACATAGCAGAGCTGGCCTCAGAGATAGGTCTGTCTCCGAGCGAGGTGTCTCAGTACGGCCGCACCAAGGCCAAGATCGCGCTGTCCGTGCTCGACCGCCTGAAAGACCAGCAGCCCGGGAAGTACATCGTCGTAGCTGGGTGAGTCTTCGAGACTTTGTCAAATCCAACATCTCTCATATGAAGGACTTACCTGATTAACATTTTTAAACAAAATGTGTAGTTGGTCCCAAGATTGGTTCGCGCCCGAAACTGGACAGTATTCAGGTTAAATTTAGCAGTAAATCAATCACATCACAGTGATGGTAGGTACAGTCACCAGCAATAATATATGATTATGGACAGCGCTGCAAAAATATCTGATCATGGAAGAAGGCAAAAATATATGACGACATTGAAGATCTGATATGTTGCGACCGGCGTAAATATCGTTCTTGGGTAACGGCATAAGTATCGGACACAGAGTCGCTTAAAAATATCTGATACTTGACGAAATCAAAAATATGTGATCAATCAGCAAACATGAACTTAATTCAGTAGTATTACGAATCTAATTTGAATGCAGCGATCTGACGCTTCTCAAAAACAGTGCGTACTTGTCACTGTATATGTCTGTCTCATGTTTTGTTTTATCTAAATCAACAAATTCAGTTCTTCATTTCTAATATGACATACCCTGTTGACGTATTATTTTTTCCATATACTTTACCAAGGAGTTTAACCGCTAATAAAAAAACTTCAAGCACAAAAATACTGTTCTTATTTTAAAAGCTAAGAAAGGTGAGATAGATATACGTAGTGACAAGTATGCACTGTTTTCAAGAAGCGTCAGATCGCTGCATTCAAATTAAATTCGTAACACTAGTGAATTAAGTTCATGTTTGCTGATTGATCACATATTTTTGATTTTGTAACATGTTAGATATTTATGCGGTCCGTGTGATTTGATGTTTTCGCTTCCAAAGTGAATACATATTTATGCTGGTGACGAGTCACCTAATTTTGATTTTGTATAGTATCAGATATTTTTAAGCGACTCAGTGTCCGATATTTATGCCCTAAACCAAGAACGATATATATGCCGGCCGCGACCCATTAGATCTTTATGCCGTCGAGTGTTGTCATATACTTTTGCCTTCTACCGTGATCAGATATTTTTGCAGTGCTGTCCATAATCATATATTATTGCTGGTGACTGTACTTAATTGCTCAAACAGTTTAGGCTGCAGATATTTGCCATTTTCAAATCATGATATTTCCACTTATTATTAAGTGCAGCCAAGACATTCTTTCAGGATCGTTACTAATGTGTCCAATGGTAACAATTGTATGTTATATAAATACATTAATGAAACTACTCGTGATTTTTCACAGAATCACACCTACACCTCTCGGCGAAGGGAAGAGTACCACTCTATTGGGGCTGGTGCAGGCGTTGGGTGCAAGGCGTGGCCGTAACACCTTTGCTGTGATGCGTCAGCCCAGCCAAGGACCTACCTTTGGAGTCAAGGGCGGAGCTGCTGGAGGCGGATACTCGCAGGTAACAAGATTTCGAAGTTTCGTTGGCACAGCCAGTAGGATCGTGCTGATACTGGGACCCGAGCAGGTGCGGCCGTAACACCCATCTTTGTTGACATAAAGTGTGATTTGGTCAACAGCGGCAAGGTGCAGCTGCTAAGATTGTGGTAATGCTGAAATCGAAGCAGGCGCGGACAGCACCTTTCTTCTCTGTGGTGCTTTCAGTTCTTTATTCTTAAGCCGCAATATCGCTAAACGCGGTTTTTGTCATATATCCTCACTTTCGCGCTAACACTGATAATCCTAATCCACCTATCGACTTCTCTCAAACTTAGGAGAAGACTCATACTCCATTTATTTTATCATTTGAATTGCCGGTCAAACTATCACACACTTTTTTCGCCAATTCGAAGCCAAAAATGGGGAAAAATACGTGTAGTATAAATAACATTTATCAGCGGCATTTATTACGTTTACCTAGCACAAGTTAACACAATTTTAAACAGTGTCTTTATTTTACGAATTTGACAGGTGAATTTAAAATTTTAAAATAAACAGACCATAAGTTCACCCTGCCGTGGACCTTCGTATTTGTATGCCTTGGAACAGCACGAATAAGCATTATACGATTGGTTGATTTTAACATCCCTCCCAAGGTGATCCCAATGGAAGACTTCAACCTGCACCTGACGGGCGACATCCACGCGGTGTCGGCCGCCAACAACCTGCTCGCTGCGCAGATGGACGCGCGCATCTTCCACGAGCTCACGCAGAAGGACGGCCCGCTGTACGACCGGCTCGTGCCACGGATCAAGGGGGTAAGCTGCTGGGATCAGTGCAGGGGTGCGGAACAGACTGGAAGGAACAAAAGGAAATAACACTTTTGTGACCTATTGTATGTTCGGAATGCCTTATATGCCTATCTGTCTAGCGCGACTGTAATTAACGCCACAAAAGCACATCGGAAAATAAACTGCGTCTACTTACTAGCTTATGCCTTAGGCTTAGCCACCGTGAAATATTTCAAAATGGGTTCCTTCCCTTTCCCGTGGGAATTTAGAAAAATGCCTTCTTAGTGCACCTAGGACACTCAAGGTACCTATATGTTTGCCAAATTTCAAGTCTCTAGGTCTAGTGGTTTAGGCTGTGCGTTGTCTGTCAGTCACGGTACTGTTTTATAGGTATAGATAGGCTTTTGTCTGTGGCTTGAATGGATAGAACATGGATCGGAACGTCGATATTCAAGCCTGATCGACAGGATTTTTATATTAGTGCTGTAATTGTTTAAGCCTTGAATATATTTTAATAATGACCATGTATATCTCAGGTGCGTAAGTTTTCTGCGATCCAACTGCGCCGTCTGCAGCGTCTCGGGATCAACAAGACAGACCCCGACTCGCTTACCGACGAGGAAAAGACAAAGTTCGCCCGCCTCAACATTGACCCTTCCAAAATCATGTGGAACAGAGGTGATAAGATCGTAACAGTTTTAAAGTCCTCAGTCGGTTTTAATTGTGCCTAATGTGATTAAGAATGTCGAATTTTACGCAGACGGAGTCACTGGCCGCAGCTAGTATCATTTAAAACCTGTTTGTTTCAGTGGTGGACCTAAACGACCGGTACCTCCGCAAGATCACGATCGGCCAGTCCCCGACGGAGAAGGGCTTCTCGCGCGAGACCGCCTTCGACATCTCCGTGGCGTCTGAGATCATGGCCATCCTCGCGCTGGGCAAAGACCTGCAGGACATCAAGGAGCGGCTCGCGAGCATGGTCGTCGCTCTCGACAAGAGCGGGAACGCTGTCACTGCTGATGACTTGGTATTTATGAAATTTTCGCGCTGGAAAATGTTATCTGTGCTATTAGGTTGCGTATCGTAATTTCGAACACTCTAGTGTCTCTAGGTATGGTGGACTTAACTGTTAACGTAACTGTTAAGTTCGGGGTCCCTCTGAAAACCAGCGCCGTGGCCCCAGCCGCGGCACAATGCTGAGAGGGATCCTGTTCAACGTCTTTGTTCACTTCTTTTAATTGTTTTTTATTATACTTGTCACTTGTGTACGTTGAATAAATATTTTTCTATTTCTATTTAAAATTGTGGACCCGTTTACAGTCCGAACTATTCGGGCTAAACTCAACTTACCCAAGTGCCGTGGCGTAGCTAGAGGAGAGAAAGGGGGGGGGGGGAGCCGCTAGCTACGCCACAGTGAGTGAACTATCTTATTTAACTGACCCCTTTTTAAACTGATGTATCGCAGGGCATGACGGGCGCTCTGATGGTGCTCCTCCGTGACGCGTTCGAGCCCACGCTGATGCAGTCGCTGGAGGGGACGCCGGTGCTGGTGCACGCGGGCCCGTTCGCCAACGTGGCCCACGGGTGCTCCTCCATCCTGGCCGACCGGGTCGCGCTGCGGCTGGCCGGCGCCCGCGGCTACGTTGCTACCGAGGCTGGCTTCGGCTCTGATATCGGTAACTATTCAGTGCCCTAAAATGAGAAAGAAAATAAAGAGCAGAAAGTAAATCTCTTCCTAACGATCACTTTTTAGGGTTCCGTACCTCAAAAGGAAACAACGGAACCCTTATAGGATCACTTTCTTGTCCGTCTGTCTGTCTGTCTGTCAAGACCCTTTTTCTCTGGAACACGTGGAGGTAGCATGCTGAAATTAATATCAAATACTCAAGCCTGCGGTCCCTTGAAGCTGTGAAAAAATCAATCTTCTAAGTCAACGCAATCAAAAGATACAGTAATTAAAAAGGCCATTTCCATACAAATTGCCGATTTCCAAAAACCTAAAGGGTACTTCCAGATGTCCTAGAAATTTGAAATTTGGTATGAAGGTAGCTCTTATAGTGCTATAAGCTAACCACTCCGAAAAGTCTCAAAATCTTAAATTTTTATGTCTGTCTGTAGATTTCGAGGACCAATATCAAGTTGACCCCACACTGCGTACATTTTGCTTAAGAGCAGCGCTCTGCTAACACTGGACTTCTTAAAACACTGGGGAAAAGCGTAAAAAAAATTATACAGTACCCTCGTGCGCGAGTCCGACTCGCACTTGGCCGGTTTTGACGTAATAACTAGCACTTTATCCGTCTGATGGATGTGAGCTTCTTAATTGCAAAAATTGGCCCCCGACTCGACCAGTTCAGCCGTTCTTGATCAGCCCCCTTCCGCTGTGACGTGAACATCAAACAGACTCTTAAGCTATCACCAATAATTTTGTCGTCAACGTTGTAACTAATAAATAGTCACTACATTTCATTGTTATTAATTATTTAAGGATAGAGGAAAATTAAATAGCATTGCAAGTCACCTTTAATAAATTTGAAGGAGGTAATTGTTCATCGTTTTTTTGAGAAATAATTATGAGTTTGTGGCATTTGTTTGCGGTAGCTTAAATATTTTAAATCATTGACGAATAAAAATTTACGCTCAAAACATTATGATGAATAATTTCTAATAAGAATGAGTCACGTTGTAACTGTAAAAATGTAACTAATTTCTTGCAATGTTTTGAAAATTCCTCAAAACGTCGCAACCAGTAACAAATTGGGATGTTTTTTTTTACTTTACCCACGTAGCGCGCAAATACACTCAAGAGCAAAAGACGGATCAATTTATATGGCATTTTTCATACAAAGTGACTCGTTTTTATTGCTCTTGAGTATAGAAATCGTAGATTTCAACCATAAATTCATAAATCTCTTTCACATTCACATCTCGTAAATGCTACTCGCGTGTGGTTATAGGCCGACGACGTGTATTGAGCAGGTACCCACCTTAATAGTAAAAAGAACCGTCAGGACAACTGGAAGTATCCTTTAGGTTTTCACACTACGGCAATTTGTATGGAAACAACCGCTTTAATGTCTGTAGGTATGTATCTTTTAATTGCGTTGAATTATTGTTAGAAGTTTGGTTCTTGACTGGCAGGCCTGAGTATTTGATATTAATCATGCTACCTACACGCGTTCCAGAGAAAAAGGGCCTCGACATACAGACAGACGGACAACAACGTGTCAATATAAGGGTTTAGTTTATTCATTTGAGGTGCGGAACCCTAAAAACAGTAAATAAGTAACGTCGACCTTCCTCCAGGTATGGAGAAGTTCTTCGACATCAAGTGCCGTGCGAGCGGGCTGCAGCCGCACTGCGCGGTGATCGTGGCCACGGTGCGCGCGCTGAAGATGCATGGCGGCGGGCCCGCCGTCACCGCCGGCGCGCCGCTCAACGACGTCTACGTACAGGTAATGAACCGAACTAAACGTAGCTACATTACTGATATAGAGGTGTATAATGTACAACTTCATTGAGAGACCCTTTCGTACATTTTGCGTACGATGATACCAGACGATTTTAGTCTTTAAGCGACTACCGCACTACAAATTGATAGAGATTCGTATACGCGTTGCCTGTGTGCGTTGCCGACGTGGTTTTGTATTGCGGTAGCGCTTTAGAATAAAATCTAAAAGATTTGCGTTGCCTAATCTACAAAGGGGCCCCGCGGAGATGTCGGCGACGGACGGGATAGCTCCTATGAGATAATTCAGCTCATAATATTTTCTTCTTACCGACTTAAAATAGTAGGGGATTCGCAGAGCTGATGTTGACGACGGCCGTAGTAAGAAAAATCGAAAGGATCCAATCCACAAAAAAAAAACAAATATTGAATTACGCTTTGGATTCTGTAGCAACCATAAGTAAGATGAAATTGTGAAATAACGGACATTCCTGGATTGGATTGAGTTCATATCTTTACACTCTGCTTTGTTCAACTTGTGCCTAGACCAATAGTCGCGGATTTCTGTGCTGGTGTCGTTTATGACATCGGCTATAGTATAGACAGTGCTATAGGTATAACTGTATTAACCTTTCCAGGAGAATCTAGAGCTGCTGAAGAAGGGTCTGTGCAACCTGGGCAAGCACATCGACAACGGCAGGCAGTTCGGCGTGCCCGTCGTCATCGCCGTCAACCGCCACGGGTAATTATAATCAGTTCAAAAAAAGTTTAAAGCCAAAACTAGGTATATTGCACGCGGAAATCGTTGAACATTGGATTGCGCGGCAGTCGCGAGAAGCGTAGGTATTCTCAGAGTGGCGCGATCAGCGGTAGAGATCACCGCGGTATGGCGGTCAGTCGTATACGATGGTAGTCCTCGGCATGATTCATCTGCCGACGCGGCTTTGACGCATTCAGAACGCGGTACACCGCGACAGCAAACCCGCTCGTACGTCAATATCACGTCGAACACTGAACTTTAAATACAATTAGTGCAAAATTATCCTGTTCTATACAATACGTCACATCCTGACTACAAAAACAATAGAATTCTTCTACATCTGAAATCAATGAAGCAAGAAAGTAATTTAAGATGCTAATTAGGTACGAGGTCTGATCGTAGCATAATAACGGTCCGCCACCGGAGCCGTGGCGGCAGTGTGTTCTTACTCGTATAACGATCAGTCGAGCGGTCAGCGGGAGGCCGCCACAAGTGATCGCGCCAGTCTGGGATACGCTTTTAAAGATGTGTCTGTCTAGGCAACGTTCGAGCCGCCGCGCGCGGTATACACGTCAACACTACCGCGCGAAGTGGAAACCCGGCTTAACTGCATAAATAACAGTATCTATAAAAGCAGGTACCTAGATGCGTAAATTATTCGGACATAAATCCAAGAAACTTACCTTTCCAGTAACGACACAGAAGCCGAGCTCAATCTAGTGCGCGACTTCGCCGTCGCGAACGGCGCGTTCCGAGCCGTGATCTGCGAGCACTGGGCGCGCGGCGGCGCGGGCGCGTTGGACCTCGCCGACGCTGTGGTCGCCGCCTGCGACAGCCCCAACACCTTCGACTATCTGTACCCGCTGACCCTCTCCATTGAAGACAAGATCTGGACCATCGCCAAAAAAATGTACGGCGCTGGGAAGGTCGAATACACGGACAACGTTTTGGAGAAGATTAAGCTGTTTACTGAAAAGGTGAGTCCTGCGTTTACTCACTTTGTATGACTCACTGACCGCTAGTGTAAATTCAGTGGGACAAATCTTTATCGGCGTGCTATTTGACGCATGACGGTAAATTCCTTATACTTACATTATACCGTCGGGTGGCAAGTAAACGTCACTAAATGCAAAATAATATTTTAAGGAAAATCAACCATGTTCAAAGAGATGTTTTCGTGTAACGTTTTAATACAAACCATATAATCCCGCACGTTCTACATTATAAGTGTACCGCGCACTAGCTACGGCTATTAGACGTCACTTGATTAATTTGGAGCTCTAGCAAGTTGCGTAGACGTCTTCTGATTTAATTACCCTCAAAACGGCTGTTTAGGTAAAAGGATGTCACTGTACCTACCTCGAATTTTATTCCGACAAGATGGCCTCTTTTAGAGCGCCTAGTGTAATCGCCGACCGCCAAGAAATACGTCTCGATCGCGTTCGCGTTTAACAAATCGAATACTATTTGACGCTTTAACGCAAACGCAATCGAGACGTATTTTGTGCTTTTTGATTACACTAAGGGCACAGAACTGTCATGAAGTTCCTTACTCGTTTCACTTCGAGGGAACACAGAGTATAACACAACCACGCACTTGTTTCAGGGCTACGACGAGTTCCCGATCTGCATGGCCAAGACCTCGAACTCGTTGACCGGCGACCCCGCGGTCAAGGGCGCCCCGAGCGGCTTCACGCTGCGCGTCAACGACATCTTCGTGTCGGTGGGCGCCGGCTTCGTGGTGCCCATGGTGGGGGAGATCTCCAAAATGCCCGGCCTCCCGACCCGCCCCAGCATCTATGATATAGACTTAAACACGGAGACCATGGAAATCGAGGGACTGTTCTAATTTTATCATGTAATCGTTGCTTATGTGTATAATATATTCTTTATTATGAAATCAATAAATGTTTTCTGTTTCTGTTTGTTTTTGTGTTGATGAGGCTTGAATGCGGTAAACATTTTTACCAAAAGAGCGAAGCATTGTATTGTTTAATGAAACTTGTCCGGTAGCTAACCTCGCAAGCGATATACCTATCATATTTTTAATTAGCTCGTTAAAATAACGTATCGTTGTTATAAGATTTTTTTTTGTTAAATTATTTTCCTCATCACAAGAGTCCGTAATTCTTTTTGAGATTTTTTTTTAATACTTTGCTCAAAAAGTGCTACATTTGGTAGCTACGTTTCATGCGGAGAGTTTATTTTTTGTACTAGTGTTTTCTAATTTTCCAAGGCGCCGGCGGCTCTCCGCCTTCCCCTCGTATTTTTTTCGCAAATGTATAAAAAAATGTCGTTTGGTACACGTGCGGAAGTGTCATTTTCATTCGTCCCGAGTCTCGACCCTCTCCTTGCGACTCGGGCCTAGACACCTCGGGACTCGTGCATAAGGACACACTTTCCGCACTTATATCAAAAAGTACTATTATCTACACACGTATCATAAGTTTTCTATTACGCGTTCAAAAACCAATACAATTTAAAAACAGACCTCAATAAAAAAAAATTGTCGATACAAAACGTCAGTTCGATATGTACGTATAGTTGCATAAACTATATTTTTTTACAATATCGGACATGTTCATTTTAAGCTTAAAAATATATAATGAAATTCCAGTTCTTACCAAAAATCACTTCTTTATTACATTGGAAACTTAAACCTAAAATCAGATACCTACACGAGGAACAAACAGGTACCGTAGGAATATAAAGTTTTGCCTACTCTATTAAACAGAGTGTACGGTGTGTCAGACTCCCACTTCAAGGTCCGGGGGCGTGTTCGGCGGGGGCGGCGGGGGCGGGGGCGGGGGCGGGGGCGGGGGCGGCGGGCGCGGGCTCAGGGTCATCGACCTCGTTGACGATCTCCGTGGGCCGAAAGTCTTCGTCGTCGGAGTCGGGCGCGGCGCCGGGGTGCGACGGCACGAAGCGCCGCGGCTCGCGGGACTGCGCCGCCGCCGCGGTGCCCGGCGCGGCCCAAGACCCAACGGAACTCTGCAAATGCAATAGACAACCATTTCATTTTTTTACACCTGAAAATGTAGGTACAGGTGTAGAAAGAGTTTTGGCTCCTGAACGCACCTATATATATTTAGGTATCTATATGAATTTGGCAAATACAAGACAATAAAATCAAAATTACTAGTGACTTTGTGAGCTGTAGACCTCGCGACCTCAATTTTGAACAATTAATAAAAAATGAATCGACTGAAAAATCCCATATAGTTATCGAACCTGATCACAAAATTTCACGAACATCGGGTAATTTTGAACATTAAAAAAATCCAATAAACGGATCGACAAATTCCTGTCAATATGGACGAAAATAGGGGAGCGGTAGGAACTAGGGCGGAATATTTCAGAAATTACGATGGAATAAGGTAAATTAGCATGATGTAATAATCGCACTAGCAGGCTTTTTCTTGCCGACTTTATCCATCGGCAATGGCTTATTAATAGTCAAATGTACGCTATTGTTTATCTATCAGTGCTAGTTACAGCAGCGTGTTGCAGTGTTTAGTGTTCTACGGCGACCGCTAGCGCCCTAGCGTGCGGCAGTTTTAGACTGTCATGTAGTGTCGTGTGTCGTGTAGTGCGGCGTGTGTCGTGTAGTGCCGCGTGTGTTGTATAGCGCCGTGTGCATCGTGTAGTGCCGCGTGTGTTGTATAGCGCCGTGTGCATCGTGTAGTGCCGCGTGTGTCGTGTAGTGCCGCGCGTGCCGCGCCGTGACTGACCTCGTGCCGGCGGCGGTGGTCGCGCACGCGCTCCAGGTACATGTCGTAGACGAGGCGCGCCATGTGCGGCATGTCGCGCGCCGCCAGCGCCAGCTCGGGCGGCACGGCCGCGCCGGCGCCGCGCTGCGCGGGGTACGACTCCCCCGGGACCAGCTCCAGCTCCAGGGGACGCGCCACCAACTGTTAACAAAACATTTCCCAAACCGTCATACATGTCATACAGATGCGTTATCGCGACAAGATATATAAGTGATAAGCTACTTTTAACGCCAACTGTACCAAACATGCATCAAGTCGATCCGACCCCCTTGTATACCTATAAGATTTAGGGGTTAAACGATGACACCGTCCCGGACAGCAAAGAGAGCGACAGAGAGAGTGGACGGCTGGTTGTAGTTTCAGTTGCCGGTGGGAATTTTGATTTCGCCCGCTTCCTGAAGAGTTCTATGGGTAAATCCTTTTAAAGCCGGTAAAAAAGACGATTACAGATTAGGTACAGACAAAACAAGATAATCTCAGGCAATTCGTTCATGATTCGTCGTTATATGAAGCTTTATGTCCGTAGATGCGGTGTCATTGTAATTCATTAAATATGAATTTGTTCATTACCACTTAATTCAGGGGTTTCTAAACTGTGAGCCGCGGCTTTCCGGGATACTAAAAAGAGACCAGTGGTATACTGCGGGATGACACTAGGGCGCCACAAGATAACCTTTCTTCGCTATCACTACATATTAAAAAACAAAGTCCCCTGCGGCGTCTTTTTGTCTGTTTACCTGCACGCGATAAACATGAAAACTCCCAAACGAATTTCGATGTGGTTTTGCCGATATGATATAGATAATCTTTTCCGGAAGGATTATATGCATAATAATTAATAGATAAATTATATTTTTTTATAAACTCACTGAAACATGAATACACAGAAAAAAACCAGAAAAATGCCAACCCCGGGAATCGAACCCGGATCCTCGACACTCCGGGTCGTGTGCTTTTCCCCTACACCACGATTGGACATATTGGTGATGTCCAATCGTGGTGTAGGGGAAAAGCACACGACCCGGAGTGTCGAGGATCCGGGTTCGATTCCCGGGGTTGGCATTTTTCTGGTTTTTTTCTGTGTATTCATGTTTCAGTGAGTTTATAAAAAAATATAATTGATATTCACGGGAAAACCGTAAAAATAAAAAATTGGGAGAAAAAATACAAAAAGATACTCCTACTGAGATCATGAATTGATTGCTTTAGTGCGCCATCTCGTTGTTGAGCCTGGGTAAACTGATAAGTTTCGAAAGGGTGCGTTGTTTTCGGTTTACGAAGTAATCGCATAGATGGCGCTAGTCACTGCAAAAAGTGATAAAAACAAGCTAAGATTTGAATACATGGAAAAAATTCGGCCTTTCCTCTATGTCCAATCGTGGTGTAGGGGAAAAGCACACGACCCGGAGTGTCGAGGATCCGGGTTCGATTCCCGGGGTTGGCATTTTATGTCCAATCGTGGTGTAGGGGAAAAGCACATGACCCGGAGTGTCGAGGATCCGGGTTCGATTCCCGGGGTTGGCATTTTTCTGGTTTTTTTCTGTGTATTCATGTTTCAGTGAGTTTATAAAAAAATATAATTGATATTCACGGGAAAACCGTAAAAATAAAAAATTGGGAGAAAAAATACAAAAAGATACTCCTACTGAGATCATGACTTAATAGATAGTTAAATTTACAAGTAGTGCAGAAAACGGTGCGAAGCCGGGGCGGGTTTTCTTACAGTTTAATGCACACATGCATTTTGACCGGGGCGTTGCGACAAATTATTCAACCAGTAAGTACCCAAGTGTGTCGCGAATTAATTGTACTTTGGGAACCAATGAATTACACGATTTGGATAACGAATGGTCTATAACTATAAAAAATATTAGCAATGTCATCTTGGAGTAGAGACGATGATGTAATATTTAAAATATTTTATGGTTATACGAAATCATTAGGCAGAATGTATAAGTCCCATTAACTCCATAATCAAAATAGTAAACCACGTTATTCGATTGTCTGGGTAAAAATAGTTAATTTCTGTTATGCTCGCAATAAACTTAGATACTATACTTAGGTAATTGATCTCATGTAGTTACTAAGCTGAGTTTACCTGTATCTTAATAATAGTATTTGTTAAAAAATTTGCATGCCGATGAGGCAGAACGCAGTGTTGGTTATGTACCTATGTAACTTATGACCTGTATTCTCGCAATAAAAATATTTCATTTCATTTCAAAAAAACCGATAATTTGTCTTTGTTCTCTAGTATTGAATGACATTACTTATCGGGCATACATCACAATCGAGTCTTAAAAAAAGTCACTGTGAAACAAGCGAGCACTTTATAAAAGTTTATGTTACTTTGTAATTGTTCAAATCGAACCACTACGCCTCAGATGGAATGGTGTCAAATGAAACAATATGTAAGCTAAAGGAAAAAACAAAGTAGTTGTTCGGCTATTTCTTTACTCTTTGTTATTTACATTTACTGACGTAATGTTCACAAAAAGAAGCGTTGTAAAGAATAAGTGGGCTTTGAGAGATTTGTTAACGTAAAAGAGATAAATAATTTCTTATTCCTCTCAAAAAAAAAAAAAAAAAAAACTAAGCTTGCGTTTGACCACAATTACGCCTGGGCCGTGTTTATCTATGGACCACGGTCTGCAATAAATTATTATTTATTATTATTATAAAGCTACAAGTTACAATTTACAAGCGGAAGTCTCTTTCTAATTCTTGTAATTGGTAGCTTTATAAAACACAGCCCTGATGGTAAGCGAAGATGAGGTAGAAGATGGGACAGAGCCCCTACACAGAAGTCCGAAATTCGAAGTTCGTATCCGACCGTCCTGTTCACGCCAACATAGGTTATCAGTAAATACCCATTCACCCTGGATAAAGACTTAACAAACGGCCTATACTGTGTATATTCAGGGAACACAGACGAGACGTAGGCGGGGTACTTCAACACTTGGTCATGTTCCGTAGAGATAACAAAACCATGAACACTTAGGTGAAACCGATCGTATTTTGGCACTCCTTAATGATTTGTCATTTTCAATCTTATTATCAAGGCAAATGAAGGTTGAACGACTGACAATAACTAGGTCTACTAAAGACAGGCGGGACACAAGCCATACATACCAGATTCTATGTAGTAACTCGAACTAGTTTCGGAAGAGGTTACCGCGAGCGAAGATATACAGTCCAAGGCGCGCTCGAGACGCAGCGACGATCAGCCGCCCCAGGTCCCACGTTTCCCGCGGCCTTGGCCCACATACGGGACACAAGCCCTACCGTCGCTTACCTGGTTGAAGGTGGGTTGTAGCTCGAAGCAGTTCCGGAAGAGGTTAGCGCGAGCGAAGATATACAGCCCAAGGCGCGCTCGAGACGCAGCCACGATCAGCCGCCGCAGGTCCCGCACGTGGCCCACAGCTTTAGTCCGCACGAGAGACACGAGCGCGATGTCGTTCTGCTGGCCTTGGTATTTGTCCACCGTTGTAACCTGAGACACAACAGTAATTAATGAGGATATTATCGTAATTTACAAATAGGGTTGGCACTCGCGATGCAGACCCCGAGTTTAGTGCGAGGGCCGCTGGAAAAGTATCAATGTTATTGCGATAGTGGTCAGGGAGAGAAAATCTAAAGTAAATGCTATAGAGGAATTTGTTCTAAGGAACCACAAAACTGCGTCGATTTTTATCAAATAAGTCAAGATATACGCAACGCTGTATGTTATCTATCTTAGCTCATTCATTCTATTATATTCTCACATACATATGTTAATTTGATTTACTAGTTTAATATCACGTTAGCTTCTTGTGACATCATTCAGAGTGCTAAAACAAACTAGGTATATACTCGTAATTGCAAAAAAGGAAATTTATTCAGTCACGGTGTGTTAAAAAAAAAACAATCGTTCCATCACAGCAAATAAATTGACCTGCTCATTTAAAAACCAGTCCATTGTCATTGTTGTTGGGAAGCGTAGTGAAGAAATTTTACGCAAAGTAAAAGTTACTGGACACTTTTTTCGCAAACGAACTAGTCTCGTTCCTTTCTCAGACATTAATACCCAATTACTCATACACATAAAAAAAAACCTCAGAAAAAAAAGACATAAAATAATCCACAAAAAGCCATGACTTTTTGGGGATTATTTTATGTTTTTTTTTTTTGAGGGCGGTTTTACTTTTTGTTAAAAGATTTTTTATTTCACAATTTTTAGTTACGTTAATATTTAAAATATTATCCTCCAACTCCTAACCGTTAAGGAGTTATACCTTCCATTATCACCTCATCAACACGACATGATGACTACCAGACGCAAGTACTTGAATAGCTTTCAAAAATATATGAAACACACGATACGTCCCTATAAAATTAGAGGGTTGCCCTCGATTACCCTGGGATCCCATCATCAGATCCTGACTTGGTGACAATGGGACTACCTCAGAAGTATACCCTTTCGAATAATGATTTAACATTTTCAGAATTATCCTCCAACTGCTAACCGTTAAGGAGTTGTACCTTCCATCATCAGCTCATCAACATAAGATGATGACTACCAGACGCAAATACTTGAATAGCTTTAGAAAATATAAGAAACACATGATCCGTCCCTCTAAAATTTGAGGGTTGCCCTCGATTTCCCTGGGATCCCATCATCAGATCCTGACTTGGTGACAATGGGACCAACTAGAAAGTATACCCTTTCAAACAAAAAAAGAATTTTAGAAATCGGTCCAGCCGTCTTCGAGTAATCGGGGAACATACATAAAAAAATATATATATATTCCGACGAATTGAGAACCTCCTCCTTTTTTTAAAGTCTGTTAAAAATATCAAATTTCAACTTTAATTAAGTGTAAGGAAGTGCCTGAATGCAAGTTTTGACCCATCAGCTGAAGTTAAATAAAAGCTTGTAAAAAACGTAAGCGACCTGCCGCGACGTGACGCCTCTCTGCGTCAAGTAAATTGAGTCTACGTTAAGAGGCACCGAACCGCCGGTGCCTCTTAAAGTAGAAGCAATTTATTTTAATTTCCTATCAGACACAATGACAATTCTAAATTTGAAGACGGGGTTTTTTGCAGTCAATTGGTCATTGTCTAAAATTGGTGTGAAATCGTTATTTTTGGTCTTCATTAGTTTGTTAATTGTGCAGTAGCAATTCTAAGGCAATGACGCAACACTGTTTCCGAATGTTGAAAAATATCGTATTGAGAAAAGGCGTCGACCTTGAATCTAGCAGAATAATAATACCAGAATAATGGACCAAGACATGAAAACGAAGACTATAATAAATATACGACAACGGGGGAACGTGATATCAAATGAAAGAGGACGACAATATTTTGAATTACTTCACAGAATACCCTCGTTTAAATAATTGATAGTTGGTGAAGAATACTTACAAATTATAAGCATAAAACACAAACAATTGAGAGCAATCAAATAATAACATACCTAACATTACATTTTAATTATGTTACGCAATGGATTATAACTTTAATTAGGTTATAAAAGGAAAAGTTTATCTATACAACTAAACTTAGTGATAAATTAAATCGTTAGGGAAATAAACAATTTAATTAAACCTCATGAATGATTAACCAACTTATTAGGGAAACAAATATGTTACACACGCACTACTAATATAAGCTTGCGTTGTTTTTAATACGCTATTTAAACTTAGTACCTAAATAAAACAGGCAATTATTTCTCATCTGCATTTAGGCAGTAATAAGCCAGCCAAAAACTCTTGAGACAATTGAATGGAAGCAGCCTCGCATGAGGTCGATTATATCTAATGTCAATGGCTGTTGCCTTAACAAATTTGATGAAGAGTTTCATTTTAGAGCTGCGGTGGGCAACCTTAATAATAGTGGGTCAGAGAAAACGAAAGCAATTTCACGGTTAGACAAAACTGCAAGTTTTTACACCGGTTTTTACAGAGGTCGTTAAACTATACTTCAAAGAATGGCTTAGAGCGGAGTCTTAGTTTACCCACCCCACAGGGTGTCCCAGAAACTGACGATAATCCTTCGACAGCTGATAGGGCCGAACACGTCCACGTGAGCTACTAGTGGAAATTGGATAGCGCTGAGATGATATGGTATTAAAAAAACCAAGCTGAGGGAGGAAAACTTCGTTATTTTAAATGGCTATATCTCAAACACTAAGAATTTTTCACTAAACCTAAAATTAGATCTTCTGAGAGGTAATTTCCTCAAGGAAGACCACAGATGCGTTGGAAGGACGACGTGAAGAGGGTAGCCGGCTCGAATTGGACGCAGAGAGATCAATGCCGCAAGGTGTTGAAATTATTGAGGGAGGTCTACACCAAAAAGGTCGAGAGACTGAGGAAGGGAAGAAGAGAGGTAATTTAAGTAACTGCAATATCATCGGTTTCTGAGACAGCCTGTACCTATATTCATTTGACCCGGAAAGCATCCATTGTTGGACGTAGGGCTCCCCCGACCCTGCCTGCTGAGCCGATCGCTTCCACCGGCTCCCCGCTACCGTGACCAAGTCGTCTGTCGTACCCCTTTATATTACCTAATATAGATTACCTTATGCGGTCTCCCGATGAGCGGGTTGTCGGCGCAGCGTTTGTCGATGACGTCCCGTATGAGATGTTTCTGCCCGTTGTAAGTGGTCAGTATGGAGATGCGCTCTGCCGGCCAGCCGATCAGGCGCATGTACATAAACACCGCCACAACGTACTCCGCCTCCGCTAAATTCTGGGGAAAGACAAGTTTTGCTCAATCTATAAACTGCGCAATGACAATCCAAAACCCTCTTAGAGAAACGGTTCAGACAGTCTTGAGAAACGGTTCGCAAGTTGTTTAAAACGTTTTATGTTTATCATTATCATTATCATCAACCCATTAGCCTAGCACCCGTCTCCAACACGATTCCCGGATCTCCCAGCACAAGTACATAGTATGGGTAATCACCATCATCAGCCTATTTACGTCCAACTGCTGGGCACAGGCTTCCTCTCACAATGAGAGGGCTTGGGCTGTAGTTCCCACGCAAACCCAGTACGGATTGAGAACATTACACACACCGTTGAAATGCTTCGCGGGAGTGTGCAGGTTTCCTCACAATATTTTCCTTCACCGAAAAGCTCATGGTAAACTTACAAATGTAATTTCGCACATAAAATCCGAAAAACTTAGAGGTGCGAGCCGGGGCTCGAACCCACGGCCTTCTGCTTGAGAGGCCATTGGTCAAACCACTAGCCTATCACGGCTTTAACTATACAGTATACTACCCAGTAAACCACCACCACCTTTTTTTTTAGTAAAGGCCAGAGTAAAAATGCTACTACACACTACTCAAAAATGTCTAATGATCAATTATGTACGGACTCCCAAACGCAAGCGCGTTTGATCGCTAGATTCTAGTATATTGTGCACTATATTATGGTTTGTTTTGTTTTAGATTTTTATTTATTTGTGGCAATAAACATTTCTTTCTTTCTTTCTAAACATTTTAGAGCAGAGTAAAGACCTGGTAGAAGTAAGGGCTGGGTTCAGTCTCCCCAGCGCCGTTGAAATCCTCTACGTTGACTAGCTGGAAGTCGCAGCGCAGCCCGGCGTTGGCCGCTCGGTACTCCGGCAGTCGGGTCACGTGGCCCAGGTCGCCTAGTGCCCGGTAGCGCCAGCGGTACAGGTTGCAGATGCTAAAACATGATTTATTATGAAAATCTAACGCCTTAATTAATTAAAGTTTCGTTTCACTGACTGTCGTTTTTAGGGTTCTGTACCTCAAAAGGAAAAAACGGAGCCCTTATTGGATCACTTTGTTGTCCGTCTGTCTATCTATCTGTCTGTCAAGACCGTTTTCCTCTGGAACGCGTGGAGATAGTACGCTGAAATTAATACCAAATACTCAAGCCTGCGGTCCCTTGAAGCTGTGAAAAAATCAAAATTCTAAAGGAAAACAATCAAAAGATACAGTAATTAAAAAGGCTGTTTCCATACAAATTGCTATACCCCAAATCCTACAGGGTACTCCCAGTTGTCCTAGAAACTTAAAATTTGGTATGAAGGTAGCTTTTATAGCACAACCACTCCGAAAATTCTCAAAATCTTAATTTTTCATGTCTGTCTGTAGATTTCACAGACCAATATAAATTGACCCCACACTGCGTACATTTTGCTTAGGAGCAGGGGTCTGCTAACACTGGACAATTTAAAACACTGGGGAAAAGCGTTAAAATCTTTGTGCAGAATCCTCGTGCGCGAGTTCAACTTGCACTTGTTCGGTTTTTTTTGCTGAATCCGTGGCTTTTCAGACACGCTCAATACCTAACATATTATACAACTGGGGAATAAAATTCAAGATCGTGTAAAAGTCGTTGTTAACTGCATAATAAACAAAACTTCGGTAGAACATAGCTGACGAAATTATAGGTAATCTTCGTTTGTTACTCGCAATAAAAAAGTATTATACTATACTATATATATTAAAAGTATTAATGTTACGTGACATTTCAAGACGCAGCCTTGAACTATACGGCATATCATACCATGCAAACAATCAGCCTATTGTATTGGTCGGATAACACTCAGCATTGTACGTAGCTAAAAATAGATTACAATATGCAGATGTAAATCGTATCGTATCGTATATTCAATCAACGAAACTCCTTAACAAACCATCAAGGTCTCAGGATACGCGTGCAAGCATTTACAAACACCAATGAAATTATTCAACAAAAAAATACCAACTTTGGTATTCCCTCAAATTTTACGTAGCGCCATTATAATACAGGTTAATGATAAATCAACAGTTTTTGTGAGCCACTTATCCCATAGACCAAAGAGAATATAATTACTACGCGTCTATTCTCCCCTTATTTGGACGGCATAATGCCATCAATTCGCGCCACTATGTCAAATAAAGCCAAAGACATCACTAGGGTTAGGAATTTTGTGGCATTGTTGCACAAGTAATGCAGTGGAGCCGTCATTATTTACTTTTTGTAATTGAATGAATGACTGAATGGAAAAAACTTAGCTCAAGTTATGTAAAATTTTGCGTAAGCTGTTTCCATTAAATAATTTTACGACTCGAATTGCCAATTTTTCACTTTCAAAAGCTATCAATCATCCGATCACTTCATCAAATATTTTACCTTTGTTGTTGTCTAAAAAGTCTATTCAAGTAACTGAAATCTCTATGACGTTTTTATTTTGTCGGTTTAGACAACTCATATATAAATCATATTTTCATTAATATTTCAGATTTTTTACCAGATATGAATGGATTTTCCCAAGTGTCAGCAATTCTGCGGTGAATAAAACCATATGAAGAACTTGTATATTTATAGCGAAGAAAACAATACTATACAATACAAGCATGTGCGTTTGCGGCACCCGGCACAAATTCAAACCAGTCGCCAAATTATTCGGCTTCAGCGATGGAGCAGCCGTACCCCACCATTACCATTCTTAGTAGTCATAGCAAATAGTAATAGTCCGTTTTATATACCTTTTTTTGAAGCATTGCATTATTTTATAAGTAATAAATTTGCCCATTCTAGATACCATATACATAATTGTTCAGCATGTGCAGTAGGCACGTCTAACGCAGATAAAAAAAATCGTAATGAAATAAACAGTAACTACTGTAGTACTAAACACCAAATTAATTGTGGCGACCAACCTGACTTTTTGTACAATTTGTGCATTTTTTTAAATTTAATTAATACAAATCATTCATTCATTCATTCAATCATAAAAGTATGTATAATAACGACTCCCCTATACTCTTGTTCTTAATTTGCCACCAAACATCCCAACTCTAGACATCACATTATCTATGAAGGACACAGCCGTGGCCGCCATTCGCGGATTGACAAACACTTGCTAATAAGGTAAGTAACTAATGCTTTTGGCTAACGGAAACAATTATTGACCGAACAAACAGTGTTCCTCGTCCTTTTTTCCTAGAAACTAATAAAATGATGACTAGCTTTAGTTTCCTATTACTCTAGACTAGTAGGTACAGTCACCTGCAGAGTACAGGAAATCCCTTGTTAACAGCGTCTGTAGCTGACCGTACAAACAATCTTCCTGTTACTACTAATCTTACTCTACTAAACTTACGTACTAATTTTAATTTTGCCATGAACAAATTATTAACCGATATCAATGAGCAAATGTGACGAAAATACTCATTATTTTATTTATTACTGATGCGAGGAATATTGCCTCTTACCTACATCATATTTAGAGCAAAAGCTGACTCAGAGCACGTATGAATACGTACGCACGTAGAAATACCGACTTTTCAAACCCTCTGCAAATTTATCAGCGACTACAACGCCTGCAAAGGGCTCGAAAAGTCGGGTTTCGTAAAGTTACTGAAAGCAGTATTATTTTATTACCTCGACTCAATATCATTCAATTATATTTTAATCAGTCGACAAAATACTGCAATTAATGTACTTCAGTATAGGCACGGTAAAAGAGATCGTTATAATACCTACTCGTGGTTTACGAGTTGACGTAAAATGATTACAATTATTTGTTATCGTCACAATTTTCAAATAACAAGCAAACAAGATATTGTATGTAGACTATTAGCCACGTAGCTTTAGGAAAAACCTACCAATTACCAAAATGAATTAAACATATCCGAATGAATCGAATAGGTCGTTGTAGGCATTTCAAATACTACTTTGCTATTCAAACATTCATCGTACGCTACTATTTCCAACCAATCAAATCACTTGTAAAACGTTACAGTGTCAATCATTTATGTATATGTGACTAACTAGATAACTACCACTACTATTTACTAGGTAACTAACTAGTTTGGGCAGTCGGCCACCAACGTTGATAAAACAAATGATATTTAGCTATGCCGAACCGCACCCGCTCTAAAGTTTTTATTGATCAATAAATTTGGACAACCATAAAAGCTGTGTTGTTTGGTAACCCGACTGAGCTGGAAAATGTTTGAAAAACGCAAAAAACTTAGACAACTTAGACATAATGAAAACGGGATATTGACCGCGATTACCTTATAGGTTTGAAACTGTTAATACAGATATTGAACTGTAAATATTTCAGGAAGTCACTTACCTAGGCCGGGCTCGTCCCTGCGCGTCCAGTTCAACATAGGGCACTCCGAGGCGCACCATCCTCGTGAACAAACTCTGTTCCATGTTACAGTACTTCTGAAAGGCCATGTTTTTCACCACCGGTGGTAGCTGGTGGTGGTCCCCAATCATGATCCACCGCTTCAGCCGAGAACGCCCGTCTTGGGGATTTTGCAGGAGAAGGGGGATGAAAGTCTCAATCTCCAGGATTTGGGCTGACTCTTCCATTAGGATGTTGTCGTATTTGAAACCTGAAAAAATCGTCGATGTGCAAAATTTTTATTTCTTTTTAACCGACTTTGAATAAAGAACGAGGTTCCTTCTCAATTAGAGCTCCTAGAGAGCTTGAAACGGATAAGCTTATAGTGTGGTGGTGATAGTTGGACCTATGTGATATGTGTTGATTCGTGTGGTAGTGGAGGTGGAGACACTGCATGAAGACATACATTTGTTGCATAGCCGTGGCTGTGTTGCACGTGTGGTTGCGGAAGAGCCAATTAATTGTTAATGGTTCATAGTTGATAGTTGTTCAAATGAATCTTTCCTCTATCTCCATCCTCCTTAAAAGCCGGCAACGGACTAGTAACTCTCTTGGTGTTGCTGGTTCTCATGGGTGGCGGTGATCGTTTATCATCAGGTGACCCGCTTGCTCGTTTGCCTCCCCCTTTCAATAAAAAATAAATAAACAAGTAAGTCATTTTGCGCAACCTTGAAAATCTACTTTATAATATTACCACATTCCTTAAATCAATTGGAAATTACCATCGCGTTATTATGCAGTATTGGCATGAATGTGTATCTGAAACGATGTAAATTGGACTCCTCGTAGTCCTCGTTAAAAAAGCTGCGTATGTACAGTCGAGGAAATTTATTCCTGACCCACCATAGAACATTTTCTTAGTAAACGTCATAACAATTTTCCTTGTCAAGCTATGCGATTTCACTATGACGTTTACTGTGAAAAGGTTCCATGGTGGGTCAGGAATTAATTTCCTCGACCGTACATAACATACTTTAATAACTGGTGACATTTATTACTCAGTTACCTACATCTGTTTTACATAAATAAAATGGGCTGAGACGCGTGTTTGTAACTGACTACTAATCTTCGCTTTATTATGAAATCGCGTTAGCAGCATATATTTTTGTGATAAGGCGTGTTCACAAAAATAAAAAAATAAACACTGGTTAATTATAAGAAGAGGCGATTAGAAGAGCCAGACTGAGAAGGAGACGGCGGGGAAGGAAACGTGTTTCAAAAAGATCGGCCGGACCGGAGCATGCACTCAACAGGCGGACACGAGTGACACAAGGAAAGGGAGACCCACAGAGCTATCTTTTTTTTATACCTATAATACAGTACAGTGACTGACTGACTGACTGAGTGACAACGCACAGCCTAAACCACTGGACCTTGAGTTTCCTAGAGGTGCACTAAGAAGGGATTTTTCGAAATTCCTACGGGTTAGGGAACTAGCCCATTTTGAAATATTTCACGGGGGCAAAGCTGCGGGGCATATGCTGGTATCGGTATAGAAAGAAAGAGTGTATGTACCTCACGTGCCGAAAAGAAGGGCTGAGTGTGGACACGGAAAGCGGTCGTTTGCTGGAATGCGTCATTACGCATTCCAGCAAACGACCGCTTTCCGCGTGCGACGTCAGATTTTAGAAACAAATACCTTGTTGTTCCACAATGAACTGTTCAAAGTTCAAACACCACCACAAAAGTTGGAGCTGTAAATCGAGGTATATCCTCACTAAATTACACTCGTGAGGTCAAAATACCTACGCAAAATGTTACACGCTCGGTTCCCATACAAATGTCAAGGAATTTATTTGTCTAAAGAACCACTTACCCATTTGTACAAGTTCTGAACGTTTCAACGCAGCATGGGTACAGGTCATGGCGATGATTTTGGCTTCCTTGACGAGCAGATACTTGGAGCGGTCGAGCCCTGAACGCAGCAGCTCGAAAGCGCGGAACTCCTCCAGCTCCTCGAAGATGTGGTTGATGTATCTGGATAATTAGACTTTTTTACCGCCTGTTGCAGAACCCTCTATCTTCTATACCTATAAAACAGTACCGTGACTGACTGACTGACTGACAGATAACGCACCGCCTAAACCACTGGACCTAGAGACTTGAAATTTGGTAAACATATACCTTAAGTAACCATGAGGTGCACTAAAAAGCGATTTTTAATTAATGGCACCCTGACTTTCATTTAATCAAATTTGCTGCCGCAGTTGTCAGACCGTTGTTAGCCGACTTACTTTTATCAAAAAAGTTCGAAAACTCACAAAAGAAAAAGAAAAATTTTAATCATTACGATGCGAGGTGACGAAAGAAAAGTCCGAAGGGATAAAAAGGGCATTGTAAATTTTGCTATTGCTTAATAATTCGTCTGTTTGTTGATTAAATACAAGAATTATAATCTAACTCTAAAGGTTTGTACTTAATATTTATAACAATCATGATAATCGTCAAAGTGATACCCACAATTTTATTCTAAATTGAGCAATAAAAAATTTACAAAGCATATTTTACTAACAATAAATGTTTGCAAACTGAAGTATTTCAAGTACATCATTTAGATACATTTATTTTTCTTTGTATTTCACACCACATATCTGAAGAACGTTTTTGCGACTGGTAAAACCATGAAGAACAGTCAGAATTAAAGGGAATTAATTTTTATATTAATAGTTAGATTGCAAATAGTTAAAGTTCGTTTCAAATTTAAATGCGCCTGGAGTGAAGTCGATCACTTGTAGGGGAAGTGAGATGCACAGAGACTAACGGAAATGTGGGAGCGCGTTTTCCAGGGCCATCCACTTCAGAAACATTTAAATTTGAAGCCTACTGTACCACTCTGTCATTCTACCTATTTATCATGTCATGTAAAATAGCTTTCAACAAGTCCTGAACTAACAATATGATAGCCTTAGTAATAATATAATGATTTAATGATTATTTACATATACTAACTAATACTATAAATGTTAAAATGTATTTGTTTGTATGTTTGTTCTATCTTATTAGCGCTTCAACGAATCAACCAAACTTGTCAAGTTTTTGCACGCACGCATTAGATTAGTAATTTGAGTTTATAGTTAATTTATTATTATTATTCCAAGTAAGCACAAACATAAATTACAATTCAAATACACAATCAGTCAAACAAACCGCACCGCGTCATTTCAGGCGCAAAAGTGCCCATCACACTTGCCGCTTTATCACGCTGAACTGCGATGGAGAACCTCTGCACCAGAAATGACCCGGAGCGAGGGTCAAGACCTCTCTCGCGAAGACGACGCCCCAAGTCTTTGAAAAAAGTTTTGCCTCAGAGCCCCAAGAGCCGGTCGTCTCGACCAGTAATTTGAGTACCTATTGTATAATAGCATTTTATTCTATGCTAAATAATTTGAAAATATGCCGATTAAATAATATACCTAACGTAATTATTTATTGTGAATAGTAGGTAGCCATTATCATGTATGATATTATTTATTATTGGAAAGATTGTACCTGCTTGAGTTTCTTGTCGTTATCTTCTCGAAAGAGCCTGTTAGTCCATATAAATATACATCATAAGCTACTAAATCTATTTGTTTTTGCTTGTTATCAATGTTCAAAAAAGAGATCTTGTATTGTATTGCAAACTAGGCAAAGCCTGTACTATGGGTACTAGACAACGGATAAACATACTTATATACATATTAAACATCCAAGACCCGAGAACAAACATTCATATTCATCATACAAACATCTGCCCCGACCGGGATTTGAACCCGGGACCTCAAGCTTCATAGTCAGGGTCTCTAACCACTAGGCTATTCGGTCGTTTCCTTTTTAGACACACGGAACGCAGCCTTTGACTCTTCGATACCTTCTATCCTGGAAAATAAAAATGTTCCGAAATCTTACGCAGACGTAGTCGCGGTCACCAGCTTGTTATATAAATTAATCACACAGCAGATAGCTTGGGTTAAGAATGCATAAATAATGATTATCCTAAGGCTATTGTTATGTTACAATGACAACGCGCATCATTGGGTGATGGCATCGCTGGTGGGCGTACACATGACTAAGTCAATTTATCACACCTGTCCTTCAATAAGTGCAGCGTTTTATTTAAAGCAAACAATACATTTCAGATTTTTTTTGAAAACTTGGAAGATAAAATCGATTTTGACGAAAGCAGTAACCGAACTTTCAATTCAGGTTTTATGGCACACCAAATATCTCCAGATGGCAAGTCTGTGTTAGCTTATAACTTATAATTTAATCAGCCAACCAAAAACGTGACGGTAATGTCAAATGAACCTCGTGATACTAAAGCCATCCAGATCTATCGATAGTTTGTATGTCAGAAAACCCTAATTGTTCTTCCTGTAGTCTGTAAAGGGAGAATTCATATTAAACGTACTTCTGCACTTTTGATGTTACAAGCGTCAATTGGCTGCAAGTCACTCCCTTTTTTGAAACAAAATAAAATTAAAACGCACTCATTTATTTTTAGAACTTTCCTGGAATGGTTTAATTAACCACATAGCAACAGACTTACTTAATTCTGCACGGACGATTTTCTTCGCAGACTCATGAGTCATGACCTAAATGTATTTGCATAGAATCAGCAATCTCATTACTCAGTACCTACCGTTCCGCTCAAGTTACTTCAGAGACGGTCTCGGGTCACCGAACCTATGGTGTTATAAAGGTCAGAGTCACTGCTATTACAGTCTCAGTTACGTATGTACCAAGCCTGTATCTTGCTAGACATTTTCTTTCTGTCCCTTATATTTTGATCTCCCGCAGCGACCTATTGTTTAACTTGACAAACAATAACATATTGTAAAGTATTGCAACAGCCATAGTTAAAAATGGGCATGACATGGCTAGAAATTGAGGTAAAAGTGTTAGTAAAAATATCTATATAACTACCTAGCGACATGCATTCACGCACTTCTCTCGCGAAATAACCTTCATTCATTCAACCGTGTTGTGTTTCGGTTACACAACATTTTTATGCGCAAAATGAATACGGTGGTGATATCAGTGTTTAAGTAGCTGGCCGTTCATGTCAATAACTGGCACTGCATGTATGCACTACATGTACACACACATAGGTGGTTAGGACGTAACAAGAAATGTAGGAAAATAGCTCCAGTGAAGTTTTGACATACGACAATAGGAATGATGTAACCGGCATAATAAAGATTGTTAGGTAAACCGCAATTTAGTGAAAATAAAATAACCCACCGTCAAAGTTCCAAGTTTAAAACCCAAAAGTAAATTAAGTACTAAACTTTGATGAATAACCAACAATTAAATTGTAAGCTATAGGTAATTTATTTAATCAGCCTGCCAAATGAAAGGAAGTGAGTTCTATAAAAGGCCCGCCCACGTCGGTATGACTTAAATACACAAAAAAACGTGTTTCCAAAATCGGCAACGCACATTTCCCCTTTACTGTCAGGACAAGTTTTCCTAGAACACATCAGTTAAGTGCCTAGGTATATAATGTCTGTCATGGGTTTTCAAAAGGTGCATTTATTTTATTTCATTTACCTGTAACAGCTAAGCGCGATGTCCAGGTCTTCGTCAAATGATTTCCCGGGGAAAAGAGGTTTCGGGGCATCATCAAAGAACTCGTGGAAGGGAAATTCTTTACTGACAGTTTCCACGGATTTTGTCTGGAAAGATGATTACAGAAATATTATTTGAATTTGGCTAGATGAATCGGATTGAGTACTATTATGTCTATTATATATTATGCCCAATAATTACATTTTACATTGCTCTGTCAATATAAAATGTAAACAAACTTGTGAAGTAAGAAAATACGTTGTATTATCGACTTTATAGTAGTCGTCTTAGAGCGCAGTACGTCAACGATGTTACGATAAAAATGTGTCTGCATAGTTTCAAATTCTCATTAGCTTGTTTACTTCGATTGGTTTTGGTGGAAAACCCTAGTAGTTGGAAATACCAGTCTGGATAATATTAGACAAGTTGTTTTTTTTTTGGCATTTCATGAGAGGAAACCCCAACGTATTTATAATCGTACCAACGTTACAGATATCAGTTTACAACGACAATTCGATCTGAATTCCATTGCCAATATGAAGCGCGCTAAAACAAAAACTCTTCAAGTCCGCAATTTACATCGAATTGCGTTGGCGAAATACCTATAGGGGCAAGAGGTGTGTATGAAGGAAGTAGCGAGCTCGCAAGTAGCACCGTCTCCAGCGGGTACTGTAACTGCCTCTGTTAGTAGCCGTGTAGTCAGCTGCAGTGAATGCACACACCCCGCCACTGGGCCGTGTTTTATATAGCTACAAGTTACAATTTACAAGCGAAAGTCTCATTGTATCACCTTTTGTTAGAAAGAGACTTCCACTTGTAAATTATAGCTTTTTTAAAACACGGCCCTGGTGTTTTTACCGCCGGTACCCACCCTTTCTCTGCAGCTGAGCGTGCTGTAAGTTGGTGTTGGTTACCTTATCCCTGAGGCAGGCGTCGGTGAAGGCCTGCCAGCGCGGGCGCACGTGGTACACGTGGAAGTGGTGCGCCAGCTCGCAGGTGGCGCCCGCGTCGCCGCCCGCGTCCAGCGTCTGCTGCAGGCGGCCCACCACTTCGAGGAGCTCCAGACGTTTCGCCAGCACGTAGTTCACTCGCCCGTATCTGTTGTAGACACAAAAATAGTACTTTTTGATATAAGTGCGGAAAGTAGGCGAGGGTCGAGACACGGGGCGAGTGAAAATGACACTTCCACACATGTATCAAAAGACGTTTTTAATATATTTGCGGAAAAATTACAATAAATCGGTGGGCCGGCACGAGCTGCCGCACCACCACCTGAGGTGGAGGAAAACAGAGGAGTGCCGTCGGCGCCCTGGATAAGTAAAAAGCACTTGTACGAAAAATACAACTTTCCGCATGACACGTAGCTACAAAAAGTACCACTTTTTGAGCAACTGTATTAAAACAGTTATTTGTGTTACAAGAGGGTGTTACAACCTATACTAGTAATATTTTGTTAATCGAGGAAGTTATTTTCAATTCATAGCAAACTACGCTAATCTATCACAAGCACGAACTCGGACCAATCAGAAGAGAATAATTAAACTTCCTATCATCATCATCATCATCAGCCTGTTTACGTCCCGCTGCTGGGCTCAATTCTCCTCTCAAAACGTAAAGCCAAGCCAATTGTAGTTTATCGAATAGGTGTGATGAAAAATAGTTATTTGTTATACAAGGGTGCAAAGTTGTAGTTTACCCGCGAGCGTGGAATTGAAACACAAGCAAGCGAAAGGATTCTATAGTTGAAGGTTCTAATATAGAATCCTGAGCGTAGCGAGTGTTTCAACACACGAGAAGTAAAATACATTTGCACCCGTGTGTAACACAAAACTTTTCACCTCACTGTAGCGAGGAAAGCGCAACATGCAAAATAACAGCTCATAAAAATAAATCGCCATCACTGGAATCACAATTTTTTTTACGACATTATAACAGAAACTCTGGAAGTTGTGTATTTTTACGTGAGTCGGAGTCGGTGAGAAAAATTTTGTTGACAATGTTGACATTTCTGACGATACGTTTAGAAATTGCATCGACTCAACTTGTGCGTTCAGAGTTATATTCAACATCATTATAAAAAAACAAATGTTTCTTAATTTAAGAATAAAGCTAAATTTGGTATTTTTTATGAAATTTTCAAACCATTCATAATTTATTTAATGATAATTAATATCGAACGAACCATTATTATGAGCGTTTTACGTTTTGTTATCTGTCAAAAGCTACTTGAACACGCTCCACTCCCAGGTCAAATTACTTTCCCCACTAGTGGATAAAATGCGATTTTACCCGTTTGTATTAAAGGATAAAAGAGGGCTTTTCGAGGTAGTGAGGGGAAAACATATATGTTACTATAGCTATATTAGTGGTTGTGATACACCGCTCTGAATAACAGCCATAAACATGTGTGTGTACAGGATAGGTTACCTCTCCTGTACCGTACTAAGAAGAAATACATATGCATTGTTATACATTTTATTGAGTGTTGTATACACTTAAATTTGGAGATTGGAATAAAATAGAAACCCACACAGTATAGCTCAAAGTAATTTCTGTTTTTTTTTTTATATGAAAAAAAAATCGCCAAATTTTTTGACACCTACATATAAAGCAGAGTCCATCGCTTCTCCACTGGGTCGAGGTGACTGACCGCACATCAGCACATCACACTACACATAATATTTATTTGCAGAGATGCCGATCTTTTGTTTAAGTATGCCAAGAGCATATTCCATACATAAATTAGGGCGACAGCGACAGATTTGAAAGATTTGTTTGCGTATTGTTTTTAAATCATAATACCTATACTTCATATCTATCGCTTTAGTGTGTCACCAATTTTTTAAATGCTATAGAGTAAAATAACGCGCCCACGCGCCTTCAAGCGAATTTTAGAAGCTCTGGTTTTTGCGGCTGTCATTCTGTCTATCACTTGTCATTGACAGTACAACTTGTTATTTTGCGTTTCTTGGTAGATACGAGGGCTGTTTGATAAGTACCCGTTTATGGAAAAAAAAAACATTTTTTTTTGTATATATGCATTTATTTATCTACGTAGTCACCTTTTAACTCTATACATTTGTTCCACCTATACTCAAGCTTCAATAAACCATCCAAAAAGTATGATTTTGGAAAGTCATTAAAATAGGCCTCTGTGGCGGCAATGACTTCGTCATTTGATCCAAATCGCTTGCCACCGAGCCATTTTTTTAGGTTGGGAAACAAAAAGAAATCGCATGGGACCAAATCTGGAGAATACGGGGGGTGAGACGATAGTTCGTAGCGTAACTGTGCTAATTTAGCCGTCACAACTCTGGACGAATGAGCCGTGGCGTTGTCGTGATGAAACAGTACTTTTTTTCTTTTTTAAATGGGGTCGTTTGTCCTTCAACACGGCGTCAAATTCATCCAATAAATTGGCATAGTACTGCCCTGTTATTGTTTTTCCCTTTTCTAAATAGTCAATATGTATAATACCCTGCGAATCCCAAAAAACGGTCGCCATGACCTTTCCAGCCGATGGGACGGTTTTTGCTTTCTTTGGAGCAGGTTCACCCGGGTAAAATCCACTGCTTCGACTGCTCTTTCATTTTCGGGGTGTAGTGGTGGACCCACGTTACGTCCACGGTCACGAAAGGACGCAGAAACTCCTTCGGGTTACGTTTGAACACGGCCAAACACTGCTCCGAAGTAGTCAGTCGGTTCCGTTTTTGCTCCTCCGTGAGTAAACGCGGCACCCACCTCGCCGATACTTTCTTCATACCCAATTTTTCTTCTAATATGTGTTGTACCCTCTCGATTGAAACGTTTACAGCATCAACGATTTCTCGAAGTTTAATTCGGCGGTCGGCTAAAACGATATTTTCAATTTTCTTAACCATATCGTCTGTAGTCACCTCTACTGGCCGGCCTGGGCGATCCTCATCAAAGACGGTTGTTCTCCCCCGCTGAAACTCGTTATACCAATATCTGACGGTTGTCATAGAAGGAGCACATTCATGGTAAACCGCTTGCATTCTTACTTTTATTTCATCACATGTTTTTCCTTCCAAAAATAAGAATCTAATTACAGACCGATACTGTTCTTTCTCCATTTTAACAATTTTAAGTTCACGCCTTCACTGAATCGTTGTCAAATGAGAAAAGAAACAAAAGAACGCCAATTTTTTTTAATTTTCCCGCCTCTGAAAAATGGCTTAAAAAGGTGGTATACTTATTTGCAGTTAGTGATATTAATATATTTAGAAAACGGGTACTTATCAAACAGCCCTCGTACTTCATAATCATTATACATCTAGTCTGAATAATGAAAGATAATTGTGCTCAGATCGTTGCACAATTCAACCAAAAAATCAATTTGTTATTATTTTTTGCAATCATATATATCTGAATTTGTAGCTATGGTTCATAAGAACACTAAACTTGATGTGAATAATGGTATCCTAGTTCTCAATTGTGTTTACTATGTTATAAGAACGAGGTGTAATGATTGTTAAAGATTTTTTAAATGTTAACTACCTACAAGTATATGCAAGTGACCGCGGAATAAGGTGTGTAAACACTGGACGAAACGAAAGCCGTAGTTTTTTTATCCGCGGCAGTGCCAACATCAATTTCGTCTTTAAAGTATTTATTCCGATGGCTACCCATCTATAAAAAGTTTTATGGATTACAATGCTTATTAAAATTTTACGCCGGGAAAACCCGGACTTGAAAAATTTACAGTTAAATAAAAGTTTGCTAACACATGCTACTTACAGTTAGCACTTCAATTTGGCATAGAACTAATAACGGTCAATGTTAATGGGATTATTTGTTTAGATGATGTACTAGACAGACGTAAAACCCAACGACTTCGAAGCCTGGGATTGCCATCAGGAATAATTTCAGTTTCATTTTAAATGTTATTGAAGGTTTCACAGAAAAATAACCCAATGTCATGGCATTTAATATGTCAATGTTGTTTATTTCCAGGCCATGCCGACTGGGAGCACGTACCCTCTTAGAATGAGAGAGCTTGCACTATAGTTCCCACGCGTCTCTAGACCGGATTGTAAACCTCTCACAAACTATTTAACTGGTTCGCAGGGGTGAGTAGGTTTCCTCAGGATGTTTTCCTTCGTCAAAAAGCTCATGATAAATTACAAATCTAATTTCGCACATAAATTACGAAGAGGTGGTGCGAGCCGGTGATTGAACCCACGACCCTCTGTTTGAGGGGCCATACCAAGGTCAAACCACTAGATTACCACGGCTACATGACTATCCTTACTAATATCATAAATGCGAAAGTAACTCTGTCTCTCTGTCTGTCTGTTTGTTACCTCTTCACGGGAAAACCGCTGCACAAATCTAGATGAAATTTGGTAAGAAGATAGTTTGAATATTGAGGAATAACTACTTTTTATTCGGGAAAATTGTATAGTTCCCGCGGAATAGCGATAACCGAAATCTACGCGGACAAAGTCGCAGGCAACAGCTAGTTTATAATAAATTTATAATATCAGTATGGATTAGTTATCCTAAATAAGAACCCCTTTGCCGTAGTCGGGCAAAGACCAGACGAAGTTTGACGTCATAGTAAGCACTTCACCAGGTTAAAAGCACATCATGGTTCTAAATTTAGCAACAGTTGAGATCATTCATGTGGAGTATATTACTGGAATCATTAAGATTAAAGGCTGTCAGATGAATGGCCGTATTCTTTTTTAGCCTTTGTTTATTTTCTCGCAAACAGCATTCATTTACGTTGAAATGAGCTGTTTCGTTCTTAGCCTTTGGCTCAATTAAAAGATTGGAACACTCACTAACGCATTCGTATAATACCAGGCTTTCCCTAAAGTTGGTAATAGAAAAAATAGATAGCATAAAAAATTGGCATTGTAGAAATGTGGGTACCGAAAGAAATACATTTGACTAATAAAAAGTTTTCTCGTCTTTTGAAAAATGATGTAAACCATAGATTATTGTGCACAGTATAGACATATTAATTCGTAGTATTATACATTCATACTGCAATGTCATATAATAGATCATTGAACGAGCGCAGCGAGGTTTTCAGAGTTCAGTAGGAGACTTAGGAAAGAAAGGGTCAACAGTATGTTCTTGCTTTGGCAAGTTTATATCTGTAGGATTGTTGTGCGCGTACCTTTATAAGATGGCGATAGAGAGAGATGGTAAATAAGATGGTGATTGTGAGCGCGTTAAACAATAATGCCATTATTCATAAACGTCACTCAAGCCTCCATTAGTTAAAATAGTTGTCTTCTTCTTACTAACGGAAATGTCAATGTGACAAAAAAGGACCAACGAACTTTAACGGCATCTAAGTTGAAAAGGGTTTGTGAATAATAGGGTTAATCTACGCTATATACTGGTCTCACTGACCTGGAGAAGTCCTTATCAGTCTGCAGCGCCTCCTCGCCGTGTCCGAGACGCAGCAGATGCCTCTCATCCACGTCCAGCTCGGCCACCTTCTCGAACAGCTGGTTGAGCGCCTGGTTGCTGTGCGTCACTACCAGGGTGCGCTGCCACGGGAAGTTGTGGTACAGGTTGGATATTATCTGCACTGCGACGTCCGTTTTACCTGTACGGGGAAAACCTTTTTTATCAAAACCAATTTTTAAAATAGATTACAGTTGAGCTAATGCGCTGTACAAAATTCAATTACATAAACAACAGTAAAGATAAAGCATACACAGAAAAAACACATACAAAAATAACAACATTGCATCATAAACTAGTTTCAGCAATAACTCTAAAACGGTAAATCCGATCATATTGAAAACAACTTTCGTTGTAAGTATTTATTAAAGTTAAACGTTAGCTTTATAAATTTTTTCATATTTTTTGGACTTATGGTTTAGAAGATAAGGAGGGGGGGGGGGCAAGATTTATGTAACTTTCGGAGCGATTAAATCCGAAAATATTCGCTTAATCAAAAAAAAGTTAACGTTTTTAAAAAGTCAGTGTGTGCGTTCTTGGAAGCCCAACTCCACTTTATTCATTGGATTGATTATGATATGACAAAGGGCGTCGTCTGGCCGTGTGGTCGTTATATTTTTTTGCACTTAATGAGTTGAATGAACTTTTTTCCGAGTGAAGTATTGTACGATTATTTTTTGCCATACACGAGTCCGCATGATGTTACATGGTCCATGGCTAAAACCAGCATAAGCACAAGAAGTGAAAGAAAATACACTCGTTTTGATTTTTTACTAACAAAACAATTGAAAATGTTTCCACCTTTAAATGACCACGAACTATAAATACATAAATAAATATCGTGGGACAATTGACACCAATTGACGTAGTCCCAAAGTAAGCAGAGCTTGTGTTATGGGTATTAGACAACAGATAAACATACTTATAAATACAGATAAGGCTTGTTCTGTGAGTTTGCATATTGTGCCTGTGTGTATAGGTACTGTAAGGAGGTCGCTGCCTGTTTCCGTGCCCTTTTTATGAACTAATGAATTATCTATTCATTGGTTGGCACCAAAAACAAACAGGCGGCGACCTCCCAACATATCCCTCCTCCAGCGAGAAGGGGGGGCAACCTAAACTGCCTACCTCTACGAGGGGAATTATGAGTCTATATAGGCACCAGGCTAGCAGTAGGTACATATAGGCATGTGGCTTACCTGTTCCCGGAGGTCCCACGACCAGTGTCAACCCGGGCTGCATCCCGGAACGAATCGCCTCGAGCTGCGTTGGCGTGAACAATATGTTGTTCCTATAACAAATGTAGAATATTGCTTCTTTAACCTACACAAAATATGTAGTTAAAGAACGAAAGCAAAGCTCTTATCAGCGTGGGAGCGTGGCTCATAGGAGGACGGGGGGGGACACACCGGACCGTGATTTGTGTTTTACAATAAATACATTACAAAAAGTCATAATCACACACCCACACTGCCACCTGTAAAAATTGGCAACTTTGATTTCTCGGATGACACTACAAAATCCGCACCGGGTGCCATCCGAGTTAGCTAGGTCAATGTCACTATTAGCAGGTCAAATTTTAATGACAAAAGGTCTTATTTTGGCCGAGACGCCTTTCTTTCGTTTTGCGTTCTTTATGATACATTAGCCAAATTTCAGGACACTCCCACCAATGGAAGCGAATGAATAAAAAGCTTCTTGCAAAACTAACTAACTAACGCGTATAGATGAATTACCGAGACCGTGGAATTGCATATGTAGTGGTATTGTGTGTTTATAGGCATTCTGTATTTGACATTTTCCTTTTCCTGTACTATCAGCATAAAAAGAGGCTTGTAATAATTGTATTGAAGAAGAAAATTCCAAAATAATGTCAGTGTCAAATTCAAAATATTATTTACGTTGTGCGTATATTTTAATGGCTGATTCTCTTTTTCATGCGAACCGTACAACCACTGCAAATGCAATTCCAAGCTCTCGCTAATTCATCTATAACACACAACAAGTGAAGTTAAATGAAAGCTTGTAAAAGTAATAACAGCAATAACATAATAATTCAACTGAACACTGGCTCGACAAGTTCAAGGTGAACAATCGCCAAACATGGTGTTTCGTCTTGGAAAGGACGACCACCTACATGGATGTCTTTAAAACTTGTATTGCCTTAAGGAGCTTCATATCCTTGACTCATGCATGGGTTCCTAGAAAAAAAATGGCCACTGACTTGACTTTAAAAACGTTTCATTTTGATTGCGTAGTATATAAAAAGCAGTTCTGTGTAGAACGCCATAATGGTATTTAGTTGCCGCTTATTTTAAATATTTACTTCTAAGTCTATCAATTTCATCACAGACTTTGACTTTATAAAATGAATAAGTACAAAAGATATCAACGTGTTATGTAATCAATTATTTTGATAGCGTATCGGGTACATTAAATATAGAAAACAGATGGTGGTACTTTTCTGGAACGGGCATTGATAGCAACGCACAATGCAATTGACATAATATGCCCCACGTCAATGCCTTGTGGTAAAAAGCGTGTGGTAAAATTATTAATAGGTAGGTACTTTATTCTAGTAATTTCTTTAAGAGCCGAGTTAGTCTTGACGCTGATGTCCAACATAACATGGAATGAAGTGTTGGAAGAGCACATTAAGACTTGCTTTTAGGGCTGCACAGGGCTGTGTAATGTTACCGTATTAATTCTAGTTAAAAATGTACTAGCTTTATCTGAGTAAAGGTACTGACTTCTTGGGTTCGTTGTAAAGGTAAGGCCCCCGCTTCGGCTGCACATGCGGCTCCACCACGATGGATTTGCGCTCGTCGCCTTCCTCCATGGCGCTTTCTCCGAGCTCCTGCTTTCGAAGAACGTTCTCGAACGTTACCCTGAACAAAATGGATATTGATAGGTATAGAGGCACAAAACAAATGGGTAAAGATCGCAGAACATACATACATATAATGTGAATAATATTCGAAAAATGTGAGAAACTCGGTTTCCAAAGGAAAACAAAACAGTAAATCTTATTTACTTTCGCCATCACCGGGTCAAAATAAGCATTCCTTCAAATTTGCCCTACAGCAGGTTCAAAAATAAAAAATAATTAATTCACAAGCCAGATGAGGTATCCTAGGATTTAAACTTGTGCCGCGTCGTATCAGGAATTTAAATGTATCTCTGATGATGTAGCATCTCTGAAGTTTAAGAAGAAATGAGAATTATTTGGTAAGAAGTATGTAATTCTTAGTGAGGTTACCGCTTCTGATATTACTTACATTGGTATGACTACGCGGGAGTGACTAATCACCTCCATGCATTCATGAAAACGTGAGTAGACCTCGCCACAAATATGTGCAAGAGTCATGGCAGACCCTGAGCTGAATACCAACAAATACCGAAGCTGGTACCGCGACGTAACATTAACGAATCTAATCATAATACAATCCAATCCTACCGAATTCCAACTTCACTAAGCAGTGGAATATTCGCAGATTGTTTTGCACTAATATCACGATCCGATCGGATTACAGCGAGTTAAAACGGTACACTGTATTTTAATTTTGGTTATTTTGAACTCAACCACTTGCAGCTAGGTATAATGTTGCATAGGATGCTAGAACGAGCTGTAAGAAGGAGCAGAATAAAATCATCAGTCATCACGTGTATTGTGTGAATTTTTTTTTAGTAAGCTTTCTAATATTTACTTGGCCTTTCTCCATTTCATTGTCTTTTATTTTATTTTTAACCGTTGCCGCAAAAAGAGGGGTGTTATTTATAAGTATAACCTGTGTACGGGTCTGTGGTATCTTAGCTATCACACGGATGGACCGATTTTTATGCGGTTTTTTTAACCGAAAGCTAAATAGTTTAATCCACTAGCAATGATAATGTCGGGGGTTTTCAGTTTTTCTATGAAGGTTAGGTTAGGTTAGGTTACCTACTTTAATATTTTATTCTGTTTAGTCTCGACTTTGTTTGCAGAATATTCAGGTCACCTTGCATTATATGTATCCAGACTGCCTGTATTATGTATTAGGCATGCAAGATTAATATAATCTAACAACGGACTATTCATTGTTCGTGCGTCATCGACCAGATACATCAAATATTAACAATGAACAGATCCTATTACATCGAATCTAGATTTTCGGTTCGTGTATAGCTTGTCTGTTTCTTGGTCTATTAACTACTTCCGGTCTCACCCGCGTTTCATTTTCATCCTAAATTATAAATAAATAAATATCATGGGACAATTGACACCAATTGACCTAGTCCCAAATTAAGCAGGGCTTGTCTTATGGGTACTAGACAACGGATAAACATAGTTACGAGTATATACATATAGATAAACACATACAAAAATACATATTAAAAATCCAAGACCCGAGAACGAAAATAGATATTGCGTGCCGCTACCACTATTTTGAGGGGTCCATTAAGCGTATTATAGAGAGCTTACTTGAAAGGTCTGACGAGTTTCCTAGGGTCGTCAGTTTTAACTTTAATCTCGTACCCCGGAAAACTGTTCCGCAGATGTTCCATGTCCAGGAAGGTGTCGTTGAAGTCCAGGGTTGGGATCTCGTTGGGCATTCTAGAGGAAAGAAAATATGAATTCATTAAAAAGGGTCGTATTTCGTTTGGTATGAGGGTGGCTTGTATCAGAAACATGAGATACGTTTACTACTTAGTTTGTCTTTTTACATGAATAATAGTTGGAAAACCTCAGGAAAACCCCCGCTAAAACTGCAAAAATATATAAAGTAATTATGCTTTGGCCCGAGCAATTTTTTTTTCAGTCCATCGATATTTTTTTTAGTAAATATTCACGAGGCTAGAAAAATATTTGATGGAAGTTTAAAGAGATAGATTGACGTCAGCGGAACCGCATACGAAAGCATAAAAACTCAACATCAATTTGATAGCTCAATAAAACGGTGCTGGGAAAAAAGTTAATGAGTAATGACACTAATGCAACAACGCTACGATGCTGTTGATATAAATTAAAAATAACAGCGGACTTAGGATAGATCCCTGAGGAATTCCGCACGTGATGTGTACCTGCCCACTCTGGTGTTCACCAATCCTAACAACTTGGCAGCGGTTAGAAAGGTAAGATTCAAAAATACGATAAGCGAGTCCCGAGATACCCAGGCTACTCAATTTTTTCAGCATTAATTTGTGACTAACCGTGTCAAAAGCCTTTTTTAGGTCTATAAAGACACCTAACGCGACACGTTTTTGGTCTATATTAACTTTAATTTTGGTAATTAGATCTACTGTAGCGGAAAGCGTGTTGGACTTAGATCGAAAGCCGTACTGCTTTTCATAGAGAAAGTTGTTTGATTTTAAGAACAAATCGAGGCGATTATAAATAACCCTTTCAAAAACCTTTGACATAATTGGGAGAACTGAAATCGGTCTATGGTTTCCGGGATCCGTTTTACTTCCAGATTTATAGATGGGGGTCACTTTTGCAATCTTAAGGTTGTCAGGAAAAGTTTCTTGCTTTAGATGATTATTAATACATTCCGTGATTTCGTAAATGATTCGTTTTTGCACACATTTTATAGACTTTGTTGTAATACCGTCAATCCCTGAACTAGTGTTAGAGTTTAAGTTATGGATTATTTTTGTAACTTCGTCCACATTAGTCGGTTCTAACTCCGTAAGTTGACTACCAGATTTAGATGTTCCCGCCGTATCGAAACTTAAGCTATGTTGGTGGTTTTTTGGTATTTTACTTGCTAAAATTGGTCTTATGGTTGCAAAACATTTGTTGAAACTTTTACAAATTTTATCCTTATCTGTAATGGTGCCCGTTTCCGCGACTAATTTAGCGGGAAGAGTGGCTTCTTTCTTTTTGTTGGCCGTAAGACTATTTATTATTTTCCACATTTTAGAAGGTTTGGCCTTGCAGTCACTGAAGGCCTTCTGATAGTATTCGCTTTTCGTTTTCTGGATTTTTCCATGTAGACTGTTTCTCTCTTTTATAAAGTCCAATTTAATCTTTTCATTATTTGGATCTAAAAGTGATCGTGAGTCGCCGCCACAGTGAATTCCTTTTGTTAATATCTTCTATTATGCTTCTGTTTATCCAGTCTTGTTTAGGTGGGTTCAATATTTTGGTTTTCGTGACTTGGCTTTGACTGATGCTGGTTAGCAACTTACTTTCTAATGCTGTATATTCATTGTTTGCATTGCTGTCATTTGCCGTGTTGACGATTTCGTATAGTTTATCGTAGTTTATACTTTTATACTTAATCTTGATTAGCGGTGCAGGCTGGTATCGCTTTATCTCGAAATAAATCTGTTTGTGGTCAGACATGGCAGATTCTATCAAAGCTATGTGAAAATCGTTACAATTTAAATTTGAACATACATGGTCCAATATAGTTTTCGTGGTGGCAGTCTCGCGTGTGCAATAGTCTTCGCTAATGTTATTTAGGACGTTGTATCCATTATCTTTTAACATTCTCTGGTACTCTCGTACAGTCACCAGCAATAATATATGATTATGGACAGCGCTGCAAAAATATCTGATCATGGTAGCAGGCAAAAACATATGATGACACTCGACGGCAATAAGATATGATGGGTTATATGGTCGTTCTTGGGTAACGGCAAAAGTATCAATCAGCAAACATGAACTTAATTTAGTAGTATTACGAATCTAATTTGAATGCAGCGATCTGACGCTTCTTGAAAACAGTGCGTACTTGTCACTGCATATGTCTGTCTCATGTTTTGTTTTATCTAAATCCAACAAATTCAGTTCTTCGTTTCTAATTTGACATACCCTGTTGACGTATTTTTTTTCCATGTTTTACCAAGGAGTTTAAACGCTAATAAAAAACTTCAAGCACAAAAGTATTGTTCTTATTTCAAAAGCTGAGAAACGTGAGATAGACATTATGTAGTGACAAGTACGCACTCTTTTCAAGAAGCGTCAGGTAACTGCATTCAAATTAGATCCGTAAGACAGGCGAATTAAGTTCATATTTTGAATCCTCCAGCTAATTCTGCAAACTTCATTGATATTAGTAAAGTTGATATAACATGTGATGTAGTGTGTGGTTATTTAAGAAATCTTAATTTAAAAAAGGGTTCTGGCCCCGATGGTATACCGCCTCTGTTTTGGTATCATTGCCGAAGTCAGTTATCAATTCCAATCTGTCTTCTTTTTAACAGGTCATTGAAATCGGGGGTTATGCCTGACTTTTGGAAGCGCTCATATGTTACTCCTGTGTTCAAGGCTGGCGACAGACATGATATTAGTAACTATAGGCCGATTTCTAAGATCAGCGTCATTCCAAAACTCTTTGAGAGGATCATCTATGACACCGTGTTTCCAGCACTGAGATCTATTCTCATCCAAGAGCAACATGGCTTTGTTGAAAAGAGGTCTACTGAGTCCAACCTTTGTGAGTTTATTGATCAGGTCTACACTGCAATGGACGAAGGCTTTCAGGTGGACGCTGTGGACACTGACTATTCGAAGGCCTTTGATAGAATCTCTCATCGGCTGTTATTGCGTAAGCTTGAATATGCTGGTGTGCATGGTGATCTTCTGCGATGGGTGGAGTCTTACCTGAGGGATCGGTCTCAGGCGGTGGCGGTCAAAGGTTTCTGCTCTAGTTTTGTCCCGGTTCCATCCGGAGTTCCTCAGGGGTCCCATTTGGGACCACTTTTCTTTAACATCTTTATAAATGACGTGGTTTCTCAGTTTAAATCCAGTAACTGCTTGCTTTACGCAGATGACAAAAAAATATTTAAAGTTATTAAGACCGCTGATGATTGTTCTGGATTGCAGGCTGATCTGTGTAGGCTTTGTCAGTACTGTAAAGATAACTTTTTATACCTAAATGTAAAAAAATGTAGTGTGATCTCCTTTACCAGAAAGAAGAATGTTATTGAGTTTGATTATATGTTAAATAATGAAATCGTACAGAGGACAACCACTGTAAAGGATTTGGGTGTTTACATGGATAGTAAACTACTTTTTTCTGACCACATACATTATATTACTAACAGGGCCTTTAAACTTCTGGGTTTCGTCCTTAGGATTGGAAAGGAGTTTCAAAGCCCTCATACCATACATAACCTCTATAATTCACTGGTCAGGCCGATCCTGGAGTATTCCTCGGCTGTTTGGAATCCCCAGTATAATGTTTACAAGGATTTAATTGAGAGAATCCAAAATAAATTAATAAAACATTTACTGTATAAAGCCGCAGGGTCTGGGCAACGTTTTGACGGTGAAATTGCATCTCTGGAGAGTAGGCGCACATTCAGGGATCAGGTCCTATTACTAAAGATATTATTGTACGAAATTGACTCCCCGTATCTTTTAAGTAAACTAGGTTTTAGAGTACCTCGCCTTAATTCGAGACGTCTAAATTGTATGCTTCATGTTCCCTTTACCCATCGCAAATATGCTGCGAACTCATTCATTAAGCGTGCTTGTATAATGTACAACAGCAAGTTCTCTGAAATCGATATTTTTAACATCTCTCTAGCCCGATATAAGGCTATCATTAGTAATATGTAGTTTGTTAGGTAGGTACTTACAATTAGTTTGCCTGAAGTTTTTTTGTTTAGTCACGATAATTTTAAGCTTTATATGGTTTTATGTTCTCAATTTGTAGCCTCTTTCTTTGCATGCGCTGTTACTCTTATACCCGAATGATTGTTTTCTTATATGTATTAGTAATCTGTGGCAACTTTGTTGGTTGATGATTTATGTAAATAATTATAAAATAAGTGTTTATTGTACCGTTTGTGCCCGAATAAACATTAAAACATATTTGCTGATTGATGAATATATTTTCGATTTGATAACATGTCAGATATTTATGCCGTCCGTGTGATCTGATGTTTTTGCTTCCAAAGTGAATACATATTTATGCTGGTGATGAGTCACATGATTTTGATTTTGTGGAGTATCAGATATTTTTAAGCGACTCAGTGTCCGATATTTATGGCCTTAACCAAGAACGATATTTATGCGGGCCGCAACCCATTACATCTTTATGCCGTCGAGTGTCGTCATATACTTTTGCTTTCTAACGTGATCAGACATTTTTGCAGCACTGTCCATCATCGTATATTATTGCTGATGACTGTACAGTAGGTTCCGAATTCAGGAGGTTGATATTGAAGTCTCCGAATACTACGGCTCTTTTTTTGTTTTCTAACTGTGATGAGTAAGTACCAAGGAAATGGTTAATATTGGTACGATGGGGTCTGTATATGGCTCCAATGTCTATGGCAAATTTATCTAGATGTATCCATAGGTAGTGACTTTCTTCTAGGCAACTTTCTTCAATTAAGCTATGTTTCAGGTTATTGTGAGCAAAAATTGAGACACCTCCTCCTAAAAGTTGGGTTGGGTCTGTAATTGTAATAATGAGTATACCCGGGCAGTTGGTATCTTTTGGCTTCGTCATCACTCTTTATCCAGGTTTCAGATAACACAACCAAATGTATTATATTTCGCATCGATTAAAAGATACATCCTAGAATCTAATTGAGTATATTAAATTGGACTTATGTACTTAGATAGAGAAATTACGGACTAGAAAAGGTGAAATAACGGGAGCACCAGTAGTGACACGATTAATTGTTAAAAGAAGTAATCAAACTGACGACTATACAAGCTGACTTACCTGGTGTAATGCGCTTGGCCGGGATCGCCGTATCCCAGCACGATGTCATGTAGCCACTCCGGGACAACACACTCAGTATTCATCAGTTCCCGGATTGTTTCCAAGACAGCCTTGAAATTGTTCTCTTTTGGTTTCCGACGCATAACAATGTTGAAAGTCTCGTAGACATCCTGATGTAGGTGGATAGAAATAGAAGCTTTAGTTTATCAGTACTAAAACAAAAATATACTTATTTATTAATAAAAAAAGAAACAGTTTAAACTTTGTATCTTTGAAATTGGTTAAAAAACCGACTACAGTTCGTATGGCGAGGTGTAAGTATATCGGCACCAGTGATTTTAGTTTGTTACTTTCTGTACCTGACTAGAATCTTGTATAAAAAAACTTGCAAACAAATACTTAGGTAAGTACGCATTTATACTGTGCTGGATAATGACAAGATTTACGGTTGATCTATTGAATACTTTATATTATGGTATTCCAAAAAGTATCAGCCTCCTAGTCACATTAAATACATTTCGAACCAATAAAGAAGCGTAATCGCTGCAATGTAAAAGAATATATATACTAACGTAAAAAGAAACGACACGGACGCATGTGTGTAGTAAACTACTGCGTTGTTATTGTGTGCGTGTCAGGACGCAAGCGGGGGCGAGCGCGAACGCGAACGCCAAAACGGAGGGCCGCCTAGTCGCACCGTAACGTCGTAACGGTCGCTTCCCTTTGGATTTTATGAGAGAACTGTTCGTACGATTTCGAATATTCGCGATAGTTAAAGAAAATAATAAAATGTTTAGAATATATCGTAAAAATAGAAAGCATAATTAATCAAGGAATTTATAAAATGTGTGAACACGTTGAACAATAATATTTTAATTTAACATTAGATTACATAGATTCCTTTATTTGTTACTGAAAATAATTACATTTTGAATGTCAAAAATATGAGAAATTCAGAAAGTGATCGTCAAAAAAAAAACAAAAATACAACAAAAATTAATGCAAGATATAGTAAAATAAAATGTCAAAGCATGCACAATATTAAATTTTACATAATATGTCGTTACATAATAAAACTTCTTTCACTAAGTATTTAGTTATCATTTCCTTGTGCCGCGGTAGCTAAACTGTCAACCCTAAGCGTACACGTGCCATCGTAAGGTCGCCGGCGCGCAAGCTTACACCGACAGGCCGCTGTCGCCCCTGTGGTAATGTGAAAAACCTAAAGGCTACTTCCAGTTGTCCTAGAGACTTTAAATTTCGTATGAGGGTAGCTCTTATAGCACAACCACTCAGAAAAATCTGAAAATCTTACATTTTTATGTCTGTCTGTTCTGTTATGACACAGACCAATAGAAAATGACCCCACAACTGCATAGATTTTGCATAAACCAAGGGGGAAAAGTGGGAAAAATCTTTGTACGGAAACTTCGGTTCGCGAGTCCGACTCGCACTTGGCCGTTTTTGTCAAGAGTGCTTCCATTTTCATTGGAGGTGCATTGATTGGCAAACTCATACACGTTTTTAAAAACAATGAATGACACATAAGTGTTATTACAACAATATTTTTACAATTTCCCTTGGACCTAAAAAAGTTTTTCAGTTAAATTTCTCATGTTTAAAACAACGAAGCACAAGATGTTTGAGATAGTATGTTAGTTTTCTAAAATTAAGTCTGTATTTAAATACACCTGTATGTGTATTTATCTTCTTCCACGAAACGCACTTCACGTATATGTATAGAGTTATAACGTGGGCAGTGTGTTTATGATTCTGACGTTGTTTAATGTTTATAATTCAGTCAGTTGTTTTTATTTTTCATAAAACATCGGAATTTTCGGCAAATCATCAAACCATTTTCACATTTTGCAAAACATATATACAAAACAAAGTTGTGGTTTTTCATTATTTCTAGTTTTTGAAACCTTACCTACCTGTTTCATGTCCAAAATGGCGATTGCAATACAAGGTTCCAATACGTTGGAGGGTTGATAAGAAAATTAAACCCGCCGTGCCTCAATATCTAATTATACTGTGGAAACTTACCTCTTTTCCCTTGCTGGCGCGATCGAGATCCAGCCTGTACTGGTTAGGGTCTAAGAGCAGGCGGAAGGTTCTGGAGTCTCCGTCCAGCTGCGGTCGCGGCTCCGGGCCTTCTTCTATGACCCTCCCGGCCGCGTCCAACATGCCCTCTACTTCACAGCCGCGCACGTATACGATACCCGCTTGCTCCACCATGCTTTTTCTGTAGTCATATTTGGTACCTGGTGGAAAAAAGTCATTTTTAACGCCCGACGCAAAAGGAGTGTTATAAGTTTGACCGCTATGTGTGTGTGTGTCTGTCCTTTGCACTGCAGCTCTTAGCTGAGTGAACTGATTTGAATGTGGTTTGTTTTTATTTGAAAGCAGGTTTTCTAGAGGTGCTTTTAACTAAGTTTCATAGTAAATAAGTTCAGCCGCTGAAACGAAAATGTCGGGGGTTTTTCAACTTTATTAACAAAACTTCTCCAAGATGCGTTTTTATTGTCAAAAGCAGATGATACTTTGTTGCAGTAACATACCTATATATTATTGTCAACCTAATAAAACGTTACTGTGGCTGTAAAACGAAATGGTACTTAAGTGTCTTCTTCTAACGATGATTATACCATGACAATTGACTAGCTCTCAATCCACTAGGTATTGGCGTTTAGCATCAGTCTCTACATCTTCCAAATGCGGGAAATGCATTTGGCCTTAGGCTATTCTTATTATTGGCCCGACAAGATTTTGACAAGAATGTAGAGCATTATCCGACTTAAACCAGGTCCGATAAGCAAGATTAAGAATAAAACCCCTACTTTTGTTGGCTGGATAAACATTTTTTATGTGTCGTGGATAAGGTGATCTTTATTACTAGGTACGTCGACTCATGAGTGTGTTTAGCACGTTGTCATGCAGTAACGTATTATTAAGATAATGACTGAATTGGACGTGGTCTAAATAGGTATCTGGGTAAAGGATACAGGTCATTATAGATTTAACACGGAACCACAATCACTTGTGAGTGACTCACAATCTATTGTCATGTGACAGTCATTATGCAAATAAGATAAATAAGATGCGCTTACCTATACCCTGCGTGGGTCGAACAGTCACCAGGAAGCAAACGTCATGCTTCCTGAGGCTCTCCCACTCGTGCTTTATCTCATTGCGAACGCTTAAAGCCACGGTAACGTCGGCGCGGACCCGTGAGGGAGCTTTGTCACCAATGTTCGGTTTGGCGACTTCCACGACAGCGAATGATTGTATGGGATGGGCCATGCGCGCCCAGCCGCCGAAATATACACTGCCATCTTCTGCCCGCCTGATAGAAAACACAACATTATTACTTACCTACTACTGTGTATAAATTTCGCCCTGATTTGGGAAAATGTGGAATTCTGAGTCTCTAGTGTAATTTTTGACACAAGAAAACGTCTCGATTTCGTTCGCTTTAGCGGCTCAATTACTATGAACAAATCGGCAGTGGCTTTAGCGGCTCAATTACTATGGACAAATCGGCAGTGCCTCTAGCGGCTCGTACTTTCAACGTACTATTATCATAGTATTAGACACATTAACACGTACGCGACCGAACCGTTTGTTGCGACATGAACATGAATAAGGGCTCTGATCGCTCTCGGAAGATGACAGACCGTGGTATCTCTGTCCGTTATCCATCTACAACCAACGTTTATAAAATTAGCCGATTGTTTTTCACCAGCCCGTTAACAGTAGGCTGCAGCAAATGTCGTTACGGCTAGAGTAAATACCGATGAATGAATGATTAATACGATAGCACTTAAAAAGCATGAGTTGAATTTAAGCTTTTCCTTCTGCATTGCATAACAAATCGTAAAATCCGTTACCATTCTAGGAATGGTCGAGACAGTGGCATTACGGGATTATAAATGATATCAGCGATAATGCTATACCATGAGGTAAGCATAAAGGCCAGTTTGTAACTTGTAATGACACTTGTCATCTTATTGAAGATGGTAAGCTCATCTAACTCCGACACAGTGAATCTAAGAAAATGTGCACTTAAGCTTATACTGTAAAAAAGTAAACTACGAATTTAAACATACCATGGTGCCAATCTGTAGACTGAATCTTCTATATCTTGACGAATTTCATCTGAAAGAAAAAATAAACATGTAAACGTTTACAGTTCAATGTCAAACTTAAACGCGCCTGGATTGAGGTCGATCACTTGTAGGGGAAGCGAGACGCACAGAGACTAACGGGAATGTCGGAACGGGACCGCGATACCCCCACCATGATCTGAAGAACATCGCAGGCGCATTGAAGTTTGAAGCGTACTATGCAGCATGCATATGTGAAAACAAAAGACCTGCTGAGTGACTCATCAAGGCGCAGTCCAAACCACTGGACAAAGAAAACTGCAACTTTGCACAGAGCTTTCTTTTATGACGTCGCGGGTGACCTTGTGCGAGGTCCATCTGGATCGCTACCACCATCTTACTCGATAATCCTGCCGCTAAGCAGCAGTGTTTGTACTGTTGTGTTCCGGTATGGAGATTATGACGGCCGGTGTAATTACGGGCACAAGAGACATTTCATCTTAGCTCTCTAGGTTGGCAATGCTTGTGCAATCCTTCCGGGGTTGCGGGTGTCTAGGGGCAGTGGTGATTTGCACTTACCATCAGGTGACCCTCTTGCTCGTTTGCCTTCCTCGTTGTGTAACAAAAAACGTAGACAAGGGATAAGAAGGGATTTAGCAAAAGTTTCACGGTATAGAGATTTCTGCCGCGGCAGCGAAGCGAGAGCTAGTACCCGTATAATTTTAAAGCTGATCTAAGCGAAAACAGATCGCTCGGTTATTGTATCATCTTACATGTGCTCTCAAGACGGAACAAATTGAAGTTCCTCAGCAAATAGTCGTGCAGCGTCAAGAACTGAAGGTTTAACTTCGGCAGCGCTAGGCAGTTCTCCCCGCTATATATCTCGGTGGGAACCACGTTCTCATCCCAGATCACCTCCTCAGTGGGGTAGAGGGGCATAGAGTTTAGTTCTTCGAGTTGGGATATGCGTCGCTCGTGACGAGATATCTGGTTAAAAAAAAAAACGGTTTACAGAATTAAACTTCAAGATATTGCCAAAAACAACACGCTCCATCGTAACTATGCACGAGAGCGGAGCGGCGGCCGATTTTATAATGCATTGCGTGTTTCCAAGTAATAAGTCTCGAACGTGTTTGCGTTAAAGCGTCAAATAGTATGAGAATTGTTTGTTGTCGATACGTGCCACTATTGGCGCCGCTAATTTGCCAATAGTAATTCAGACGCGAACGCGATCGAGACGTTTTTTTTTTTGTCATTGATTACCATAGACGCTCGGGTGTAGATACTGTGAGCGTCGCTCGACCGCGTAATGTACAGAGCACGGGTTCGTCGCGCTTCCTTCGAATCCTGCGTCACGTAAAATCGAATAGTAAACGTTATCGAGTTTGTATGACGTTTGGAACAGCGTCCGCCCGTAAGCGTATTTGGAAATAAAATTTAGTATGAGGTTTCTCGATCTCGATACGATAACCGTAACGTTACGCAGGATTCGAAAACTCGTGCTCGACCCTCAGGTCGCTCATAATCGTGGCCGGGCGTATAACATAAGTGCAGTGAACGATACGCAGCGTCTTTGTGCAATAATGTGTGTCTGTGTGTGTTCTTAATGTTGTGGTAGCATTTTAGTCAGTTCGTGCTTGCGTTATGATATTCGCTGGTTTTGCCTATAACCACCATACTACCCACGGATAAAATAAACAGAGGTATTTTCTGTGATCGATTTATTCGACATTTTCTTGGCGGAGCAAAGAAGTAAGTAAGTTTGAAAATAAAAGCCTAATAACTAACAATATCTAAACATGTTATCCTTATTAGGTAAAATATTACCTAAAAACCCCGTTGGCTACATGTGAGTGAACTTTCAGCCGTTTTTGAAAATTTTGAAAACTTAGATGATGCTGATTATCTAGTGATCACATTGGCATTGGCAAGTAAAAGTCTACACAAATAAAAAATAAATGCTGTTCGTCGGTACATGCATAATACCCGTATCCCTTTGAAATACGGGGAAACAAAATATACAATTCTTTCAAAACTCACAATTTGAACGATGAAAATGCGAACCTAATTACATATTTTCGTTATTTATTGTCATGAAAAAGTTACCAGAAAAAAAATACTGTTTCCTGAGTAGACTCCGTCGTTTACAATGATTTAGAGAAGCTTGAAAAAAATTCACTCGCATTATAATATCAGTAATACGTATAATAAAGATAAAAAAAAGCTGTTATTTCCGGTCGGTACCTTATGCAATTACTTATTAAGTACCGATTTGCACTATCGCCGATACCGCGAAAGATAACTGTCAGTGCTGCTAAGGAAACATGCGCAGTCGCACGTATTACTTGATATTATTAGGTTACCCAGTAATGGGAAGAGATGTACAAACTCGCTCACATTATTGAATTAGAGTGAGGTGTAAAAGTGGCAGTACCTACCTACGCGTAATTACACGCGCTAAATTAAATATAGCATAGATAATTACCTAAATCTAGCATAGATATAACTAACACTGTGTAAGTTGCGCGAAAGTTTGAAATTATGAGCAACAGATCGGTACGATTTTTACACAGAGAAAAGTTGTCATCATCCTCGAAGTAAATATTCGCAGACGAAGTCGCGGAAAAGCGAAAGTGTGAAAGCAATGGAATTCTGAAGGACTGGGAGAGCCCGCGATGTCTTAGTCAAGCAATGAACTATGTTTAAAAAATATGCCGACAAATTGAGAACCTCCTCCTTTTTTGAAGTCGATTCAAAAGGAATTCTTGAAGACTAACAGTGCACTTGCATTTGACGTTGAACTGAGGCAACATTGACATGATTGAAGGAAATGACAGGAGCAGAATTAAGTGTTCTCATAAGGTAGCAACGTTAAAAAACCTCTTCGTTCGTTCTTCAAAAAAACCTGTTTTTAAAGCAGAGCTCGATTTTTTTTATACATAAATACTGTACCAGTAGCTCCTTGAGGAATTCCTTATCCACTCTGTAGTGTGGTGCCTCATTTTCATTGCCTTCAGGCGGCACCAGGTTGAGATGTGTGGCGATAGCTCGTAACGCCTTATCACTAAACAATGAAGTATAAACTTATAGTTTTAAATGATTCGCGGTTACTAATATCCCGTTTTCATTATGTCTAAGTATAAAGTTAGTTTCATCGGTATAACAAAATTTCATATTTTAGAGCCAAAATCAGTGACTTATTTCCTAGGAGCGTTGACATATAGGCCGTTTTTCCTGTGCATACTTATAGGCTAGTTTTAGCACACTTGTATAATTCCCCCCCCCCCCCCCCTTCTATTTCAGTAGGAGCTCGTTTGAACAAAGATAATAAATTTTATTGATTACGATAGTTCAACATACCTTAAGCTCCCGAAATGTTTCTGCAAAGAGTCTCTCGTGTCGACGCTGGCTACGTTGGCTAGTGCGAACAGTCGCAGATCTGGAAACTTCGCGAACGCTGCTTTCTGTTAACAACATTTTAAAATGTAGAGATTTGTAGGCTACCGGCTGGCGCAAAGGCTCAGAGCCAAATAAGAATAAAATAAATGCCGGCTTGTGTCACAGGATCAACGTTCGCGCGTGTGTAACAAAACGGGCCCTGAATTTATTTGTTTATGCAAGTCTGACTCAATATTGTAAAACCAAAGGCGACTTTTTTCGGTGATTTCGGCGGAGCGAAATCGCGGCGAGCACGCAGCACCCCGCGGCCATTGCAGCACTCACTTCACCGTTAAATCGCTGAAAAACATCGCCCGTGTGAAAGGGCCCAAAAAGGGATACTCGATGAAGTATATTTTCGTTTCGCAGATTTCTCGGTAAAAAGCTCACAGGTTACTTTTTTATTTTAGTGGACCGTAAATATTCAACAGTTTTGATTTATAGGTAACGTCGTGAATCCTATAATTTATTGCCCAATAAACTAACCTGATAATAACCGGCAGTGATCTCGACCACGATATATTAATTTTACAGTACCTATCTACCCGGGCGACCAAACTTCGCTCAGCGTATTTAAAGTCTGCTGTAAGATAGCGTTAAATATGTCCTTATATTTCCTTGCGGGAAAAATCATTTAATTCCCTAATATACGAGGGCTGTTTGATAAGTACCCGTTTTCTAAATATATTAATATCACTGGCCGCAAATAAGTATACCACCTTTTTAAGCCATTTTTCAGAGGCGGGAATTTTTTTTTAAAAAAGGCATTCTTTTGTTTTTTTTCCTCATTTGACAACGATTCAGTGAAGGCGTGAACTTAAAATTGTTAAAATGGAGAAAGAACAGTATCGGTCTGTAATTAGATTCTTATTTTTGGAAGGAAAAACATGTGATGAAATAAAAGTAAGAATGCAAGCGGTTTACCATGAATGTGCTCCTTCTATGACAACCGTCAGATATTGGTATAACGAGTTTAAGCGGGGGAGAACAACCGTCTTTGATGAGGATCGCCCAGGCCGGCCAGTTGAGGTGACTACAGACGATATGGTTAAGAAAATTGAAGATATCGTTTTAGCCGACCGCCGAATTAAACTTCGAGAAATCGTTGATGCTGTAAACGTTTCAATCGAGAGGGTACAACACATATTAGAAGAAAAATTGGGTATGAAGAAAGTATCGGCGAGGTGGGTGCCGCGTTTACTCAAGGAGGAGCAAAAACGGAACCGACTGACTACTTCGGAGCAGTGTTTGGCCGTGTTCAAACGTAACCCGAAGGAGTTTCTGCGTCGTTTCGTGACCGTGGACGAAACGTGGGTCCACCAATACACCCCGGAAATGAAAGAGCAGTCGAAGCAGTGTATTTTACCGGGTGAACCTGCTCCAAAGAAAGCAAAAACCGTCCCATCGGCTGGAAAGGTCATGGCGTTTTTTGGGATTCGCAGGGTATTATACATACTGACTATTTAGAAAAGGGAAAAACAATAACAGGGCAGTACTATGCCAATTTATTGGGTGAATTTTACGCCGTGTTGAAGGACAAACGACCCCATTTAAAAAAGAAAAAAGTACTGTATTAAATTGTCGTGTAGTTTATATACACATATGAAATATTAAGTCAGGAAGTGAATGAAATTCAACTTGCTCTATTTGACGACCCTAGCATACCTTACACTCACAAAAGGTAAATAAAATTCGTAAAAATATAAATTCACACCTTGTTTCTTTTATTATTTAGTCACAATCACAAGCGGAAGCGGACAGACATTTCCGGAGTGGTTTCGGGGCGGATCCACAATATCAGTACAGTTGGTACGCATGTTTACTACGTGTAGGCCACTTTTCAAAGATCTGAGACTGCTGACGGTACCATCTTTGTTACATATTCGAGCTGTGTATTTTTGTCAAATCACACCCGGAACTGTTCAGAACAACAAGTGATACATGGGCTTATACTACTCGGTACCCATATGAACTCTCACTGCCAAGGATTAAAACGAAACTGTTCAAAAGTAATTGTTTTCCTATGGCGATCCGCATATTTAACAAATTACCGAAACTATTTCAAGACTTATCAGCCAACGAGTTCAAATCAATCAAATCAGATGGCTTAAAGAAAAGTGCTTCTATTCAGTTAAGGAATTCATGGAATGTAATAATAATAATTGATAAATAATTCGATAATTTTATATTGGTCTATCTAAATTATTGTTGACATAATACTTACTCTTAAATTTTATTTTGTTATTGTAGTCTTTTAATTATTTATTTATTAAATACCAAAATCTGCTGACATGTCAATGATGAAATGGATACCTTATTATGTGCTATACCTACTTATTTCATAACAAATGTTTTGAGTGTAAAGCGAAAATATAATATTGACTAGCATTCGCCCGCGGCTTCACTCCCGTGGCAGAACTCTTTATCCCGTGGGAATTTCGAAAATCCCGCCTTATCCCGGGCGTACATTATAAAAGGAACCTCTATGCCAAATTTCAGCTTTCTAGGTACAGAGGGTCGAGCACGACTTTTCGAATCTTGCGTAACGTTACGGTTATCGTATCGAGAAAGAGAAACCTCATACTACATTTTAGTTTCAAATACGCTCACGGGCGGGCGCTCGCTGTTCCAAACGTCATACAAACTCGATAACGTTTACTATTCGATTTTACGTGACGCAGGTTTCGAATATTCGTGCTCGGGCCTCAGGGGTTTGAGCTGGGCGTTGATCAGTCAGTCAGTACGCAGTCAGTCAGGACTTGCCTTTTTATACACATATGTAGAGATATTATAATATGCAACCTTCTAATAATAATACTTACCTATGAATAGCAAAGGATGCGTTACAAAGTGTGATGGACGATAAGCATGTACGTTTGAATGAACCGAAAATCCTAAATATTTTTTTTGACCTAATTAATCTATCCTATTAAACCTGGCCTGACTGTTAATACAAAACTACCGTGAGATACATTCAGTCGAGTATAGCTCGACATGTTTCATTCTGAAGCGTGTGCTCCCGAGGAAGGACTACGGATTTGCTCGAAACATTTGCCTAACCTATGCTTCATGACTCTTGTGTAAATATAAAAAAAACGATTAAAAGTTTTCAAACATAAAACAAAAACACGAATTAACTGGATGTCAAAATCCTACACCAGCAATGTAATTTCGGAATAATTAAAATCGGAATGCCGTTTTACAGACCGAGAACATATCGAAACGAATACTTTATTACCTACCATTAGGAATTATGAAAGTCCAAACGGAAACCAAACAATTCCGATTTCAGAAAATCTTTATTTAAAAAAAAACCTCAGATAAAAACATAAAATAATCCCCAAAAAGCCATGAGTTTTATGGCTTAGCAGAAATATGAAGTCGGTGCGGTGCTAGCTGAATATTCTTGGAATGAAGCACCGACTTCATATTTCTGCTAGGCCATAAAACTCATGGCTTTTTGGGGATTATTTTATGTTTTTTTTCTGAGGTTTTTTTTGAAGGCGGTTTTACTTTTTAACCGACTTCAAAAAAAGGAGGAGGTTCTACGTTTCACTGTATGTTTTTTTTATATATGTTCATCGAATACTCCGTCAATTGTAGACCGATTTTCAATTTTTTTTTTATTTGAAAGGGTATAATTCCTGAGGTGGTCCCATTGTCACCAAGTCATTATCTGATGATGGGATCTCAGGGAAATCGAGGGCAACCCTCAAATTTTACAGGCACGTGTTATGTGTCTCATATATTTTCTAAGGTTATTCAAGTATTTCCGTCTGGTAGTCATCATCTCAGTTTTATGGCCTAGCACTAAGCAGCGGATATATGAAGTCGGTGCTTCATTCAAAGAATATTCCGCTCGCACCGCACCGACTTCATATTTCTGCTGCTTAGTGCTAGGCCATAAAACATTAGGCTTTAGTTTCTGTTGTCCGAAATAAACGCATTTTATTTTATTTATTTATCATTATTTTAGAGGACTATTTTACATTTTTTTTCTAAGGGTTTTTTTTGAAGGCGGTATTACTTTTTTGTTAAAAGATTTTTTATTTCATAATTTTTAGTTACGTTAATATTTAAAATATTATCCTCCAACTCCTAACCGTTAAGGAGTTGTACCTTCCATCATCACCTCATCAACACGAAATGATGACTACCAGACGCAAGAACTTGAATAGCTTTCGAAAATATATGAAACACATGATACGTCCCTATAAAATTTGAAGGTTGCTCTCGATTTCCCTGGGATCCCATCATCAGATCCTGACTTAGTGACAATGGGACCACCTCAGGAGTATACCCTTTCGAATAATGATTTAACACTTTCAGAATTATCCTCCATCATCAGCTCATCAACATGGGATGATAACTACCAGGCGCAAATACTTAAATAGCTTTAGAAAATATATGAAACACATGATCCGTCCCTATAAAATTTGAGGGTTGCCCTCGATTTCCCTGGGATCCCATCATCAGATCCTGACTTAGTGACAATGGGACCACCTCAGGAGTATACCCTTTCGAATAATGATTTAACATTTTCAGAATTATCCTCCATCATCAGCTCATCAACATGGGATGATAACTACCAGGCGCAAATACTTAAATAGCTTTAGAAAATATATGAAACACATGATTCGTCCCTATAAAATTTGAGGGTTGCCCTCGATTTCCCTGGGATCCCATCATCAGATCCTGACTTAGTGACAATGGGACCACCTCAGGAGTATACCCTTTCGAATAATGATTTAACATTTTCAGAATTATCCTCCATCATCAGCTCATCAACATGGGATGATAACTACCAGGCGCAAATACTTAAATAGCTTTAGAAAATATAAGAAACACATGATCCGTCCCTATAAAATTTGAGGGTTGCCCTCGATTTCCCTGGGATCCCATCATCAGATCCTGACTTGGTGTCAATGGGACCAACTAGAAAGTATACCCTTTCAAACAAAAAAAGATTTTTTTAAATCGGTCCAGCCGTCTTCGAGTAATCGAACACACATAAAAAAAAACGGACGAATTGAGAACCTCCTCCTTTTTTTGAAGTGGGTTAAAAAAAGGGATTTTCAATAGATAAATCGAAATTTGTTTGCCAGCAATAACAAAATTCGGATTTTTGAAAATCGGATGGTTCGAATTCGGAATAAAATAATTCGATCAATAAGACGATGCACTTACTTGTAATGAAGTTATCCTCGAATAATGTAAAAGTGTCATATCACGGTCTGTCAATGGGTCTCCAGATTCATCACTGATTTCGAAGCGAGTATAGAATTTCAGCATTTGTAGCAGCTGAAACAAAATAAAATAATTAAGGGAGTGATAATAAACAGGCAAAAACAGGCTAAGGGCTAATTGGACTCGCGTATCAGCGGCCGTATCAACGAATAAGTACCACATTTCCAACTTAATCTAAGTATGATGAAAAGCCCGGTTGAAATAAACCGAGAAAAAGGACTCTTTAGTATAGGTCGCGCGGCGAATTAAGATCGCTCGCCAAAAGTGGTAGGGGCATGCGCAAAAGTCAATTCTTAGGTCTTATTTGGTTGCGCAGAGGAGTGAGGGGAGGGTGCGCGCTGGCGCCGATACGTTATTGGTAGATCAAGTCGTTCTTCACCTCCCTCGCTTCGTTCACGCGTCTCGTGTCTCTTGGGTAATGTTGCGTACGGATTGTTTTACTGTATTAGTAGTAAGTACGTTATGATGTCGTAGTTAGTGAAAAAAATGTCCAAATATAAAGTTTTAACACGGCAAGCCAGAAAAATGGTTTACGACGTGAATTGTTATGATAAAAAGGAAACTAATTAAATCATGGGTAATTTAAAGCAGGTAAAAAATACTACCAAGATTCTGAATATATATACTAGCAAAATAAGTCACAAGCAAAAACGAGTGTTATATGACATGTTAGGTGACTGAAGGTACCTACAAAAAAATGCGAAATAAGAAAAATATATTTCAAAGAAATACACTCAGAACAATTTTGTGCGCAATTGTGCAGATGCGCGAAATTGCCCCCACCAGTTTCGCCGAGCGATCGTAATTCACCGCGCAGCCTATACGGTAGAATTAGGTAGTCAGGTTAGGTTTAATTTAAAACTTTCCTGAAAAGTGGACGTTTTCGATATACTTAATTTCAATTATGACATGTCAATCAATGATTCGGCCAAACATTACACTAGTTAGCGACAATTTAATTTTATAGGAGACAATAAAGACCACGAGAAACTATTATCATCTCCCCAAGCTTACATCGCTTTACATCTACATAAAAGTAGATGCTCCAACTGCACTGCAATGCATCCGAGTTTGTAATGTCAAATGTACTTAAGTAAGCAAGTATGTAAACGCTTTACTGTACAGAAAATACAGAAATAAATACAAGATACAAACAATGAGATACAAGTACAAAGGCGGACTTATCCCTAATTCCCTATATACACCTATGTGATAAATCTATACATTAATGCTATTATTCATAAACGTCACTCAAGCCTCCATTAGTTAAAATAGGTTTTGTATTCTTCTTACTAACGGAAATGTCAATGTGACCAAAAAGGACGAACGAACTTTAACGGCATTTTAGTTAAAATAGGTTTATGAATAATAGGGTAAATATTTTCGGATTATGTGATATAAAATTCATTTGATTGAGACGACTAATAGCCGATCAAAATATTCAATCTATCCCTTGTTTAGATCTACTGACGACAATAGTTAATTTCAACCGTGATAGTGGATGGTCAGTGCCCCCTATTGGAAAACTGTGTTGAATACTGCGTCAACAGCTAGTGTGAACGAGCCTTTACAAAGTGATGTGGTTAGTGTAGTGTGCTACCCTACCCTAAAATGACGATGAAAACGAGGGTAGTTGTGAGCCGCCGTCAGTTGCGCCAAGCAGCCGCGCAAGCAGAGCCGCGGCGCGCAGTTTACGTCTCGCCACCGGCGTGGCGTGTGCTCCCAGAGGAAGGACTACGGATTAGTCCGAAACATGTCAAGCTATACTCGACTGACATACGTGAGTGATCCGTTTATTTCGCGATGATTGAATCTCACGGTAGTTTCATGTTAAAAACGACAATAGTTATTTGTTATACAAGGGTGCAAAGTCGTATTTTACCCGCGAGTGTGGAATTGTAACACGAGCAAGCGAAAGGACTCTATAGTTGAACCACGAGCGAAGCGAGTTCTAAAATAGAATCCTGAGCGTAGAAAGTGTTCCAACACACGAGAAGTAAAATACATTTGCACCCGTGTGTAACACAAAACATTTCCCCTCACTGTAGCGAGGAAAGCACAATATGCCAGAAAACAGCTCATAAAAAATAAACCTTCATCACTGGAATCACTAATTTTTTTACGATATTATAACAAAAAAACTCTGGAAGTTGTCTAATTTTACATGAGTCGGAGTCGGTGAGAAAATTTTTGTTGACAATGTTGACATTTCTGACGATGCGTTTTGAAATCGCATCGACTCAACTTGTGCGTTCAGAATTATATTCAACATCATTGTTTAAAAAAACAATTGTTTCCTATAGAATTTTAAGGTTTATGACTTCAAATCGTTACATAAAGCTAAATTTGGTATTTTTTTTATTAAATTCTCAAACTATTTATTATTTATGCAATGCTAATTAATATCGAACGAACTATTTATTATGAGCGTTTCACGTTTTGTTATCTGTGAAAGGCTACTTAAACACGCTCCACTCCAAGGTCAAATTACTTTCCCCACTAGTGGATAAAATGCGTTTTTACCAGCTTGTTTTAAAGGATAAAAGACGGCTTTCCGAGGTTATATGTATGCCTATGCGACTTCCAATTTAGTTCGCCAAATCTGCTATGAGAAAATACGCCAATTAAAATGAAATTTTATAGGCACCACAGTGTAGTGGAGTTGGCTCGCTCATAAATTCAGTATTAGTCGGGCAACACTCGAAACCGGTCGCACTCTGCTACGGTCCGCCTAATAATACTTAGGTAGGTATGCTACGAAACGTATTAAAAGATGGTCGCAAGTCAATAAACAAACACGCGAAAACAAAAGTGACGTAAAGTGAAGTTTGCTTCAAAGTTGCTGTTAACAGAGTTGTTAACATTGCAGTTTGGTAGATTACTAACAAGTTGTGTTTAAAGGTGGTTTAAAGACTGAAAAGCACTATTTATACGTAAGGTGCGTTAGTTGATTATGATTATATAGTGATATAAATAATATACTTGAACTCTAAACTGGTAGGTAAGTAAGAGACACCAAATTCATACACGAAACAGTCGCCGCGGCTTTAACGTAATATTTTGTAACTCTCAAAGCTCTTTGAGCTACGTGTACCAACTTAGATGTCTTTTATATCCACGAACACGAAGTAAGGCAAAAGAAAGCCACATAGAAATACACTATCATCTAAGCAAGCGACGACTCTAGCTAGAGTCGAGCTGCTACACAGACTAATATTTGTTTTGGCGAAATACCTACGTAGACTGAATAGTTAAATATGAATATTGATAATACTGAAACTGCGAGGTATACATAACTCAGTTATCACAAACTAAAATAGTGGGTAACGATACAGATTCAGGGTTTAAAATAAGTCCCTGTGTAAGTGCAAGTGACAACAAATTCATGTAAAGAACTACACTTGGGGAATAACCTAACAAACTTAAAATTAAAAACAGTAAACCCGACTGCAATTCTGGGAAACAATATACCACATGTCGCTCCCACAACTGAGACGAATCCAATGACACCTCATACGTTGAAATCCGTCAAACGGTTTAGGCTGTAGAGCATGCCAAAGAAATAGACATACATAGAAACAAATGCTAGAAAAACATATCCCTCCTTGGGCAGTCGGGTAAAAGAGTAATTTAATTTATTGATTCAGGCGTTACTTTGCGGAGGTCCATATTTATGAACTATTACTTTGCTCAGCCGCGATCACGTTTGTGGTTGTTGTAATTTAATTTGACAAAGACCCTCGTTTTAAGAAGCCAGAATTGCATTTACAAGTTACAAGTAACCTTGACTTGTCGTAGCAACCTGCTCAGGTAGGTAGGTCAGTATTGTATAGGTCACCGCAGTTTTAACGGTACCGTATACACAACTAAAATCCATAGGTATACAAGGTACACTAGATAAAAGAATACAACGTCTTGCGCTACACGTAATATGTACGTATACCTTTACAATGCGTAATAGAGTGTACTGTACATGCGCCAGTTACATAATATCTTTAAAAGGGGGTAAGGGGGGTAATGTGAGCGGGAAACAATGACTAAGCCAAGTTCCGTATGCGTAAGATTGTGAAGGAGCAAGTAATATCGAAATCTTTTGTGGAAAGCCAAACGAATTTTTGGCATACTTCAGTAAAAGGACAATGTTAAAGTAATTCGTCGTGTAGCAATATTTTTTTCATTAAAAGGTTACAATTTTATTATTAACCTTAATGTAATATATCAGGACCGTGGATTCAAACCCCGGCTCGCACCTCTGAGTTTTTCGGAATTTATGAGCGGAATACATTTGTAATTTATCATGAGCTTTTTGGTGAAGGAAAACATAGTGAGGAAACCTGCACGCTTCTGCGAAACAATTCAATGGTGTGTGTGAAGTTCCCAATCTGCACTGGGCCTGCGTGGGAACTATTGCCCAAGCCCTCTCATTGTGGGAGGAGGCCTGTGCCCAGCAGTGGGACGTAAATAGGCTGATGATGATGATAATATACCTATCACCTGATCCTATTTCAATTTCGCCAATATGTTGGTGACAGCCAGATGCTGCCAACGTCCAGCGCCTCGCCTAGTGTGTTCATCATAGATCACAGTGCTATACTGAACGTAAAAAATATAACTTATTTAATTGACCTATAGCCACGTTTTGGTATTTAAATGTATAAAAACAACAAAAGCGTTTGCAGTAGGTAAATGTGAACTCCTAGGTCGGTGGCACGTAAATGAAGTTTCTGTAGCGACAATAAAATCGTAATGCTCCGGACCACGATGCATCTTCAGGATAACGTTTCACTTTCTTTTGTTTGCTTTCCAGATGCCATCATCATTGTGAAACCACACTCGTTCCTGTATAAATGTCATAAGAGGTTATATATAAAACATATAAAAATGAAGAACAAAGGCGTTATTATTTTAAGTGTTTATTTGATGGTGATTGGCATAACAACGGCTTTAAATGGCAGTTACTGCTGCTCAGACCCAAATGAAGATGTACAGGACAACAACAGTTGCTTCAACGAGAAACAAAACACGACAACGAAGTTCTCGCTGAGGTGTTTCGACAATAAGACGCTTAATTTGTTAAACGATTCCGATTTTCTGGTCAGATTGAATCCTGACGCCAGTTTGGGTATAATGTTGGACGAATACACTGAAATGTCTAAACTTCCGCCAGGCGAGTAAGTACCTATTCCTTGCTCTTATAAAATACTCATTAAAAATGTCGCCTAAGAGTAATTTGAAATTAAAATTATCACTAAATCATATAAGGTAATCACTGAATCATATAAGTAAATAAATGAGCAGCTTGGGTACGTTCTAATTAAATTACACGTTTCGATAGAATCATTTTCTGCAATAGTTAATTAATAGTAGGGTTAATTTCATATTTCTGAATGGAAATTGTTACATTTTGCCAGTTGGAAATGCCAACATTTATTAAACGACTATTACATTGTGAGTAAGTAGCTTGAAATAGCTAAAACTCTTTGAAGATAAATCTGTTTTAGAGCCTCATTTAAACTTCATAAACTGTTACGAATGAAAATAGGTTGCTGGTCTAATCAATGGCTGGTCTGAATAAATTGTTCGCAAAGTGTCTTTTGATCCGCTCCGGTAGTAAGAGTATGGCCATATCCTTTTCAGTTTCTGCATTGGACATCACACGCAGAACGATAGTTCAAGATTGAGAGTGGTAGTCGTGTGCGAGGACGAAGAGGAGCCACAAATCGTGAGCGAAGAAGTGCTGGGATACTGTATGGCGACTTCGAGCGCGTTCCTTGCCCTCACTGCTTTCGTGTACATAGCGCTTCCAGAACTCAGGTAACACGATAGTAATGTTATAATCGGCGACCTCGTGTAGTCCAAATCTTACACTGAAGCTTGACTGATAGTCCTGGCAACGAGTGATTGTGGATGGAATGGTCGAAAGCAGAAAGTTTAGACTTCGAGACTTTGTTTGGACTAGTTAGGAGACAAACATACTAAAAGTCCCCACCCCTCCGAGGTAAGCCCTAGGAGGGGGGGGGACAAAGAAGGTCCCGTTTTATGGTTTTTTGCTTACATCTCGAAAACGGTGCATCATAGGAAATTTTGTTGTACGACATAAAGAATGATAATAAAATTCTGTTCAACTTTGTTTTTGAACGTTTTTACCTATTCCCGATCGTTGTCTAGATATGAGCTCCGAAAAACCGTCGATTTTCAAAAATTGCCCATTTACCTCACGTTTTTTGTCATACATTGCTTCATAATTTGCAAACAGTTCATCTGAGAAAAAATCCACCCAAAAGAAAGTTGTAGAGAGTTAAATTATCATTAAGAATATATTAAGAAGAATATGAATGACGACGAACCAAAATACCTAACCAAACGAACGCGGTCATGATTTTTGTAGCGTTACTATCACAACGCAATAACAGTGTCCTTCCATTACCCTTATCTTACCAAGACTGCATTGATGCAGTGCGATAAAGAAACGACAAAGTACAGTAAAGGTACCGCTAAATATGTGAATACGACTCCACAAGGAGCCTCAATGCCAGTTCAGATTTTCGGACCATGTTGTGAACTCCGATATATCAGATGTTGACTGAACCATTGCCATTATTCTGATAATTCAGTTGCTCATCCCATTCAGCTGTCCCTTCGTTGTAAATATAAATAATAACCCCGTAAGAAGTCATGTGACATGCCTGTAGTGCTTGTCGTTCAATTTGAGTCACTCAATTTAGCAATCATAGTATGTATGCTAATTTAAAAGTACTCGTACATATGAAATCCTTATAGTGCATTTCGTTAATTACGACGTCATCACACGGAAAAACATTTCGAGTATAGGTACCGTAGGAAAATAGTTTTGTTTAACGGTTCCTTTAAAACCTAAACTAGGAGAATCGCTTAGCTTAGCCCATGTTAATTGTTGTTACCTATCTGTTATTTCAGAGATATCCAAGGGAAAAGCATCATAAGTTTATGCAGCAGCCTGTCTATCGCCAATGCTCTGATGTGTGTGCTGAAGGTGATGGAATACTCGGACATGACGTGGTGCGCTGTCAGAGGTGATTTTTATTTTAGTGATAAAATACCGGCCAAGTGCGAATCGGGCTTGTTGAGGATACACACACACAATTTGTCATTTATTTCACAAGAAAATTGCTTGGGCCCTACTGACACCAGACGAGCTATTCTATTCTTTTTTGTTATAATAAAGATAACGATGATGACGAAATAAATATATCATTTTCGTTTCAGGTTTCCTCGCCTATCTATTCATAATATCAAGTTTCTTTTGGATGAACGCAATAGCTATACAAATTCTGATCAATATAAAGTGAGTTGAATTAATAATACCGTATACCTACAAATTTACAAAAGCTAGTCGTTAAACATTTTAATGCAATAAAAAAAAATATAATTTATTTTACAAGGCGATCAGCAATATGCTACGACCGGAGGGAATTCCTATGGTATTCGATGTACGCGTGGGGGGTACCAATACTCTTGACTGTGATCCTGATCATCGTCAACTACCACCCTGGTCACCACGAGAAACCTGAGATAGGTCGCAGCCATTGCTGGTTCCTTGGTGAGTGATACTTTAACAGCTATTCGTACTTCATAAAACGTGCAAATAGGCAACCTGACTGTCAAATTGATTCGTACAAGGCAAGACAAGATTACCGTTGTGTATTCTTTGATAAAGCTATACAAGTCACTTTTGCACAGTTTTAAACTACTTTTACATTACCTACTTAGCGTGTAATTTCCTGATATGTTACTTTAAAATTTTCAGATTTGAAACGCATGTGGATGTACATGTACAGCGTGATTTCGATACTGATGGCGGCTAACGTTGGCATATTCGTGTACACTTCTGTATTTCTGTGGAAATACACTTTCTCCTCCAGCCATGTGCGCGCATTGAAATATAAGTAAGAAATATTAGCCTTTTTGACAACCATGTTCTCAATATCTTAAGTTCACGACGTAACAGGTTACGAGTTGCGCTATTTAAGGAATTAATATGGGGTTCGACAACGCGGATGTACCTACTGTCATGGGGGAATACTGAGATTGTACACTGAAAATATCAATCTCAATCTTTCCACATCTCTTGAACGGTTCTTATAACGAGGTACATATAAAAGTCTAAAATGGTTGCATGAACGAGGAAATATGACCAGTGTCAAGAGACCTTACAGACTTCATCGTAACACACTCATTTAATATGTCCTAGATTTAATTATTAATTATTATTGTGTGCTCTTACGTCATGGACCGACTTGTGTATACTAATGTAATAGCCTTATTATAAATGATTAATTACTTAAAAAAAGCTAAGATATCATGTATCATTTCAGATTCTCGATGATGTTAAAGCTATTTATAATAATGGGCTTGCCGTGGATTTTCGAGATGGTGACCTCACTGGCCCCAGCTAACATCTTTTGGTACGTTTTTATTATTTGCATAACGTATAAATTATTCAACAAACCTAGAGTTTTAAAATATGCTAACATCAAATTATTTTGGTTAACAATAATAAATAAAAATAATAGCAAAATAAAAAGCATAACAACAATAAATCGACGAATATTGACAACAAGACGAACAAAACCATTTTGCGCAACATACTAGTATAGCTTCCACATAAATGTTGTACTGATTAAATTATTTATTTCATTATCTAACACTACAAGCATGCATGTCTCTATTTACATTTTTGACATCTCAACAATCCGATCAAACTTTATTTAAATTGATTGAAGCGCGTGGTCGCGTGTGAGCAAATTAATTGCTTTTAGTTCATGAACTTTTTTAATTCCAGGGTGATAACAGACGTGACCAACTGCCTGCAAGGTATCATAATCTTCTTAACCCTGGTGGTGTTCAGGCGGAGAGTAGTCAAGGCACTGCATAAGCGGGACGCCCTATGCTGTTTAAACGGCGTGGCTGAGAGGTACTTGGCAGTAGGAGCTGGTGATGAAGACGGCATAGTCACGCACACTATAGCTGTGCCTATGGAAGAAAAGTGACGCAGGACAACATGAACGAGATGAGATAATTCTTAAGAAAAAGAATTTCTGATGTTGAATGCCGCTGCTGGCCAACTGGTGTATGCCGCAGCTGACCGACTAGTGTATGCCGCAGCTGACCGACTGGTGTATGCCGCAGCTGACCGACTGGTGAAGTCGACTCAAGACGAGACATAGCAGAGCATTTTATTCAAGGAATTCTTTCTACTAATTCTACTACATGGCCGATATCGTATAGGGAAAAACTGATATATGTAATCACATTTTGTTATGATTGTCGTTCGAGTTATTTGTATTACAAGAAACCATTTAATTGTTAAGTACTATATAACATTATTTTTTTATTATTGAGTTAATGATCTAAGCTGGATCTAAGTATATTATGCGTAAGCGCTGGCTTATACTAATAGGCACTATTCTGATTCATCTGAAATTATAAGTTCTGCTGTGCTGCTGTCGCAATTCTGCAACCACTGAGACCCGAGTACGAATATTTGAATCATGCGTAACGTTATCTTATCGAAAACGAGAAAGTTCATAGTAAATTTTAGTTCCTAATAAGCTCACGAGCGGGCGCTGTGCCAAACGTCATGCAAATTTCTCGATAACGTTATTTTATTACTACTACATTACCTACGTCACGCAGGACTCCAATATTCGTACTCAGAGGGTCGAGCACGACTTTACGAATGCTGCGTGACGTAAAATCGAATAAACGTTGTCGAGTTTGTATGACGTTTGAAACAGCGCCCGCCCGTGAGCGTATTTGGAACTAAATTTTTGTATGAAGTTTCTCGATCTCGATACGATAACCGTAACGTTACGCAGCATTCGTAAAGTCGTGCTCGACCCTTTGGCCTTTGAAGTGTTTCCGGTTGTGGTAAGTTTCGGACCTCTCAACCGGCAGCGAAAGCGTTAACAGTAACCGATATTGAATGAATTGGGCGGATGTCAATGCAGTCATAGAATAACATTTTTTCTGTTGTTTTTTTAGGGTTCCGTACCTCAAAAGGAAAAACTGAACCCTTATAGGATCACTTTTTTTCTGTATTTTCTGTACAATAAAGCGTTTACTTACTTACTTACTTTGCTGTCCGTCTGTCTGTCTGTCAAGACCCTTTTTCTCTGGAACGCGTGGAGGTAGCATGCTGAAATTAATATCAAATACGCAAGCCTGCGGTCCTTTGAAGCCGTGAAAAAATCAACCTTCTAAGTCAACGCATTCAAAAGATATAGTTATTAAAAAATCTATTTCCATACAAATTGCCGATTTCCAAAAACCTAAAGAGTACTTCCAGATGTCCTAGAAACTTGAAATTTGGTATGAAGGTAGCTTTTATAGCACAACCACTCCGAAAAATATAAGTTGACCCCACACTGCGTACATTTTGCTTAAGAGCAGGGCTCTGCTAACACTGGACTTCTTAAAACACTGGGGAAAAGCGTTAAAATCTTTCTACGGAACCCTCGTGCGCGAGTCCGACTCGCACTTGGCCGGTTTTTTTGTGTTAAATAACACACTTTAGTTAGTTGTATATTTTCTTTGGTAGGTAAGTACTTACGTTATTAATTGGTTTAGGTTATAATATAAATCAACATGTTGAACATGCTCTGTTTTCTTTACTTTTAACTCTAAAATATTTTTTTCGCAATGCGTTAACTTAATTTTCTTCGCTAGGTACTTACGTTAATAATTGGTTTAGGATATAATACAAATCAACATAGTGAAATAATAGGATCACTCACGTATGTCAGTCGAGTACGAAAACATATTCTGAGCCTTTTGCTGACCTGGAACTACGACGAGTCCGAGAACGTTCTAGGTATTACTAGATAAAAGTAGTGGATGACCGTCACCTGGCGGTCCTCTGATCCCAAGAGCTGCACCACTCGAAGGGCTCCTTTCCCGTCAGCTTTTTGTTGCACTTGGTTCATACACTTTCAAACAAATTAAAAGTCACACACACACACTCACACACACGCACACACACACACACACACACACACAACACGAATACACGCAAAAAATTGCAGCTATTTGCTTAACTTAGAAAATTATGTTTAAATGTAAATTTATGTTATTTTAGCTTGTCTACTTGATCTTAATGTATTACATTTTATTTTGTAAGGTACAGACCGCACTACTTTGGTTAATTATTATTATGATCTTTTGGCTGCCACCATACAGGCCTAGCCTAGTGTGGAGTCATTGGTATATCTCTTTAAATGTAATTGTACTTTTATGGTTAGTAAATTTATTATTATTATTTAATAGTATAGCTGAACATGTTTCGGACTAATCCGTAGTCCTTCCCCTGGGAGCACACGCCACGCCGGTGGCGAGACGTAAACTGCATACGTGAGTGATCCGTTTATTTCACTATGATTGAGCCTCACGGTAGTTTTATGATAAATCAACATGTTGAACATGCTGTGTTTTTTTAACTCTAAGATAAATTTTTCGCAATGCGTTTACTAGGTGAATAGGTAAAATAGTGTTGAATAGTCATAGATTAATATTTTATCTACACACATACTCGTATCATAAGTCCTCTATAATGCGTTCAGAAACCGTAGAAAATGACCAGAATTACAGCACGTCGTCGACTGCTTGCTGACAGCAGCCCCTAAACTACGAAATTCGAAATCGAAGTTCGTATCGTATCGTCCCGCTCACTCTCGTGTTAAATAATATTAGCTTGAGAGGGACGGCACGATACGAAGTTCGAATTTTGCACTTCGTAATCGGGGGGCAGTAACGAAAAGTCATTACGACATCGAGTCGTAATGACTTTTCGATATCAAATTCGATGTCGTTAAGAGTTTCAAATTAATAAAACAGTGTACATAAGATAATAATTAATACTAATTATGTAAAATCATAGCGTAATTTTTGTAATGTACCTACAGTCCTACAGTAAAATAAAATACTTTTTGCGCATTTCATATTGAAAATAGTTTTTTTAGGTTACTAAGTATTAACTTAATAATCCTAAGCATAACATAAGTTATCTTTATCTCACTTGTATATTTAACAATATGATGTCCAAAAAATATGTGAACTGCTTAATGATGTTACATTTTTCATGTTACTTAATATTACATGTCGTCTATTGAGAGGAAAAGTCATTATTTATGAACCTGTTCACATTAATATTTCTTAAATAAGATTGTTACTTGATTTTTTACCAAATGTTTTTTGTAAAAACAAATTAAATGTTTCTTTTCATACGAAATTTTGTTACTTACATTACGATAAATTCCAAAAGGATAGCATACTACAAATACCTACACTAACTCAAGCTACCTTATAAGAAATACAATACAGTTAGTATGAAACTTCATTGTTAGTGGTTCCAACAACTGAGCAAAAAAAGAAACACAAAGAATTAAACTGGTTTCTTAAGTTACTCAGGCGACCCGGGACGTCTATACTAACTGATATAGTCACTTACTCGGTTATATTTATATGTCAAGCTTTATTCCAGCTGGACGTCTGGCGGTGGACTAAAATAAAGGTCTGACTTGGATTCAGTAGTTTTGTAAGATTCGCGGTTAACTGCATTAGACATAACGAAAACGGGATATTGACCGCGATTACCTTATAGGTTTGATGAGCTTCCGATATTTCGATGCAGTTGCATGTAGACAGAGCCCGGTCTGCGCAACATTAGTCTACCCTCGGTTTCGTCAGTTTGCCCGTGATCATGATGCATGCAACTGCATCGAAATATCGGGAGCTCATCAAACCTATAAGGTAATCGCGGTCAATATCCTGTTTTCGTTATGTCTAATGCAATTAACCGCGAATCTTACAAAACTACTGAATCCAATAGTTTACACATTAGAATTACACATAAGCTATTTTTTATTCAGAAAAAATTGCATAATTCCCGCGGGATAGCGTTAACTGAATTCTACGCAGACGAAGTAATGTCATGTGAGAAACTTGCTGCCAAATAAGTCAAAAATGTATACGCCATTCAAACTAATACAACAAACGCCAGAGCGTTTGTTTGTCAACCTCCTACGTGAAAACGAAGCATGAAACGTGAACGTAAAGTGTCATAAGTTATTTTATATCCCGTTTATATTGATGTACCAAAAATAGACGGATATGCCACCCCTTCAACGCGCGCGGACTAGCAATATAGGTGATTAGGTGATTCGATGACTTAAGTAGTATATTATTGGGCATTCTGGACCACCATTCATTCGATCGGGCGAAAAATTTCGCCCTCACTCATTCGTGGTGATCCAGAAGCCCAATAATACAATGAATTGCACACAACCTACAATCAACCCAAACCCAACGGTAACCAACCTAACAGTAACCTATCAGCATTTGCGTTCAACATAACGCTCAACCTACACCTGAAATCGCATTGGGCATTCTGTTTCACCTCTCGATCAACGCAACGAATACATCAGCCCAACAGCAACTCAAACCCAACGGAACCCAACCTAACAGAATTTGCTCACACTCGAGGTTTAACGTTAACCATCTGCTCTTCTGCTCATTTTGAATAAGCATTCCATGCTTGCAACACGCGCGCATTGGTTGAATTGATCTTGAACAGATATGAAGTTTGTAAAACAAGCTCAGAGCTTGCAGTTGGAGGTTGTTTGTTCAGATCGCAACAATCGTAGTTTTCGTCACGGTGAACTTTTACCCGACACAATTCGCTGTATAATTTGCGGTCCTTCTAATTGCGGTAAAACTAATTTAATTGTCTCTCTTCTACTACATGAACAAGGACTACGCTTTCAAAATATTTACGTATATTCAAAAACACTTTTCCAACCGATGTACCAGTTTTTAGAAAAAATATTGATGTTGGTTCCATCAGTTAAATTTCAAAAATATCGCGAAAATGATGAAATACTAAGCCCGCATGAAGCTGAGAACAATTCAATTATCATATTTGATGATGTTGCATGCGAAAATCAAAATAATATAAGGGATTACTTTGCAATGGGAAGGCATAAAAATATTGACAGCTTCTACTTAAATCAAACTTACAGTAAAATACCTAAACAATTAATAAGGGACAATGCTAACTTAATCATCCTTTTTAAACAAGATGAAGTTAATTTACGTCATGTTTATGACGAGCACGTTGGAACTGATATGTCTTGGTCACAGTTTCGGGAAATGTGTGCAAAAATATGGAGCGTACCTTTTAGCTACTTGGTTGTAAACAAGGACTGTGCTAGAAATTCAGGATGTTATAGAATGGGATTTGATACATTTATCGTTTTGGATTAACCGTGTTACTTAACCAGTTTCATTTTCAAGAAACTTTTATTGCATCATGGGAATCCATCGAGATCAGACATGAATCATAAAATAAACACCGAGAAAACTTTAAAAGAAAAAGTACTTCAGTCTGCCGATGCTGTCAAAAAGAAGGTTAAACTACTTCGTGATATGAAAAATAACAACAATATGATTTTGGAATCAGTCTTTAAACCAATAACAGACCCGCTTAATGAAATGGTTAAAAGTAACGACAATAAATACTATAACACTAATGAAACCGATTTTGATGAAGACATATTTAAGTGGCAAAAGGCGCCAAAAACATTAAAATTTAGTCCTAATGAAGGGAAGAGAAGTAGTATTAATAATCAAACAATCGTACGAAATTTTTCCGAAACGACTTCAAATAATGATGATGAGGTATCAAATAGAGACGAAAACAGACAAGATGGTGATGATGACATGTTATGTGAAAGTGACAACAATGATGTCTTGGAATCAACAAATGATACTTCATTTAAGACTACCGGTTCATATGCATCTCCTCGCGAAGACCCTGCATGGCAAAAACAATACAACACCGACTTGGACATTCCTTTTGGCATACGAACAGAACGCGATAAGCTTATGTTAGGATCTTGTTTAGTTTCCGTTAGTGGCGAAAAACTCAAAGTAAATGGACGTACTTACAATTTAACACCAGGTTTATATGATTTGTTATTTAAGAAGTTGCCTGATTTAGGTATCATAACTGAAGACGATAAACGTTATTATAAAATGTTGCTACTAGAAACGAATGTCCATAGACGAGATTTTGATCCCAATAAACCAATAAAAAGTAACAAAGGTCAGAAATATTTATACATTATAAAACCGCTTTTCAAATTATCGAAACAACGTTCAATAAGCGAAGATTTATGTACTTACGGCAAAGGACTACCAACAATGAAAAAAGTTAAAAGAGATGTTTCATATGTCTATTGGGATAATCCAAACGAATTAGTTGAAAGATTGAAATTACTCATTGCTTCCCGTGATGCCGGTAACACAGGATTAGACAATGAAATAATATCAATTGTAGAAGAACTTCGTGAAGCGGGCTTGGTTAATCAATGATATATAAAACTGGTATTTTACTTTTACCATCAGTCGAAGCCGGAAATTTGATGATACATAAGTGCATAAAAATAAGAAGTGAAAATGAACATAGACAAATTCGGTCATCATGTTCATAAACGTTTGCGTGTATGTGAAGTTTTTGAACTTAACAATAAAACTTTGCTGCGTTCTGATGATGGCGATTTCGATCTACAATCATCGCGATTAAAGGGGGTAGCGGATCCTTTGACACCCAATGATGCAGCTAATAAGCAATATGTCGATCAGCTCGTCCAGGACACTTACGAGAAGAAGCATCTAGATTCTTTATTTAAAACTATAAATTCTCAAATTCATCAGCTTGCAAATCAGTTGAAAATAAACTTTTATACAAAAAGGGACATAGACAATATTTTAAGTAATTTCAAAGATGACAAAAGAACAAGTCGTGAATGAAATCCATAGATCGGCCCGAAAAAATTTCAAGCGTCGCGCAGTTATATTAAAAGGAATTGATGATTTGTGGCAAGCAGATTTAATTGACTTACAGAATTTACATACTGTAAATAAGGGATATAAATACATTTTAGTTGTTATTGATACATTTTCAAAGTACACGTGGTGTATTCCTACGAAATCTAAAACTAAAACAGAAGTAAAAAATGCATTTGAACTAATTATCAAGTCGACCAAACGAATACCTAGAAACTTACAGACAGACTTTGGAAAAGAATTTTACAATGATCAATTCGATTGTTATGTGAAATCCTTAAAAATAAATCATTATTCCACGTATTCAGTTAAAAAGGCGTCTATTGTTGAAAGGGTAATAAAAACGCTCAAGAACAAACTTTACAAATATTTCAGTTTCATCGGGAACTACAAATGGCTTGGAAAACCTTTCGATGAGATAGTTCAATCTTATAATCAAACTGTGCATAGCACAACAAAATTTAGCCCAAATGAGGTGAATTTTAATAATGAAGCCGAAGTAAAGAAAAACATAGATAAATCACAATCCAATCGGCGTTTTAAATTAAATATTTTTAATGTAGGAGATCATGTGCGTATAAGCAAGTACAAAAGCGTCTTTCATAAAGGTTATACGCCTAATTGGTCAACTGAGCTATTTACTATTAAAAAGGTGAATCACACTCGTCCTGTTACTTACCATATTGAAGACCAACGAAAAAACTCAATACTCGGTACATTTTATGAACAAGAACTGCAAAAAACTAAGTATCCAGACGTTTACCTCATCGAAAAGGTAATCAAAAAAAGAGGGAAAAAATTGTATGTTAAGTGGTTAGGACTTAACGATAGCGAAAACAGCTGGATCGACAGAAATGCCATTGTATAAATATATTTAAAAACTTTCTCGCGCTAAGTCATTAACTTTTGGGATATGAAAGGAAGAGGACTTCTAAACAGTATTATTAATCACTTACCGTTTGAACTGCACTTACCTGGCTACAATTATTGCGGACCAGGCACAAAATTGCATAAGCGATTGCAAAGAGGTGATAAAGGAGTTAATGAATTGGACAACGCGTGTATGCAACACGATATAGCATACGATAAATATTCTGACCTAACAGACCGACATCGTGCAGATTTTGAACTCTATAAAATGGCTAAACAAAGATTGAAGTCAAAAGGTGTTGGAAAAGGAGAAAAACTTGCGTCTTGGATAGTTAGCAAAGTGATGAAATCTAAAATGAAAGCTGGTGCAGGGATAAAATCATTTAAGCATTTTGTTTCTAAGATACGTACCGAATTGAAAAAAAACAAATCTAAAAAAGAAGGCACTGCAGTCAGTCGAGCTTTTGCTGCAGCGAGTAAAGTATTTCTTAATAACAATACGAGTAAAATGAGAGTTCCTCGATTAATACCGATTCCTAAAACTGGAGGTATATTGCCACTAATACCTATTTTCGCGGGACTTTCTGCGTTAGGGTCATTGGCAGGAGGAGCTGCTGGGATCGCTAAAGCTGTTGGTGACTACAAAGCTGCAAAAAAGAGCTTATCCGAATCAGAACGTCATAATAAAATGATGGAATCTATTGCATTAGGTAAAGGGTTGTACATTAAACAGTATAGAAATGGAAAGGGTTTGTGTTTAAAACGATTAAAAAACTAAATAAAAGGCTACCCAGACGTGCTCTTACAAATGTTGATATTTTAAAACATTCAACAGATATTCCTTATTTTCGTGGTGTTTACATGAGAGACAAATTGCCAAACCGTCCAAAAAGAGTAGAATGTGCAATCGTAAATTTAGATAGTTCTAAAAACCAAGGGACTCACTGGGTAGCCTATGTCAAAGATAATAATCATTGTGAATATTTTAATAGTTATGGTGATCTTCAACCGCCGCTAGAATTAATAAAATATTTGAAAAATTATAATATTTCATACAATTATAATATTTATCAAAAATTCGATACTGTTAATTGCGGACATTTATGTTTAAAATATTTAAAAAAATATTGGAATAACCGTTTAAATATCTCTGAACAATAAATAGCTTCTCATTCTCACGATGTCTTTCACTTTGTCCATAACGGGATCCTCCTCTACCCTGATTACGAATCACTCGCCAGCTCTTCAACTAGATGGTGAATATGAATGCGGGTTGCTATACTTGTCGACATTTAACTCGATACCTAATATTGACAACCGAAATAATAAGTTTTATTATGGTGATAACGAAGTAGTAGAAATTCCTGAAGGGTCATATGAACTTCAAGATCTTGATGATTATCTTAAAAGACATCTCCAAGGTTGCACCTTTACACTGACATGCAATAATAATACGCTAAAAACATCTATATTGTGTTCCAAAAACGTCTATTTTAAAAAACCAAATTCGATTGGTAAGTTACTTGGTTTTGGAGAAGAAACAGTTCAGGCGAATATATTAACTGAGTCCCCTTTTCCCGTGTCCATTCTGTCTACAACTATAGTACGAGTTGAATGTGACATCGTGAGCGGGTCATTTATAAACGGAAAACCTAGTCATATAATTCATGAATTTGTGCCAAATGTACCGCCTGGTTACCGGATTATAGAAACACCTAAAAATGTTATATATTTTCCTGTTACTCAAAACAGCTTAAACGCTCTTATAATAAGAATACTGGATATAAACGATAATTTAGTGAATTTACGTGGCGAAGAGATTCAGATATATTTACATCTCAGAAAAAAATGATAGACTTTAATAAATGTACGGTCTCAAACAGCAAAGCCGTTAGTGCTCATTGTGCTATCAAGAAAAGAAGACCTAAAGGACAACTAACGAAGGAAAACAAACAGTTTTTAAAAAAACATAGGATTATTAAAATGAGTATACTAAACTTATCAGACTCCTTTAGCTTTGATAGCACGATTGAAAGTTTCGAATATCATTCGTATAAACCGTACGTAACAAGTTTCAATTTAAATGATGAAATCCGTATACCTATCAACCAGCAAGATCTATACGTATTACCATCAGCGAGTACTTTATACATAGAGGGTACTATAGAAGTATTCAACAGAGAAACAAAAGCGAAGGTGTCCAGTGTTCATTTTACAAATAACCCTATACTTCATTTATTTCAAGATATTCGATATGAGCTGAATGGGATTGAAATAGATAAAATTAAAAACGCTGGGGTCACAACAACAATAAAATCTCTTGTGTCGATGAATGAACTTGAATCATCGATGTCAAAGTTATGGGGCTGGGATGTTGATGGCACAAAAATTACGCATGGATCATTTTCTGTGTCAATTCCTTTAAATAAGATTCTTGGCTTCGCAGAGGATTATAACAAAATTATTATTAACTGTAAGCATGAACTTATTCTTTTACGATCCAATACTAATTTAAATAGCGTAAAACTGAACACAAATGAGTATATAGGTAACATAACTATATCTAAAATAGTATGGCGCATGCCGCACATTAAGGTTTCTGATCGTGAAAGATTAAGTTTGCTTAAATATTTGGAAAGAGATCGAGCTATTCAGGTAGCATTTAGGAACTGGGATCTGTACGAATACCCGCTTTTACCTAAAACATCAAAACATTCTTGGGCCGTCAAAACTTCGTCTCAAGTTGAAAAACCTCGATATGTTATAATTGGATTAAAAACAAACAGGAAAAATGTTGCTGATAAAGATATATCGCGTTTTGATCATTGTAATTTGCGTGACGTTAAAGTTTTTTTAAATTCAAATTATTTTCCTTATGAAAACTTGAATGTCAGTTTCTCGGCTCAAAAATTTGCTATATTATATGAACAGTACGCTAAATTCCAACAGTCTTATTATAACCGCAGCCAAGCACCGTTGTTGAATCCACAAGACTTTATAAATAAAGCACCTCTGTTTGTTATCGACTGTTCTCGTCAAAATGAAACCTTAAAAACGGGTTCAGTCGATGTGCGGATTGAATTAGAGTGTGACACAGATATCCCTGACAATACCGCGGCTTATTGTCTTATTTTGAATGATAGTATTATAGAATATAAGCCGTTGACCAATATAACAAAGAAGATATCATGAAACTAGACCATCTATTCGTAGATGTTCAGGGGTTTAAATCATCTAAAAATGAATTTATTATTAAAGAATTTGCATACATTACCTATGAACACACGCAGGCGTATTTAATAAAACCTCCATATTCATTTTCTACGTTATCAGAAAACGAAAAAAGGCATGTGAAATGGATAGAGAGAAACCTTGGCATTATGTGGCGTGAGGGGTATATCGACCACAGAGAATTTAAGAGAATGATTCATAATTTCTTGGAAGGCAAAAAAATATATGTAAAAGGTTTTGAAAAAATTAAGTGGATTAATGATTTATGTGCTGATTGTACTGTAATAGACTTGGGAGAGAAAGGTTGTTCTAATTTTCAATTAATGTATAAAAAGTATTGTATCGACAACAGCTCTTATAATTGTCTACATCATAAAAAAGCTTGTGCCTTAAAAAACGTTATATGTCTTAAAAAATATTATTTCGATATTATGCATATTTAACATTGTAATAAATTATACCTAATTTTCAAAAATAAATATTTACGTTTAATCATTTTTTTATTTTTTAACCCAGTCAAAATTAGTTATCATTTATTTTGAACGAAGACTTTTTATATTAACCCATTTTTAAATAATTGAATTTGTTTGTTTAAAAATATGAAATAAATGATAACGATTCATACCTGTGGCTAATAATAGTGTTAATCTATTTAAGCGATATTTACTGAAAAGATTTTTCTTGTGCATTTAATCATGATAATTTTATTTTCGTTTGAATTATTGCTTTATTGACATACTTACAAAAAAAATCTTTCCTGTTGACGTATCGCTTAATCAAAGGAATAAAACAAGAAAATTGTTGACCATATTTATTTTCAAAATTATATACAAAAACAGTAAAAACATTAATAACTAACACTATATCCGCACAACTTCTTGGATATCTTATTTATTACACTTTCTGTACTGTCTATTATCTCATCGTATCCGTCACTTGCCACATACTGCGCACTGAGCATAACGTTTTCACCGGTTTCGTCGTTTTGATCCGGCGCGGAGTCACTTATGTTAATTATTTGGATTTTGACAAGTCTGTTCCCCTTAGTTGCTTCATTGTTTATAACGAACGACGGCGGGTGACCTCGTACACTTCTCTTTACCACTTTGTTTAGCCTTAGTTTTGGTTTACTAGACTTGGTTTTCGTTTTGGCACTTGCAATTTTTTTTACAAATTCACTGACTTCTTCTTCTTCTTCATCTTCTCGGAATCCTAATGGACCCTGTGCATATTGCGAAAACATGATTTGAGTGTCTTGCGTTCCTTCCATATTCTGAAACAAAAGAAATCAAATAAATAAACGCATCTGGCAACACATATGAGCATTTTCATACGCTTACAAAACAATAATAGCAACAAAATAATACGAATAAATATTAAATAATGCCAATTTTACTTACCGAATCGGGAATGGATCAGCTCGTCTTAATTTTCAAAACTTTGGAACGACTTTACTCAGTTATGAATGTAGAGTGCAGAATGATAACTTACTATAACAGCCGCTATTTATAATTACAGTAATTTCATGCGTCAGCAAATTAAATTAACACGCGCTTCGGAGCATGCGGTGCATACCGCCGCGCTGCTTAATGCCGATCAAATTACAACGACACGTAAGGACTTGTTATAATTGGTACCAAATGCAATAAATGTGAATAGGTATATTTCACGTGTCAGCAAATTACCTTAGCACGGGCTGCATGCCGCCGCGCTGCTTAAGACACGTAAGGACATGTTTTAATTGATACCCAATGCAATAAACGAGGATAGGTATTATTTGCCTGTTCAACAGAACATGATTTTACTTACCATTATCAAAATATTACATTTAAAATTAAGCCTGAGCCCTGAGCTTTTTGATGACGGAAAACATCGTCAGGAAACCTCCGAAGCGAGAAAACTCAATTTCAACTCAAGTAAAATGTGTTTTCAGTCGGTATCCTCGCAGTCTATATATACTTAGGTGGGTGAAAGAAAAAAAGAAAACAAATGTTAATAACACTTCATATTTATTTATTAAAAAAAAAGAACAAACCATACAATTTACAAATCAATGTGTAATTATAAAAAATAAAGTACTTAATGATAATCTACTTATTTGGTATAGTCAGCGTCAAAAGTCGCTCATCTGGTCGTAGAGCGAAAAGGTACAAAAGTGATGAGCGGCTTTTGACGCTGACCCTACAACATACATAATTATAATTTTACAATAACGTAAGTACTCAACGTATTTTATTTTATTAAACACATTCTAATTTTTTATTACCCATTGGGTGCCTACGAAATAAAATTACAGCTCGAGGAAAGGTCGCTTAGATAACTACTGTACTAGAAAATAGACTCATGTCCCCAAGATTTGGTTGAAATTTTGTCTGATAATATATGTCGTTTATCGTCTTTGTTAGATAAAGCAACTTTATTGACAGATTGAGTGAAGATCTCGTGCCTAATCGATTTAAATAATATGTGTTTTTTCCGAACTATTTTATCATTGAATAACACATCCCGATAATCATTTAATGTTAACTCTTGAACTGCTGGTTTTTTTATTCCTTTAGCCTTTTTGATAAGAGATTTATCACTTTTGATACAGTATAGTTTAGAACGTAACCCTATAAACTCGGTAATAAGTTCTCCTCCTAACTCATCTTTGAATAACCCAGGAATCTTCTTGTTACGTAAAGGTATTTGCAAATCATTTACAGGGTTATAATTGCTTGTGTCAAAAAAGTTTAAAAAAATATTTTTTAAATCGCTGTAAAAGTCTGCAGTTTCGATTTTGTAAATAAAACTGTCGGTATCAGTGTAGCACAGAGTAACTTGATCTTGGTAGTGTTTTTTTATTACCGTGTAGTGAAATTGGTACATATGACTTTTAGAAAGTTCTAATACAGAGAATCCTACGTAGATTGGTTTATCTAAAATTACTTTTTCAGGCTTCATTTGTACGACAACCAAATTTTCAGACAACACTGTTGCACTATGGAAATTCGGTTTGGCAATTAATTTGTTAGCACAAGTAAACTTTTTTGTTTTGTTTTGACGGTCGTGCCACTTATTTACTAATTTGACGTCAACTCGCCGCTCACTGTCTTCAAGAGTTTTCCCAAAAACTGAGTTATTCATTAATTTAAAAAGGTCTTGTTGGAAAGGAGTAGTAGCTTTTTTTCTCAGTTCTGTATTTAAATGAATATACTGTTTTAAGAATGGACTTTGACGAAACCTTATAACGCGATGGATTTTATCAAGAGTTAAGCCGTTGCGTAAACATGTTTTCAGATGGACGTAATGAATGACGTATTCGTATTTGTTATATAAATTTGGGATCAATTTGGTCGTTTTTCCTCCTGGAGGAATAAATTTTTGTGCGCAAAATGGATAGTCGTTATGGTTATGGTGTAAATTTTCCGGATATAGCAAGTCAACTTCCAGAATAAATCCAAATGGAGCATCATCTTCGACAGACAAAATATCTAGTTGGGCAATTTCATGATGATCTAGAAAACTAAAATTAGACATGGGCAACGATTGACACATACTGTAACCATATAAGTTATTGCAATCGATATATACTAAAAACGAGTCTGGTTTATTCATGTCATAAGTTTCCATGTACTTATTATTAGCCTGAGCATATCTGGTCGAACACATGCAAATACCACCTCTTATTCCTTTTTGTATGAGTCGAATTATTTCTAATTCGGATATCAATTCAAGCTTAACTCCGGTTTTTAATAACATAGCATCAAACGATAAGCTTGGAGCAGTTAAATAGAATGCCGGATCTAAATGATAATTTAACTTGCAAATGAACCGAAAGTTCTCAAAAATATCTGATAAAAGCAACACATCAGTTTTTAGGTAAAGATCAGTATATTCTCCCATATCTTTGATTTTAAATTCGGACCATACAGATTGCGCATGTGCGTAATCTGAATCGCTTATTTGTTCGTTGGAAAGAGAATTAAAAAACAAGTTCTGTGATGGAAGCTCGGTCTCTGTAAACTTATCCCAGCTCGACATATAATCGTAAGGATAAATACCTTTGCGAGTTAATAATTTATTTTTTTTAGTTTCAGGATAAAACTTGTTCAAGTGAATAAAATCATCTTTATGTAAACCATTCGCTAATTTTTCCAAGCTTGTTCCTAAAAATTTAAAAGAGTCTACAAATCGAATTTGTGCATACTTTTGATCTGAAATCCACAAAAACTTAGTGAACGAAATATAATTTTCTTTATTTTTTGGGATTACTTTCACAGGCCCTGAACATTTACTAAGTTCCTGTATAAACAAATGACAATCGTAACCTGCTAAGTTATGAAAGAAAACAGGGACCAATTTAGGAACGCGAAAGCGCAGATTGCAGTACTGGTGCGCGGCACCGCGATAACGGCCCGTTAGATGACAGTGATCTCTTACTTTGTCTGCAAACAATAAACCTTTACACATATGACAATTTTTGGCACGTTCATGAGCTAAAGAATCTTCTACAGTAAATATCATGGGAATTTCTTTTTCTAAAACGTTATGGATGTCTTTAATATGTCTATATAAATAATCTACGAATTTCTGAGCACAATCTGGCCCTCGGTATTGAACAAAACGATTAAGTTGCTCATCATAAGAGCAAATTATATGGTACGCGAAAGCGGCTGGTAAATGTATTTGTTTATTTGTAGTAAAACTACTGTCAGTGTTAGGTTCACAGTTCTGATAGGGTTTAAGGATTGTCTCAAAGTCAGCATACACGACAAATGGAACGTCTTGTTTTCGTTCAAAATGCTTAAATTCGAGATAGGTGCCTTTCTCCGGAAGTACCGTAGCAACCCCACTACAAACGTGACTATTGAAACCGTGTTCAGTTTGAAAAAATATCAGACAGTCTTCGCAGAAATAAAGCTTAGCATGATGTTTGGTAATCTGACCGCGAGCAAGACGCGGTAAATTAGTAATCAAAACATAATGCGACTTATTACCGCGTTCGATTAAAAGTAAATTGATTCGATGTTTCCTTTTATATTGCGATCTGTATAGAGGTCCTACAAGAGTTCGGTTGTTTTTTAAAGAATATACGTTAATACTGATATCAATATTGTGATGCTCAAACGTAATGATATCGGCTAAAGTGACAGGGAAACACATATTATCAAGTTTTAATACGTCTTTAAAATGAGGATAAGATGATAGACGCTCGCGATGGTTTTGACATGGGTAAAGAGCAGCAACAACACACCAGAGAAAACAATAATTATCATGATTTTGAATATTAATGCAAGCTTTTTTATTTTTTATTATCTTAGGTAAGTCTATGTAAGATGACGCTTTCAATGGTTCATACTTATTTATGTTAACTTCTAAATACAAATTAGATAAGAAAGTCCAACCAGAATCGCGCTCCTGAAATTCTTCGATTTTTTTCTGTATACTAATAATTATTGTGTTTAAAAGCTCTTCGAATTGATAATTTTGATGTATAGGAAAATTTTTCGTTGCAAAAGATTTCATTTCCTGCTTGTCATCTTTAAACAAAAGAAAATCGCCAAAATATTCGAAATTTACTTTGAGGGACACATGTTTTTTAAGCGAATTTTCCAAAATTTTTTGCATTTTAGGTTTTACTGTAATCAAAAATGATTCAGGTAAACAAGACTTCAGCTCATCAGTTGCCATTATTCTATAAGATGCTATGCGACCTTTAAAAGCAGACGAAATTTCAACAACCTCATCGTTTAAATTTACACCCGAATTTTTTCTATGCTTATTACTTCTAAGGTGCCCTACCCACTTCCTGCTTTCTACTGTAATTGAACACTGAGTGCAAAAGGGCATGTTTTATGTAGCGACTTTGCTTAAGCTGTAATCCTGGTTTTATATGTTAAATACACAATTTGATAGTTTCAATTTTAATCAAATAATAAAAAGAGACAACCTGCAGTATCCGTTAAAAGCAAAAATAAAAAGTACTAAATTAGTACTTACTTAGTATCGTTACAATAAATTTGACGTTAGCGTCCTTGAAAAGTACATTTATCTTTTTAACAAATTTTTGCTATGCCCTCCATTCAACAGTTTTATCATCGATTTGCGCCCTTAAAGTAATATCGTTAAAAGCGTTTAAATTATGGTTTCATAATAAATCGTTAACATTTATTAAAAACATTTATTAAAAATTACTTGATACACAATTTGATGCAGTTTAAATTTTATTCAAATAAGTAATAAAAAGAGACAACCTGCAGTATCTGTTAAAATCAAAAAAGTACCTACTAAATTAGTACTTAGTATCGTTAGAATAAAATTTGACGTTAGCGTCCTTGAAAAGTACATTTATCTTTTTAATAAATTTTTGCAATGCCTCCCATTCAACAGTTTCATCATCGATTTGCGCCTTTAGAGTAACGAGAGCCTTTTTCCAACGCTCCTGACGTAACTCACCGCGAATATCAGCAGTGTTGTACACCCGCAGCTCCAAGAAAAAGTCTCCGTTGAGGGTGCAAGCTCGTTTTGTTGACCCGTTCGGTACCCGGCTTATAATGGATGAATCAAGCGGATCAGTCTCAGCAGGCTTATGGTTAACAGCAACGTCTTCAGGAAATATTCCGAACACGTCAAACGGGTTTTTAGTTTCTTTTTTCTTGGGTGCAGCAGATCTGAAACATAACAGACATTAAACAATGAATAAGACAGTTGTACTTAGTTCGTCGAAATTCATTAAACAAATTACAAGAAAAATACCTTGGGGTTGACGGCTTTCTTTTTTGAGCAGGTTTTTTTATTTTTGGGATACTGACATCTGCAGCGGCAACGCTCTCCTCTGAATCAGATCTGAAATAAAAAATATGTTTTTATTACTCGACATTTAAAATAACCATATACATCGATAAAAAAAGAAAAAAAAATACCTTTTTTAAATGAAAAAAGTAGACAAACAATATTTAAGTAAATATGTACCCAGCTGACAAAATAAAAAACATGAAATATGAAAATAAATATAAAATGGCTACCTGTTTGGAGCTGAAGCTTTTCGTTTTTCAGCCGACCTTCCCACTTTTGACCGAACGGTTCCGCTGTTTGCAACAGTGATGGGTTCAAACTCGGAATCAGACCTGAAAGGAAATTAAAAATATTAATGCCTGTTGGAACCCTACAAACAATATGAACCAAATGTTTTAATTTCGTTAGGAAAGTAAAGCGTTAGGTACGTTGAAATACATACTTACATTTTAATCGATGTATAAAGCAAATAAACTTTACTAACGTAGAAACTCTGCACAGCTTAACCTCTGAGCTGAAGATGTAGAAGACTTGATGCACTGTGCACGTCACGTTCGAAATTGGAAAGGAACAAATTAGCCCCGCGCAAAAGTTTTAAACGAAATTATTTGCTGATTTTACTAAATGAACTAGGGCTGTCGCATTCCAAATCACAATTGTGTATTATGCTTATGTGCACATAACAGTTCTTTATTTTACATTATTTAATTCTCGACGCGATGGAAAGAGGAACGTTATGAATTTGTCTATCTGTCTGTTGGTAAATCTGCCTACTTCGTATTCCACATATGCATGTATTCAAGATACCAAAAAACTAATCGAGAGTGAGTTGTAAGCTTTTTTTAATTTACTTTTTTAATTTTTAATTTACTTATTTATTTTTTATTTATTTATTTCTCACCAGCTAAATTAAGGAATTACCTAAATATTAGTATTTCAGTAATTGTAGTAATCATTATTTCTTTTAAGAACATTTATATTCGCATTTAATAGAGGTACCCATTAATTGTAAATTTATCCATTGATCATTGTCAACCCTACACCTTTATAATATGAATATTATTTCGCAACCACGCTTCATACATGCACCGCATTTGTATGTCAGCAAAAAGACGCCGATCGCACTGTGTGTCACATTACAACTTGATAACGTTGCGCAATAAAATTGGCTAATACCTAATTGGTAACATTTTCATGCTCAGTTCTGTACGTTAAAATTATAACGGAAACTGGAAAAAAACCTCCTCAGATCGTTCAAATAGCCTCAGTATTAACCGACTTAATTACTAAGTTAATGGGTAAGGTTAGTAATTGGTTAGCTCACACAACCAAATATCATCTTACCTCACCTACTAAGACGAAGATTTAAACTTAGGTAAAAACGTGTTCTAACTGTAATGTTTGCTACTTTACATCGTAATTATAAATACACATACAATTGTTATTTCCTAATACGAAAACAAACATTGTCTTGTTACAGGTACAAACAGGTATAAACCTTTTTCAATTTGAACACAAAAATAAACAATTCCTATATTATTAACATTTATGATAAGATAACCTAACCAACTTAGAAAAGTCGAAAAACAATAGACATTTTCGCTTCAAAGGTCAATATCTTAGAAACGGTTGAACCGATTTTGATAAAACAAGTCTAAGAACCATTGTTAGAAAACCTGTTAAATGAAAAACCGCATTTAAATCGGCTCATTCATTTAGGAGCTATGGTACCACAGACAGACACACAAAAATCTAGGTACAAATTCTAGCGCACGATGTCAAAGTTTAACATAAGCGCTGTCTGTGGGTTAAGCACTGAACTAAGTAGGTGTAAGTAATGATTTAAGTAAGTACCTTTGATGTACTGGTTTCGTATAGAATACAAATGGTTTCGAATAATTTCGATAGATGTCATCACCGCCTACTCGTATGTCCATTTGCATGTTAAGAACAATAAACCTTAGCGAGCGCGCTCGCTACGTAATTTGATCGAGTACCTAACTTACACTACAATGTCTTCGAGTTGAAATGACTTAAGTACATAATCATGTATATCACTTTACAACTCGTTTCTGATCAAACTTTATATTCTAGTCAGCAAGACAATTTTTACGTCAACATGATAAAGTGATATAAGTTATTTAGAAAGTGTGATAAAGTATCGCGGTCTCACAGATGGAGTTGTTCTACATTAACATCAATTAAATCACACTATTTGACTTAGTTTTAGCGATACCAATTTAAAATCATATTTCGGTTTTCACTAGTGTAGTGAGTTACACATTTTTATGTTTTCGTAATTTAAATAATGTTTACTTAGTGCTTTATTCCAGCGTAAATTAGTTTAAACCTAACTCGCGCTAACGATGGTTTTGAGATTCGTTGATATAAATAAATCCGACATACAATTTGCCGTGTACATAAAACGCGGTCATAGCGATACATCCGAAAACGGATGCCGGGAACTAACGCGTCCTGGGTGACCCGACCTTGTCTGTGGAGTCTGATCAGCTTTGCGGATGAGTTGTATACAAGCCTCGGTGGGAGGCATCCAAAACCACCACGCACACAAAAAGCGGTCATAGCGATACATCCGTAGGTGGATGCCGGGAACTAGACGCGTCCTGGGTGACCCGATCTTGTCTGTGGAGTCTGATCAGCTTCGCAGACAAGTTGTGCAAACACCTGAGTTAACCTGAGTCAAAGGCTGCGGCTTGAGACCGAGGAGCGCTCAGTGGCTTCGGCCTCGTGCATATCGGACTTGATCAACCCGGTGTGCATGGTGTACTTTTGCTTTTACTTTATCTAAGCTCAAACATTATTAAACATATCTATGTTAGGTTGTCAATTAGTTGAGACTTGAGTTGGACTGAAATTTAAATACATTGAATAAATTCCCGTCGGGTTGGCTTGTCGTTGAACCTCGAGTCAAAACTTCGCTCATTCGAACGAGAGGTGGATGCCCAATGCGATTTCAGGTGTAGGTTGAGCGTTATGATGAACGTGAATTCTGATAGGTTACTGTTAGGTTGGGTTCCGTTAGGTTTGAGTTGCTGTTGGGCTGATGTATTCGTTGCGTTGAACGAGAGGTGAAACAGAATGCCCAATGCGATTTCAGGTGTAGGTTGAGCGTTATGTTGAACGCAAATGCTGATAGGTCACTGTTAGGTTGGGTTCCGTTGGGTTTGAGTTGCTGTTGCGTTGAACGCGAGGTGAAACAGAATGTCCAATGCGATTTCAGGTGTAGGTTGAGCGTTATGTTGAACGCAAATGCTGATAGGTTACTGTTAGGTTGGTTACCGTTGGGTTTGGGTTGATTGTAGGTTGTGTGCAATTCATTGTATTATTGGGCTTCTGGATCACCACGAATGAGTGAGGGCGAAATTTTTCGCCCGATCGAATGAATGGTGGTCCAGAATGCCCAATAATATACTACTGACTTAGTCGCCAACGACCGCCGCTCAGGTGACATCTCCTCGACTTGCTTAATTTCAACAGTTTTACACATTTTTGAACTGTACAAACAACACGAAAAAGAAAAACAAAGCACAAGGAATCACATTCAATACGTAAATAAATAATATACCCATTATTTGTAACGAAAACCATGCATTTAAAATTAAAATATTATTGTCAAATAATGCAGGGCCAACAATTTATTTCCCCACCTGATAAATTCCTACCTCTAATATTATGGCCAAATAACATAGGGTCATTAATTTCCCGTCCTGATAAATCCCGACCCGAGTAGAAATTAAAGAAAAACTCCCGGTGAACTTTCATAGAATATTTGTTTTTTATTTTTATTTTACTAATAGCTTTGTCCTTTCCTGGTAAATTGAATAAAACTATTACAGAATCTGACTATTCCATCTACTTCCACTAACTTTCCAGTTTTTAGATCTACCGATTTAGACTGTGCCATAAGTGGCCAATGACGACACTGAAATCTTTTTCGTATTTTTTCCATTATTTTATATTTTTACCTTTGAAACAGTTACGAAACACTTGCCTTCCATTCCACTTGCCACTCTATGAGCTTTCTCGTCTCTTATACGCAAAATATTATCAGTACTGGCTCTGTGAGCTGGAGACCTCGTGAGCAAATTATTTTTTTCCAAAAAAACTATAATTATCGAGCCTATTTACAACATTTTACATCGTAGAGGAGAACAGACATACGAAAGAATTTTTGTCCAATTTGAAACGTTGACGCTTCGCTCGCTCGGTCAATAAAGAACGACCTGTTATTTTATGTTCGTGAATTAGCAGGTCATTGTTATCATGCGACTACTTGTTATTTTGTGGACATGAATTAGCAGGTCGGTAGTCGTACATTATCCAGATGGTATATTTGTCTGTGGTATATTCCCTTGAAGTTTGACTTGTCAGTGTAATGACAGCTAATGAGTGAAGGCCGCATTTTGTCAGCGCAAAGAGGTGCGTGGCCAGTCTTTCATGTTTAAAAGTCGATGCCCGTTTACGACAAACTTAAGTTCGTCGGACCATAAAACCGCAAACAAAGGTTAATCCAGTATAACCTAACCAACTTAGAAAAGTTGAAAAACATCCGACATTGTCATTTCAAAATTCAATATTTCAAACACGGGTAAGTAAACCGATTTTAATGAATCTTGGCTAAGAACTATCTCGATTACACTAGCTTTCGATTAAAAAAACCCGCATCTAAATCGGTCTATCCGTTTGGGAGCTATGATGCCACAGACAGATACACAGATACACAGGTCAAACTTATAACACCCCTCTTTTTCGTCGGGGGTTAAAAACGTGCAGATTGTTCTAAACGCGCTTGCGCACGATCTCAACCGAGCAGACAACGCCACCTAACGCGATTACTTGACAACTAAACGTTTAACAGTAAACCTCAAACTTAAACTACGTTGTGCGTGAAAGAATTATGTTAATTTTTGCCATGGGACAGACAGATGGCGTGGTTTTCAATTAATGCTATGATTATACTTTTTACACAGAAAAAACCCAAAAAATCGGAATCCCGGGAATCGAACCCGGATCCTCAATATTCCGGGTGTCGCGTGCTATAGCCCCTATACTACGTGTTTCCCTACGCTAACCTTAGTGTACACACATCGGCAGTGTCGACACGGAATGTCGAAGATCCGGGTTCGATTCCCAGGGCATATTCTGGTTTTTAACTGACTTCAAAAAAAGGAGGAGGTTCTACGTTCCACTGTATGTTTTTTTTTTCATCGATTACTACGTCAATTGTAGACCGATTTTGAAAATTTTTTTTTATTCGAAAGTGTATACTCCTGAGGTGGTCCCATTGTCACCAAGTCATGATCTGATGATGGGATCTCAGGGAAATCGAGGGCAACCCTCAAATTTTATAGGCACGTATCATGTGTTTCATATATTTTTAAAGCTATTCAAGTATTTGCGTCTGGTAGTCATCATCTCATGTTGATGAGCTGATGATGGAAGGTACAACTCCTTAACGGTTAGGAGTTGGAGGATAATTCTGAAAATGTTAAATCATTATTCGAAAGGGTATACTCCTGAGGTGGTCCCATTGTCACCAAGTCATGATCTGATGATGGAATCCCAGGAAAATCGAGTGCAACCCTCAAATTTTATAGGCACGTATTATGTATTTCATATATTTTTTCTAAGGCTATTCAAGTATTTGTGTCTGGTAGTCATCATCCCATGTTGATGAGCTGATGATGGAAGGTACAACTCCTTAACGGTTAGGAGTTGGAGGATAATTCTGAAAATGTTAAATCAACGTAAAATTGTGAAATAAAAATCTTTTAACAAAAAAGTAAAACCGCCTTCAAAAAAAGAACCTTAGAAAAAAAAACGTAAAATAATCCTCTAAAATAATGCTAAATAAATAAAATAAAATAAAATGCGTTTATTTCGGACAACACAAACTAAAGCCTAAAGTTTTATGGCCTAGCACTAAGCAGCAGAAATCGGTGCGGTGCGAGCGGAATATTCTTTGAATGAAGCACCGACTTCATATTTCTGCTGCTTAGTGCTAGGCCATAAAACTTTAGGCTTTAGTTTCTGTTGTCCGAAATAAACGCATTTTATTTTATTTTATTTATTTATCATTATTTTAGAGGATTATTTTACGTTTTTTTTTCTAAGGTTTTTTTTGAAGGCGGTTTTACTTTTTTTTTTCTATGTATTTATGTTTTAGTACTAAGTTTTAAAAACCGGGCAAGAGCGTGTCGGACACGCCCAGGATAGGGTTCGTAACCCATTACAAAAAAGCCCTGGCATAGATACCTAATTTTAAAGGTATTTTCATCACACCCTTTTCAAAACCAGTGTTAGCAGAGCCCTAATCCCAAGCAACTGTGCGCTGGTGGGGTCAATTTATGTTGGTTACTGGCATAGACAAACATTAATAACTATTACTCGAAAACCTGTAAAGCCTACTTATCTCTGATAGTTTTCCTTTTAAATTCACTATATGCTGCTCTGATTTTTTTCACATTTCCAAGTACAACAGTTTCTCTCTTGGGGGGTGGACACTTGACTCCAACGAAAATGAGCACTTCAAAGCTAAATATTTCGCACACGAATAACTCTATCGAAAAATGATCTTCGAGCACCCCCAATATTTTTGAAAGACCTATCCAACGATACCTACCCCACACTATGGGGTGGGCGAGAAATAAAAAAATCATCCCCACTTTACGTGTAGGGGAGGTACCCCAAAAAAAAATCTTTTTTCAACATTTTATCCCAGCACTTTTTTGGCCTAATTAATATGTATACCTATGCAAAATTACAGCTTTCTAGTACTAATAGTCTCTGAGCTATGCCGCGGACAGACAGACAGACAAACGGACATGACGAAACTATAAGGATTCTTTTTTGCCACTTTGGCTTCGGAACCCTAAAGAGTGTAATTGACATTCATGGAAAAACCGTAAAAATAAAAAAAAAATAAAAAAAAGGCAAAAAGATACTCCTTTTCAAATCATAATTTTATGATGTTTGCCATGCTTTGCGAAGTTAGTCTTTAGGGTTCCGTAGCCAAACTGGCAAAAACGGAACCCTTGTAGTTACGTCATGTCCGACTGTCTGTCTGTCTGTACGCGGCTTAGTTCAGAGACTATTGGTACTAGAAAGCTGTAATTTTGCAAGGATATTATTAATTAGGCCGACAGAGTAGTAGAAATCTTAAAAAGGATTTTTAGTATCTCCCCTAGTACCTCTAAAAAAAAGTATTATCCCCACACGCAAAGTGGGGATGATAAATTTTTTCTCGTCTACCCCATAGTGTGGGGAATCATTAGATAGGGCTTAAAAATATTGGGGGTGTTCAAAGATCATTTTTTGATTGAAAGATTTGAGGGAGGGAAGTGCTTATTTTTTGTTGGAGTCAAGTGTGTGTGTGTCCCCCCTCTACCAGAGAAACTGTTGTATTAGGAAATATGAAAAAAGACCAATTGATACTTGGCCGTCTAACCCACTCGTCCGGCAACCCCTTTTCTTCTTCTTCTTTCTTATTCTGATTAATTGTTTTAATAATCGATATATTGCATTCCTATTCGCACCGTGACGATTTTTAAAAACCCATCAGTTACCATCGCACATAAAAAACACTGGGCTCGCTCTATAAGTGCAGTGCCCGTTCAACCCAACTATAATTTTATGTAGAAAGCGCACACTATCTGTATTATTTGAAACATCGGGTAGGGTGGCAGAACTGCTAATTGTCACCGCCGGCGAGGACTGGGCATTTTAAAATCGTGTTTACTTCATCGGTGACAGCGGGCGCGTAGCACGCATGCGTTGTAACAGCGCTATCAAGTAACAATTACATTTGCAAAGTAAAATCAGTGCACGCGCAGTGATCTGTAAAGACAAGAATTTAAGACTTGTGATTAACTATGAAGGTGAGTCGAATGTTGCGGCAATCAATATTTTAAACAGTGATGCGGTTTAAAAAAATAATTAATAATCAGTGTACGTTTTCGGCAAATGCGATAATTACACCATTTTTAGTTTAAAAATAGGAGGCATTTGTTCTTAAACAGTATAATTATGAGATAAACTAGATGTGAAATATCTACCCGCAAATTGTTGCATCTGAAAGCGCATGGGCGTATGCGTCTTGCGCTTCGCAGTAGGTACAGGTTCCTGGCCAAATGATCTTATTTTGAAATACCAGGCTACCAAGAATACTAATCCGGTTCTTAAATGGGTGTTTTTATACGAATCTTTCGCACTAAAGCTGGAACAAACCGATTACTATTTCAAGAAAACCCCTTTTCGACCTTTCGAGACAGTCAATACAATGAGTTGTTGCTGTAAACTTCAAAATGTTGTTTCCTGCCGCTGAGCGGCAAATAATGTGACAATTATGCACACAACACACGCGTGTTGAAAGCACTCTCTTTATATGATATAGTTATCGCTTTGTTACTCTACCTACCTTTGGATTATTTTCAAAAAAACTGCGCTACTCAACATTTCATATTTCATAAACGACTTTATATAAGTAGAATATCATCTTAATATTTAGGGATTTGCTCATAGTTCCTTTTTAGATACACTCTGCAGAAAACAGTAAAACCGAACCATCGCGGTTTACATTTATAATTATGTATATTACGTTCTTGTCTAAATCAAAATACCAAGTAGGAAGAATGATTAAAAATTTTGCTAGGTACGTTTACTAACAAAACAAAGTATTTACTCAGCTTTAAAAATTAATAAATTACTGTTTAATTCATTCTCCTTACGTACAGTCTCGAAAAACTACAACAGAATATTTTAATATTTTATTTAAATGTAGAATATATTAATATGGTTTGTGATAATTCAATCGTTTAAAATACTGTTTTGTTCTAAATTGTGTAGTGGTGTTTCCATTTAATTTTTAACACGATCGTTCGGATCGCTTACGAAAGATCATTATTTATTAAAAGGGTAATAAAAACATTTAAAAAAAATCGAAACGCATTCCGAAATTTAACTAAGACCACCCCTAAAGTAATTTGATGATATTTACTTATTGCTTATATTCTTAACGTAAAATAAATTGCATGTTAAGGCTTAGAATATAAAGATAAGAATAGCATACCTACAATGAGATAAAAGTGTTATTTAATTGAAATGAGGTCAATAATCGTTAATCTGTTTGTTATTAAGCAACCATGAAAGTTACGAGAAGATTCTCAAGGTAAAAGGTTAATCACATTAAAATTATACTATGCAAGAAAATTCTTACCGATTGATACATTTGAACAAAACTTACATACATACACAAATACGTAATTACTCCAGTAAATCGGCAGATATGGAGATGAATACGGCTGCGGTGTTCTTCCAAATTTCAATTCTAATAAGCCAGTTGTGGCAATGGCCAGATACACTGTGATAGCCTAACACGAAACTGTTGAGCAAAGAAGTAGCTACTATCACCCTGTCATGCACAGTTTAAGTAGAACAAGACGAAAACTTATTAAGAACAGTCGAAGTCAGCTACGGAAAATTTACAGTTTTTGTTTTATAAAAGTTAGACCCAGCAGTACGGAAATATCGTTGATCATAGAAGTAGATGGTAAATGTTATAGTATTTTACGAGCGTTGTTATGATTTAATTAGTGTAAATTTCTGTGCGGCTTGATATCAAAAGCCCGGAGCGCCAGTCACTGATAAGTATCGACCACCCCCTTATCAGCAGTGTCAAGTGACCCCAAGTGTAAAATTGTGAATAACGGCGTGTTTTACTAATTTACATGTTCAAACAAATTATAGTAATTTGTATGTTGAATCGGTTTTGTTGTTAGTGTCCCACACACGTTAGGGAAAAGATAAAAACTGGATAATGAACGAGCAACGGCAAAACGTACGTTCATTCATAAAGTAAGTATAGTAGGGCATATAATTTAAATTTCCTGTAACATAAATAATAAATAAATATCATGGGACAATTGACACCAATTGATCTAGTCCCAAACTAGGCAAAGCCTGAACTATGGGTACTAGACAACGGATACACATAATAATATAGACAAATACATATTATCACACAAACATCTGCCCCGACCGGGGATCGAACCCGGGACCTCAAGCTTCATAGTCAGGGTCTCTAACAATTAGGTTATCCAGTCGTCATATAAATATACACAGCGGCAAAAATGTGGGACTCATAATATCTAGGTATGTAGGTCTAGGTAATTTTCTATGTAGACTGGGCGAAATTGTATGCCGCTGAGTACATATTTATTCGTTCAACGAAACAAAATTTCAAATTGAATACTAGGTAGGTAGGTACTTCGTTCAAGCACGTTTGTAAATAATTATATAATGTCCATTACCTTGCACATAATAAGAACAGCCACAAACTTAGAAAATAACAACGTTAAACAATATCTAGCTTTGGAACTAGCCTACGCGATGGCCAAAGGTCAAAGAGCGAACTACTAGACAAAACACTTTAAAATAAAGAAAACAAAAAATACTGTACAAAATGTGTCCTTCCTTTGACTATTTACTTTTATTACTTAAGCACGAGGGTATAGCCAGCCTCAAATAATTACATGGGACGGGAGCAGACTCAGTGGCGAAGCTTGGATGGAAGGGGGGGGGGGGGGGGCTAGGGTACCGCCCCTGGTGGGACATTTCAAGGAGGTTGCACAGAAAGGCAGAAGAGTGTCTAATTGAATTTTGTCTGCGCCCCGGCCTGCCTAAGTCCACGCTAAGCCAATGAGGATACTATATATGTTCAACAATTGCTTTTGTGTTAAAAGATTTATATTTCACAATTTTACGTTGATTTAAGATTTTCAGAATTATCCTCCAACTCCTAACCGTTAAGGAGTTGTACCTTCCATCATCAGCTCATCAACATGAGATGATGAGTACCGGACGCAAATACTTGAATAGCCTTAAAAAATATATGAAACACATGATACGTGCCTATAAAATTTGAGGGTTGCCCTCGATTTCCCTGAGATCCCATCATCAGATCATGATTTGGTGACAGTGGGACCACCTCAGGAGTATACCCTTTCGAATAATTATTTAACATTTTCAGAATTATCCTCCAACTCCTAACCGCTAAGGAGTTGTACCTTCCATCATCAGCTCATCATCATGAGATGATGACTACCAGACGCAAATACTTGAATAACCTTAGAAAACATATGAAACACATAGTACGTGCCTGTAAAATTTGAGGGTTGCCCTCGATTTCCCTAGGATCTTATCATCAGATCATGACTTGGTGACAATGGGACCACCTCAGGAGTATACCCTTTCGAATAAAAAAAGAATTTTGAAAATCGGTCAACAATTGACGGAGTAATCGATGGACATAAATAAAAAATAAAAAATAAAAATGAAAAATACATACAGTGGAACGTAGAACCTCCTCCTTTTTTGAAGTCGGTTAAAAACATGTATTTGCATGCTTTTGTGGTCATTGTCAACGGAGACATTTTTACTAATTCTTAGTTAATAGGTATCATTAGAAGCTGATGTAATTTATATAGGCCTTTGCCCTGCAGTGGGACACTACAGCAGGCTTTTAAAAAATATACATATACTAGCTTATGCCCCCGGCTTTGCCCCCGTGAAATATTTCAAAATGGGCTATTTCCCTGTCCCGTGGGAATTTCGAAAAACCCCATCTTAGTGCATCTCTGGGATAGTCAAGGTATATGTTTGCCAAATTTCAAGTCTCTAGGTCCAGTGGTCTGTCAGTCAGTCAGTCAGTCACGGTACTGTTTTATAGGTATAGATGTAGGTATAAGACTCTGATCCTAATACATATAATACCTATTTATGGATTTAGGATTTACAAATAACTTACCTACGTGCTCCGCCGTTTCATATCACCGGCCTTTTTTTACGTCCCACTCCTGGGCACAGGCCTGCTTTCAGAATGAGAGGACCCATGCGGGCCCAGCGCGAACTGGGAACTTCACACTAAACCATTGAATTATATGCAGAACTGGGACAGGTCATAACAAAATAAATGCAACACGGTAATAGAACAAGATTAATAGAGTCGCAATAATGTACAGTATTATTTAATTATATTTTTCAATTTAATTATAATAGAGTTCGGGGTAGTTCTCAATCTGACTGGATTGAGGATTGAGTCTTTCAATCGAGTCCAGTTATTTTCACCATATTTAAAATATTTAGAAATAATCATAAGTAAATAATTTTACTAATTTAAATTGTCACCACAAAACTGTTTCAAGAATGCTACTTTGACAAAACCATGACAGATATGCAACTAATTATGGTTTAATGTTAAATTACGATAATATCCTCCAAGATTATTACAATATTAAGTATATAATAGAGTCGTCTATTGAGTATTGTTCTATTTCCATATCTGTTTTTGCTATGCCCTGTCCGAGCTCTGGTTATATGCATAAACATGAATTCGAAATAGGTACGTTTGGTCACTCTTATGACAAATATTGTCAAAAAACAAATCGATTATCGTCAAGTGTTTGTTGATAAGCTATTGGTTATACTATTATGATAAAAGATGAGAAGTGAATCGCTATGATTCACATGTTTACTCGTCTATTTTATGTTTATTCCACGAACCTTTTTGACGTCCCGCAATACGCAAAATTTCGAACAAAACATGACGTTCAGCGTCAACGAACAATAGTGATTACCTATTTAATTAGTCACGCCGGGTCGGATGTCGCACCGATTAGGGACGATAGCTGTCTTATGAATAAAAAAGGTGACCAAACTAAGAAGAATCAGATCGTAAATCTAACTTAGGCCCATCCAGTAACGTGGGCTTGCTGCATACCTTTAAATGAATTAACAATTATCAGTGGTCGTTTCTTCGTCGTTTCATACACAGTTTAGCCAAGTTAAAATTGAGACTTTATCTTAATTTAACGATCATAGCCGCTCTTTTTAACAAAGCATTAACGCTCACGAAAACTGGGTGCCAGTTAATGACGTGTCAATTGTAGGGTTGTTAAACCCCACCATATATTTTCGTAAAAACTCGATTGGCATGACATACCCAACCTATATTATTTTATGACAAATATTTAAAACAAATATAACAATGCAACGTCATATTCTTTTCAAACAACACTCGAAACCATATTTGTTTTTCGACGGCACAAATTTGAATGCGCTGTTTTGGCAACGCACGCGCGCAAGAGTTCAGTTTGCTCGCCCTTCGTCGAGAATAGACAATCGATTGCATATTGCAATGCATTACTTTGACCTTTGCTTCGACCCAGGCTTTTGACCCGGGTGTAATAATGACCTTCGGACAATTTACAGTTTGTAATCGAGTTACTCGTAACCTAATTTAATTTGCATGTAATTTCCATTTAATCGGCTGACCCAGTTATTGTGATCTTGTCAATAGGTGGGAATTATATGTCACGGGATGACTGATTATTAGGTAGCTATATGTACATTAGGTAGAGGACCTGTTTTAACTACCGGTGTAAGTGAAATTGTATATTCCTAGTTCCGCTACCTAATATACAGCCTAATTAGATGGGTAACTTGAATGAACATTCGATCTACATTTCTTGGCAAGTACGAAGCGCGCTAAAACAGCCTTTCTTTAAGTCAGCATTTGACACCGTATTGTCATTGAAACCTGACAATTGTAAAGTTGGTGAAATAGGGGCCAGATCACAGTCCGTCCTAGATTTACGTTTCAACTTGTTTCCCTAACTGTATGTAAACTAGTTTCAAGAGCTAAGTCCAGCTTTGTTCTACTTTGTAGGTATTCCGGTTGAAATGTGTTTTTAATTTTATGTTTATGTTTATTTCGCATTCGCATGAATTGCCACTATACAAATTTTACTCTGCGTTAGTTAATATAAAGCACTATCACAAAGTCAATAAGTACTTGAAAACAAGATGTTTACTAAGTCTTATGAGTATCAGCGTTATAACTTATTATATAGCTATTAGTTAGGTGATTAGATGAAAAGTATACTTACCTAATTACCTAACTAATAGCTGATGTGTTAGTTAGGCAGTGTTAGCTAGTTTGTTTAGATTTTAATTAATACCTGTAAAGGTATAATACTTATGTATAATTATATTGCTACGCCCTTACAGGGTAGTACTCAGGTTAACTTAAGTTAATTTTATGTACTGTGCAATAAATAAATAAATAAATACATAAGGTTGATGACCCATACGCGAAACAACAACTGGTCGCGTCAAGGTGAAAATTAACTACCTACGTAACTGAATGGAATCTAAATTTAGATATTCTCCAGTTCCAGACAAAAAGCAGTACCTACGAGTCTGGAGTCCGCTCGGTTCCAAATCATGATAGTCAATGTTTTATGATTATGCCAGTGGTTTGAAATGCGATAGTGTAGCAGACCGTTGCACAGATATAGGTTATTATTTGAAAAAAATAATGTTTTGTGTCAACTATTGTTTATTCTGTCGACTGTAAATCCTGACGCAAGGAGCATTTGAGACGGTTGTGTCTAATATACGACATCTTTATTTTCAGGAGGCCACGTTCTTGTTGCTGTTGTTTTGCGGCGGGGCGCTAAGTCTGAACCAGTGCTGTCCCCCTGGACAGTACGTCAAGCGAGGGGGCTACTGCGGCTCCAGCTTGCAACGCATTAACCTCAACTGTTCCTTCGGGCACATGTTGCTCAAAGATGTTATCGTCAGCGGAACCAAACTAAGCACTGAAGATTCCCCTGACTTGATAATTGTTGAGGATCCTTCTCAGTAAGTAATCTTTTACTGTTAGGTACGGGTAAAGTGACTGGAACACAATTTTGCGTCAGTTCCGAGTATTTTAACAGCGTAATGAGTGTGACAGTTTAAAATAAGGAGCAGCATCTTGAATTAAATGTATAAGAGTTTTAACCGTTATTCTCAGAACGTTCTGGTAATTTTAGTATTTAGATAGGATTTGGAACCATGAAAGAGAATAAAACCGTTTTGAGACCATTCGTGTAGTTATGCATATATGTCACAACAGATTTTCTCAGCATCGGTTTCTCGCATTCTTATGTCGTTACTCCTAGGAATTATCCTCATGTTTGTGAAATTGATGTAATATCTTCATTTGCAGGTACTGCCTTGGGCAGATGTACCGCAATGCATCAGACACAGGGCGGGGCACGATTCCCATTGCGGTCGCCTGCTTCCAAGAATACGTCAATGAAAAGACGCCTATTGAGGTCACTGGATTCCTCACACTGGTCTCTGTACTGTTCCTGCTAGCCACCTTAGCGGTGTATATGTATTTGCCACAAATGAGGTACGCAATTATTTTCTATATACTTATTGGAAGTTAGAACTTTTTGTATAGGAATAGGAGGGCAAAGGAGTTTGCTCACCTGATGATATGATAAGTGATCACCGCTACCCATTCACATATCTGCACGCAACACCAGAAGAATTGCAGATGCGTTGCCTACTTATAGTTCAATCTGTGGTGTTGCCGTGTGTGTGTGGTAGTTATGGTTGCCATTCTTTTTAAAAAGCCTTAACAGTTGACTCTATCAAAAATCGTCTGATGTGAAGTATACAGAAGACAAAATTGCCTTATAACATTGACCATATTTAAGGCAGCTTTTAATCACTAGAGGTCACTAGTGATTCAGTGTGATATAGTAGCTACCTACTTACATTATCCAGTCTAAAGAGTAGTACTGCTGGCCAGAATTTTCGTCTTATTGACGTTTACCTATATTTCTCTGGTTTATCTGTTCCAGAGACTTGCAAGGTCAGTGCTACATGTGCATGTGCATCAGTATGGCAATTGGATTCCTATCGTTGGGAATCTTACAATTGAGTCCCGGGCACGTCATCAGCGAAGTTTGTGCAGTTACAGGTAAATTTAATTAAAAAACTTGTGTTAAGAGAGCGTCAATTAATTTGATTCAAAACAAATGTTTCGTCTTTCAGGGTTCTTGGTGTACTTCTGGATGATGGCTACTTTCTTCTGGATGAACGTTATTTCCATCAACATGTATCGCACAGTCATGTACGTAAATTTTTATGTTTTATTTTGAACTGTTTAACAATCGACCAATACGAAGTTTAGGTAGGTAACTAGGTATGTCTACTTGCATAATATTACAATATGCGTATTATCACTATTGGATTAACTTGTTTGCCTACGAGCAACAATAACAAAGTTACTTGAACGTTTTATAAATAATAAATAATTATTATTATTTTAAGAGACGCGAGTTATCTAAAGAAGACGGAGAGGAAACAATACGCCATATACAGCATTTACGCGTGGGGTTGCAGTATATTTCTACTGTTCGTGGTTCTGATCACCAATTTCGTCGAAGGAGATCATTTGAAGCCTGGCATTGGCACGCAAGCATGCTGGTTCCGAGGTGAGGAAAAAATAAGAAAGCTAAATTTCGCACAGACTACGGCTATTCTTAGTGGAGTGAGCATTCTTGATACGACAAGGTCGGGGATTACCTAAGAATGTGTTTTTGCAATTACTAGAACTTTTATGTATTTAGAACAACCATTTAGCCGGTATACAAACCATTTACCTACACTTACTTTCGCATAAACGTATTCTAGTAATGGAATCCGTTTTTAGGGTTCCGTACCTCAAAAGGAAAAAACGGAACCCTTATAGGATCACTTTGTTGTCCGTCTGTCTGTCTGTCTATCAAGACCCTTTTTCTCTGGAACTCGTGGAAGTAGCATGCTGAAATTAATAACAAATACTCAAGCCTGCGGTCCCTTGAAGCTGTGAAAAAATCAACCTTCTAAGTCAACGCAATCAAAAGATACAGTACTTAATTAAAAAGTCTATTTCCATACAAATTGCCGATTTCCAAAAACCTAAAGGGTACTTCCAGATGTCCTAGAAACTTGAAATTTGGTATGAAGGTAGCTCTTATAGCGCAACCACTCCGAAAAGTCTCAAGATCTAAAATGTTTATGTCTGTAGATTTCGCAGCCAATATAAATTGACCCCACATTGCGTACATTTTGCTTAAGAACAGGGCTCTGTTAACACTGGACTTCTTAAAACACTGGGGAAAAGCGTTAAAATCTTTCTACGAAACCATCGTCCGCGAGTCCGACTCGCACTCGGCCGGTTTTTTATATTTAATTCGACCAATTGAAATCGAAGATTGTATCGTTATTAGGCTCTCTCGCTAGATATATCATGGGTTTTCTAGATATGAGCGTAATTATTTTAGGAAAGTATTACCTACCTATCGTCACTACTACGAGTACCATACACAATTTTTTTATCTCTAACTCAATGAGTAAACTAAACAAAAGTCCACGTTTGTTGTACGTAGTAATAACGACTAATCATCATACTTAATCATAGTAATAAGTTATCTATTTTATAAAGCGGGCGTTTTCTAAGTATTCCTCGGTACGAATGGGGATAACGACTAGTTGGTCAAACCAGCAACTTTTTTGAGATGTCAAAAAGATTAATATGAAGTTTGTATTGAATTACTCAACTATGGTGTAACCATTTTCAGTGATGAAACTGTGTCTTAATTGTTATTATATAAAAGATCGTTTAAATTGCAGTAATCAATCAGACCTCGGATTTTACGAGTTTTTTCGAAGGCTTGATTAATAAACCATTATCTCTATTACACAGGCCGGGCTGAAACGTGGACGTTTTTCTACGGACCCATCGCTGTTCTAATATCATCGAACGTGGTTCTGTTCCTGCTCTCATCGGTACATCTATGGCGCGACACAAGAAAATACGAACTCAACAAACTAAATATTCTCAAACACAAGTGAGTTATTAAATATGACCGTTTCATATCTTAGATAGTCTTACTCTATCTACAATGTTTTCATATACCTAAAGTCAAAGTCAAGTGTTTAAGTGAATCCATGCTGTTACTCTGCAGTGCAAGCTGCTTATCAACTCATAGTAATGAATATTCAAGTGTTGTTGGTAAGATAATTACTAGCAGTATCTTTTCGATTCCAGGTTCCTCCTATCTTTGAAGCTGTTCCTCGTAATGGGAGTCTCGTGGGTATTTGAAATCGCTAGTTTTGCGCACGGAGAGAGTCATATAGTATGGTGAGCAAATTAAATTATAACCGCAGTATTTCTGATGATAGACAAAGAAAATCTTTATGTATTAAATAAATCTTAGTCACAATCATCTGATCTTGCCAAAATTTAAAGTGAATCATTTGAAACTCTTTCCTTTGCCTCTAAAATTTAACTTTCTTTTGTGTCGGATACCAAATACCGACATTCATTTGGACCCTGATGTAGATTTACTGTTTAAGGGCCGTTACAGATAAGCTGCATTCAGATTGCATTTCAATTGCAACTAGCGTGCGTTTTGACGACAGCAATGATATATGTACGCAATCGCCATCACCCGCGTTCAAGATGGCTGTAGAAAGATATGGTGAACGCGATTGTGTTGCGAGCGCGTTAGATAATCGGCCTCTGACCTAGACTCTAAAAGTGGCATCCTGTCTTTCAGGGAAATAATGGACATCTTCAACTGCCTGCAAGGAGTCGTGATATTCCTAATCCTGGTAGTGCTGAGGCGTCGGGCCATCCAAGGTCTGGTTCAGGAGAACTGTTGCCTTCCAGTCATGAGACCGCTGGCCGACAAACTCAGTCCGTTGGACGATACCGACGACCAACACATATTGACTGACGACCACATGGAAGTCAGATTGAACTGAACCATTACCTACGCGACCAAAGCTTTCTTAGGCTGGCGTTAAGACTATTATTTTTAAGATACTAAGGCCCGTGTTCAACAAACTTTAAACTGGCGTTTAAGTTTGAATAGGTCGTTTACTCGTACACTTACCGGCTGTTTAAGGTTTAAACGTTAGTTTGACGGTTGGTGAAAATGGGCCTAAAACACGTATGAGCCAACGGATGGTTACAAATTATGAATTAAGGTTTGGTTTACTTAACGGTTGGTAAACACGGGCTTTAATGTTCAAGAAAGTAGGTCAGATTGATCTAAAAAATCTAAAAATCGTAAATAAGCTGATAATAGGGTGTACACGCAAGTCTTTGCCTGCAATCGCTGTATTCCTGAATCAGATTATTAGGTATTTTGGTTTATTAGAGTCACAATAGTATGGGAGCAGTGTTACTACCACTTGCAAGAACACCAATATTAACCGACTTTGGTCAAAATGGGGCACTTACAAACCAACAAAACTGAAATTATGTGAAATGAGAAATAGAAAGTACCTACTTTCTAGAGAAACTTTACGCTAACTATATAATAGGTATGTACGAGTACTAAGTAAATGTAATACTTACTGACTTTCTTGTCAGAAAGACATTTATTGTGATCAGGTTCTACATTGGCTCATGGTAAAATGGGGTATGGTAAGTATATTTTCCATGAAACCGGCTACCTTAATAGTTCGGAACCCTAAATACAAGGCTAGAGGTTGCAGGTTCAAATTCGTAGGGGAAAACATATCTGTACACTGTGAACATGAATGTCTCATAGATGTCTTATTATTTATTTACACATAAATATTGTATACACTTATCTATGTGCATTCTCGTTGTCCAGTACCTACCTAGCCATGGTGTACCTACCTAAATCATTCCATGATATTTATTTATCTCATCATAACACATTTCATCTCATTAAGTACGTTTCATTTTATGTCAACTCATTACATTTTACTTTATTGCATTTTTATATGAGAAATATTCATAACGAGATATTGATTGCGATTACCTTGCTAGGTGTGGATTGGCCCCCGATATTTCAACGCTGTTACATATGCATCATGATCACGGGGTAGACCCCTAGAAAAGTAATCCCGGTCAATATCCCGTTATGAATATGTCTAAAGTAATTAACCCCGAATCATTTCAAACCGCCATTTTATATTATTTAACTATTTCGTTTCACTTTATTTCCATAAATTTTTTATCCTACAGAACCTCACGGAGGATACTAAAGAGGATATATGGATGATGAAGATATTTTTGGCAAACAGTATACTTATTTAGTTGAACTTTTGTTGGTTTATTGCCATGCCATTAAAAAAAAAGCTCTTTGATGTTCTTACGTCTAATGCCGGCATTAGCATTTATTGATCGTCTTGCAACTGGTTTAAATATTATAAGACGTTTTTTCCAAATATTAGGTCCATTTAGGTTACGTTGAACTACATTTACCTAGGTTAGGCTAAGCTCTAGAAATACTCGCTGGTAAATATAATTGCTTATATTTCGATAATAATTATATACAAACTATTTTTTATATTTTCTTGGAATGCTAAAAGCTGTTCCATAGGTAGGCTCTTATGTTTTTAAGACAGGGTACCTACTGAATTCAGTTCAGTACCTAATAATATTATAAATTCAGAGTTGAATGAAAAAATTACCCATACAGATCTGCAACTTTCATATTCGAATATAATTACTTTAATTACCTAAGTACCTATATTATTTACTTGAACTAGGTACTCTTTTAAGTGCTACTATTTTCGTGCTAGGGTTAACAAAGTATAAAAATATAAGACGACCGAATAGCCTAGTGGTTAGAGACCCTGACTATGAAGCTTCAGGTCCCGGGTTCGAATCCCGGTCGGGGCAGATGTTTGTATGATGAATATGAGTGTTTGTTGTCGGGTCTTGGATGTTTAATATAAGTATGTATTTATCTATATAAGTATGTTCATCCGTTGTCTAGTAGCCATAGTACAGGCTTTGCCTAGTTTGGGACTAGGTCAATTGGTGTCAATTTGTCCCATGATATTTATGTATTTACTTATTTATTTATATATCATTAAATTAAAATTTATACCTAATAAATAATGCTCTCAACTAGTGCCATGAATATAGGCTGGAAATCCTAATTGTATTCATCTATTTAATATTGCGTTACATTACGAATTTTACGATCCTTTATTTGCTTACTGTAAATATTAAGATGAACTGTAAGAATGCATGATGTAATTTACCATACATTAAAAATCTTTACTTATTTGTTTATGACTTTCTTTTCATGGGGCACGGATATTACGCACCCCCTATACAAGGTCTGATTACCTACATATCTGGTTTATGTAATTCGGGTAAAAATCTGTAAAAAGTATTGATTGCAAAGTGCATGCATTGTAAGGGACAAAAAGCAAGCAGATAACCTATATGACTTTAGGTGCAACCTAGGCACGTAGGGCCGGCAACGCGCCTGTGATTCATTCGTGTGGCGGGTGTTCATGGTTGGCGGTTTTTGCTTTTCTATCTAGCGACTTACCTGCTCGTATGCCCCCTTATATAAAAAATGTGTACTAGCGTATATGTATACAAGAAAAGCCGTAAATTATCCAGCGACTTCTTATTAGTAGATATGATGCTTTAAAAATTTACAACAGGTAAGTAAGCGGTATGCTAAACTACATCTTCCTCCCTGGGCCGTGTTTTATCCTAATCCTAAATCCTAAATTCTAATCCTAAATCCTTATCCTAAATCCTAACTAATATCATAAATGCGAAAGTAACTTTGTTACCTCTTCGCGGGAAAACCGCTGCGCCAATCTAGATGAAATTTGGTAAGAAGATAGTTTGAATATTGGGGAATAACATATACCCAAGTAAATTACAATTTGCAAACGGAAGTCTCATTTTGTTAGATAGAGACTTCCGCTTGTAAATTGTAACTTGTATCTTTATAAAACAAGGTCCCGTGCCCCGTTTCTCAAAGCTTATTAAACTAAGTAATAATATTTTGTGTTTTGTTTCATTTCGTCTTGTAATTTACGAGACAAAACACTAATATTATTAGTCTAATTGCTTCGAGAAACGGGGCCCTGGTGATGGTTTTGTGTGAAGACATGAGTTTAATGTGCTCTTTGTAAGAACGAATGATTCACTTTCACTAACTAAGTAGTGCTAACATTGTAGTCATTGGAATGATTCATCATTGAAGATCGATAGTAACTTTTTTTTTAAATCACAATTGATTTACTTAGGCGTCCTGTTCATTTTGATGGATGATTAAATATATAAATAAGTTAAGTTTAAATAATTACTAGCTTCTTAATTTATAGTAAGTATATGGCTGAATAAGTAGTTTTTTTTTTAGTTTTTAATAATAGGTGTCAAATGCTTCGTACAATTTCATGTAAGTACAATCTAAATAAAATACGACCAATGGTGACTCAAACATTCCTATTCTAACGACGCTATTTGCTAACGGCGATTGTGTTCCACGCATTTTACTCTGTGGCAATAACAGTTGACATTGACAGTTCAGTGCTCTCGAAACCGAAAAACGCCTGAACGTCAACTAGGAGGAATTTGGCGGGAAGCCGATAAGAGTGGATCGTGTCGTTAATTGAATCTTAGTTTCTGTGCTTAATGTTGTTTGGTGGATAATAAAGATAGTGTGTTATACAACAAATTAACGTGACAGTGCCCAGCAAATGAAGGATTCAAGTGAAAACGCGTATTCCCTCTGTTTGTGACCCCCAAATATCCGCCGGCTGCTGCTCGCCTTAGCTCGCCGTAAAGTACACTATCGCTTTACGGAAGGCATGAGCAGCTGACAGGACGTGACTAGGACAGACTGACACAAATCTGACGGTGACAGGACTTTAATATACAGAAATTTACAAAACATCAGACGTGGCTGTATGGACTCAGTTCCTTTGCCTATCCCTTATGGGATGAATTTAAAAAAATTAACGTCAACTACCGATACCGATTCACTGTACGTGAACTTTTAACTTTTCCCTTTTTTATTTTTAAATAATGCCAGTGCCTTATCTTGCTAACGAAGCTAGTAATAACAAAAATTGTTCCTGATTACCTTACACAGGGAACTGTTGTGATGAAAAGTTAAGTGTTCTATCAAAATGTTAATTTTACGGACATTGTCGTTGATGCTAATATTGCCGCATAAACTGTTCGCTGAAGTCGGCGAAACGGATCTTAATGATTTGTCGGAACAGCAGAATTCCGTTCAAATAAACAAATGCTGCGACAAGGACGAGCTAATAGTTAACTCTGTATGCAGATTAGCCAAAGACCACAATCAAAGTAAGTACTTGCGCGATTCGCAACTGTTTTGTGCAGCGACAACAAACTTCTATTGTTGCGAACTAGCAAATGTATAAATGAAAATTCTTTGGAGTCTAGTCATGAAATAACATAAATTCAAAGGTTTAGACCATCATTATATGTTATTACACTTGTATACAGTTTACACAAATGTGTACTTAATCTTTGGTGTTAGTTGACTTTTGTACTCTGATGCTGCGTTAAATATGTTACCCTGTTGTGCCTCAGTCACATTTTAAATCTGTGATACTTGATAATCATCCAACAGGTTAACTATGACTTAAAAGAATATCAAATTCCAAATTAAAAGATTAACAATAATTTGCAAATAATTTTAGTTAAATTTTGTGTTTTCAGCTATATGGAAACCAAAATTTAAGACTGAAGATGGAAAAGATGCCACTGTTAAATACTACAGATTCATTCATGGGGTCCCAGACTGTGAAACAACACAACATAGAGCTATATTCTACTTAAACAATACAAAAAAAACGGAAGATGAGTATGTATCAACAAGTTTACACCTTACATAAATTTATGTTACACCGAGCTCTTTATTTATGTATTCTAAGTCTACAATGAAACCTTTGAATTTCAAATCATAAATACCTACTATAATTTTTTCAGATTGAACCTGTTAATAGATGGCCGACTCTTACACATAATTTACCATGAGCCCAGTTCAGACAGCATCAAGGACGACCCCTTGGTCAGGCTGCAAGGAAACATAGTTGTTCCTAAAGAACAACAATTGGCATCTTATACCTATATACAGCATAAATACTGTATGGATAAGGTATGTTGATTTACACAATCGATACAAAAGCTGAGCTTACTTGATAGTTTTACTTTGAAGCAAAGATGGGGATATTGAGATACCTGTTACTTTTTATATTAAATGTCGGAGGCCAAAGAATAGGAAGCTATTTCTGGTAGATTACTGAGGTCAGTTTAGGGATTAAAAGTAGATACGAGTGTGAGTATTAATTTACATTGTATGTCAAATGTTACTTAACTATAACTACATGGATTTTTGTACCCTTGATAAATGTTACTGTGCTAGGACCTTTGTCAAATTGACAATATTATGAATTTCAATTTTATGTTTGCTAATAATTGAACTTATTATAATTTCAGATACTAATGACAACAAACACTACATATGTTGGAGAATATGCTATAGTATGCATACCAGATGTCAAAAACTGGACAGACATAGATTTCATCATAAAGAAAATAGTTAACCCACTATTTCACGCTATTTCCATGATACTGTATTTAATAGTGGCCATAATATACTTTGTACTTCCGACACTAAGAGATCTGGCGGGCAATATCATTACAACAATCAATGTGTGCTTGATAGTAAGTCAAGCCGCTGATTTGGTCAGAATATTTACAGAACTAAGCAATCATGTCAGTTTTATGATCACAGGTTGGTATATTTTTATTTTGCTACAAATCAGAACATGCCCTTGAAGAATGGAGTCAAGAGACCTGCACCAACAAGAGTAACAATAAATATTTAATGAGTAAAATGAATATTGATGATCATGACTTTGCGTGGACGTCTTTCGGCTGACATGATGATGATGATGATGATGACTTTGCTTGATATTCTAAATAGCTTTAATAAACTACATAATAATATTCTAGTTAGTTAATAGTGGTACAAAACATGTGCATAAATATAAATTGAACAAAACCACTCTAATCATTGTTCCTTTGTCCGACATGGCCAGAAAACAATTGATTCTGAGTGGAAAGAGATCATTATCCTTTTAAATATCTAGGGTTACATCAAAAGTGCATTAACTCCTTTGGCAATAATGTTATCTTCATTATTTCGAACATAACCAATAAAGCAATACTTAAGTACCTACTTGAAATATTTTATTCCAGATATACTTTTGTACGTCAGTCTATTGGGGGCATTCTTCTGGCTAAACAGCTTTGGATTTTACATTTGGAAGACATTTAAGTAAGTAGAAACGAAAATATAACATTTTTAAAGCATATTTATATAAACATGAAACTACCGTGAGACTCGATCATAGTCAAATAAAAACGGATCACTAACGTATTTCACTGTATTTTTATAAACTTTTAAATTCTATTAACTAACTAATTTCGCGGGACCGCGGTGGATGCGGAAAGCACAAGACCGGTCAGAGTGGAGAGCCTTGGGGGAGGCCTATGTTCAGCAGTGGACGTCTTTCGGCTGACATGATGATGATAATCTAATTTCAGGTCAAGAAATGTATTCCTCCGGGTGACAGATGTTCGGAAATACTGCTACTACTCGTCAGTAGTGTGGTCTAGCGTGGTACTAATGGCGGTTATGGCCATTGGGGCCCACTTCCTACTCGACACAAGCAATAAGTTGAAACAGTTCTCATCTTCCGTCTTGGTTGATGACAAGGAACAGGAAACTATTGGTACACCTAATCTTTTTTACAAGTTTTCATTTACCTATTGAATGTTTAAAAATAAGTTGTCAGTTTCAAATCTTGCAAATCATATTTCACCTACTTCTAGTAGTTGGATTGACTTAAAATTTGGTAAGGATATGTAAATGCAAGTAGTTAGAACAAGCTTTAATGAAATTTTTAAAAACTTATTTACACTCTCATCAAAAGATCCTTTAAAGAAACATGTAATTTCAGGAGTTGCTCTAAAATATTAAAATTTAGGGATAATTTTACTTACAAAGTATGTTTTCTCTTTACAGGATGGCTTGGCATTGCAATATTCTTCACACCCGTGGCGTTCACTATCGTTTTCAATATAATTTTCTATGTTACCACCCTAAAAGTTATCAAACGGATAAATATATACGGAAGAATTCACTACAAACTCAAAGGATGGTAAGTGTAAAATCTCGTACATTATTTCAATGTTGACGTGTCTGAGTATTAATGTATTTTTATTTATTTCAGTTTCGACTTGTTCCTGCAGATGTTTTTGATAATGGCCATAGCTTGGTTGTTCTTACTACTATCATGGCTTAATTTCAACGGACTTTTATACGCACATGTGTTCGTTAACCTTTTACAGGCCATATTAATGTTCTATGTGTGTGTAATAAGACAGTCCCATGTTACTTTCCTGCTGAAGAAAAGCTGTTGCTATGCAGAGCCTGTGCCTACGGGCGAGTGGGGGGATGAAATGACACATATGAATGGAGGGAATTATATTTACTAAGAATCTCGAAGTTAAGCCCTTTCTTTTGCTTATGAGGTACATAGAGAGGAAACATGGGTCGACCGACAGCATACAATAGTGTAGTGAAACAAATAACAGTGCTGTCTTAGGCTTTGTTCTATTGACAAAAGATTAGCCACCACCAATTAAATCAACTTATCAATTATCACCGAGAAATTTTCGCGGGTAATACTAGTGGGTATTATGTTTCAAGAAACGAACGATAATTGGTTTAAAACGGTCGTCTTTTGATTAAGTACCTAGGGATCTTGTATGACCCCTCAAATCATCTCTAGTGTATTTGGCACATTAAAAAATATATAGGCAAAGACGCACATAACTGTCACAAATATCACAAGTGTTTTTTACACTGCATTAAAGTCAAGGTTATGGTGAATTTTTAAATTTGTGTTTAAGTAAAATTATGAAAAACTGTTAACTACACTATTCAATTCCACTGCTTTGTACAATACTCATGTATGTTATGTGTTACTAAAAATTTGAAATATACCGACATTCGCTTTAAGGTGCAGACATTTTTATCGAATTTATGCTTGTATAAAAACGACTGTGGGAGACGGGGGTTGCAGTGGAATGTTAAAGTCCGGAAACAAATAAATGTTTATTGTTTTACTCTATAAAAGTCACTCTAAAACTATGTTAGTTATAAATGTTGAATAAATGTTAAAAGTTAATATAATAATGTTTGTATCGAATGCACCCGGTCGCGGCGGTTCCGAAATATGCACTAAAGTATTGCTCTATATCGCCGATCGATGCGGCGTTATAATGCTGATTCCACTTTACACGTGTAAGGTGCAATAATGCACCGAACAACGACACAAGCAGATCTAATTATTGATTAGGTTATTGCTAATTATAGATACTTAATTTTATTGATTTTATGACCAAATGACATTGTTTAAGCATAGAAATTATAATTCTAACATAATTTTATTTTAGGTTAATGTTAGTAATTTAATAATATCTTGTAACAAATCGCTATATTGATACAATTACAGGCAACAAGAGAACGTTTGTTTATTTCGCGGTTGGATATTCACGTATACGTAGTAGGATTTAAAGAGTTATCTTTTTGCATTGGATTGAATTCATAATAATTATAATTATGATACTATAAGTCATTTGTATTGAAATCTACCAATATTTAATAATGTATAAGGCAGCTGTTATTTGATATAGTTAAAGATGTATTGACACAAAGACTGTAAATGTTAAAAAGCCTTAACGTCCGTCCTTCGTAAAGAATAAGCACTGTAGTTAATTTCTTTAGGTATTTAAAAAAAAGGTAAATAAACCATGCCACTTGTTAGGATAAAGCGACAACTTTGATTGGCCAATCAAATTGATCTTTCGCTTGGCAATCTGAGACCACAGTTGCAAAAGATGAATTTAATTGGCTAATTCACCGACGAGAACGCATTCGTTTGACTTTTTTTTTAAACGAACTTAGGTAGGTTAAGTGATTTTATAATTATTTTACAATTGCTCTTTGCAGCTATCACATACTGAATCTTGTCTTATTTTTGCAACTGCATTTCTCAACATACGATGGCCTATCTATACTACACTATTATGTTATATTTGTAGATGCTTAACAAAATACACTATACCTCTATTTTATATTAGGTTTTTTGAATAAATGCTCTAAAACCAACTTGACTATTTCACTTCGCTAATTTCACCTTATGTATGTTTGCCAAAAACTGTACTAAGTTAGGTAAAGTACACGAGATTATTTTGAATAAATTAATATTGCGTCACGATTTTTTTTAATTTACCTAAGTATCATCGATATCGAAAAAAAAAAAATGTTTTGAGCTTGAGGAAGGTTGCGACAGTCTTATGTTTTGCCATGAAAATCCCGATCTCCGCTGTGTGCTGTAAGATACAATTACAGAGCAGGCTAGTAAGAATGCCGGCACACATTAAATCACAGGCCAGTGTAGCTTGCCTTGGTGGAGAATGAAATGACAGATAGACCTCACTCGACACTAGCGATCCTAGCGGATATTTGAATCGCTATAGCCCTCATTCGAGTGGTTGAACGCTTGGCATCAGTAATATGTCCTAGATTGGAAGTCCTTTTATTTATTTTAAACCAAGTAGGTATATGCTTTTAAATCAGGATATGTCCTTCGGAACATTTTGAATCAGGAACGGTGTTGCGAGCCCGACGGCGGGGAGCGGCGCGCGGCCATCGGCACCCGTGAGGACGTGGCCTGGCTCATATCGCTGGCACTAATTAGTGCCACAAAATTGGCAACAATAACGGAGTACCGAAGGGCCCGTCCATACTCTATATATTTCTATAGCTTTTAAATAAATAAAGGACTAGCCCTCTTATTCATAAACCTATTTTAACTAAAATGCCGTTACAGTGCCTGTGTCCTTTTTTGTCACATTGACATTTCCATTAGTAAGAAGATAAAACCTATTAGCTAATGGAGGCTTGACTGACGTTTATGAATAAGGCCCTTATGCCCGTTTTCACCAACGACACTTAAGTCATCACCTAGTCAGGGGACCCCTATCCTAAGTGGCCCCTTATATCTCTCCCTAACCTAATTTCGTTTTCACCATTTTAGGTAACGCCTTAATAGGGGTTACTTAACTAAGTGACGGTTTGTTTTAGCCGTAGTGATTTCTAAAACCGGTTTTGTATCGATAATTTTTTTAAGAGAAATAACTTCAAAAATCGTCTGTAAAAAATTAAACCAATATTATAAAAACATAGAAAAACTACACAGATATATAATTAATACTAAATTGACGTCTTATTTCTTATTTTTAAATGTTGACTAGGCTGTATGGCATTATCTTGGCCATCCAGAAAAATCAGAACAGTTTATAACTATCAAATTTTTTTCGAACTTTCGGTGCGATGATTGTAGTTTATTAGCGAACATTCATTGACTGAAACTGGAATGATTAGTTTTCTGATAATTTATTCATGAACTGTACATATTTTCAAAGAATTGTGTTATTCGATTTCTTTGAATACAGAACAGACCAGAACCCGCGAGCGCGCATGTTAATTAATCGCTTCTCATGTGGTTCCTACATGCAGAAATGCCGTTGGGTTTATAAAAAAACAGAATAGGATTATTATTTCAAGTGTAAACGGATAGCGAAATCAATAATAAATTGACACAGTGCGCGGCGTTATGATTGAACGCGGCTTCTGGTTTGTTTCGTATTCTGAGGGTCAAGAATAGACTGATGATGGATAATTAGTATTAGGCATTCGTCCAACTGCGATGAGGCCTTCCTTTACACAGAACTATTCTTCTTCTGTTTTGGGTTATTCTTATATTCCAAATACCTCTAATGTTAAATTTATTCAAGTATGAAAAGCACGGTTTCTTTCGACATTCTACGAGTAGGTATATCTTATGAAAAATCTTTAGTACCTATCATACTTTGATAAATCATCTGATCTTCAGTCTGATCTAAATAACTTTGATGTGAATATTAAATCTATTTATTCAACAGCTTCCAAACTCTACAAAATAATTTAAATAGCCTTCCATTTTATATAAATATTATCAATCAAGTTAATTATTGCATAACAAATGCACGATAACCTATAAAAATTAAAACGCATCTGCGACTGCGCGAACTGTCACTTAGCGCTAGGGGGTCAATATTCGACCCCCTAAACTTACGGGACCCCCTAAGCAGTTAGGTGTTACTTAAGCGTTGGTGAAACGGAAATTGATCTTAGGTGTCCCCTAAAAGAGCTAAGGGATCCCTTAAATTTTAGGAGTCGTTGGTGAAAACGGGCATTACACTCTTATCAAGGACTAAACTTCGCTTTTTTAGCATTAGAAAGAAGACAACAATCTTGACAGTCTTTTTATTGAAAATCGCTTTTTAAAAATAAGTAACCGTTACGTATAAAACCAAAACAATATAAACAATTAAACATCATTGTTATTTAATCATTACATTACCTGCTGTTACTTAATTTTACAAAGCTAAAGCTTGTTTCAAAAAAAGACGTCAAGAAACATGGTTACCTTCCCTCTTAATGCTAAAATAAACGATGTATAGGGCCGGCACTGCTTATGTCTACCACTGACCTGCGAGAACAGCTGCCCCTCGTCCCGTCTCGCGAGCGGCGCGAGCTGGCAACGCACGACCAGGTGGCAGTCGTCCATCACAGTATTGAAGAACCGTCGCGTCGGCAGCAGCGCCTCCAGGTCTATCATCAGCTCCAGGAACCGCTCGCAGTATCTGACCAATCATTTGCAACATTAGCGGATCAACCAACTTTTAAGAGGCTTGTAGGTCCATGCTACTCTGCAACCATACCTGCAAGAGGTAGAGGTAGCCCAACGATACATGTCACGATTTAACAGTAGAGACCTATTGTATAAATGCGGAACAAATGGTTCGTCACTTTTCGATCTTAACTCGTTGACATAGAGTCGAAAAGAGAGGAACATTTTCATTTCGCGACTATACGTCTGTAGCTGACAACGACGCGTTTTGAGATTGAACACGAGTCATCAAATTACGAAACTTAGAGCGCGCCCGTCCGTCGCTCGAAAAACTTACGTGTGTACTAACTAGTACGTAACTATTAGTGAATGAATATTTTGTACCAATAATCATAAACCAAAAACAATTACTTTGCTCACACGCGACCACAATCACGTTCATACAGCGACGTTTGCGGTCGCGGGTGAGCAATTTAATTGTTGTTAGTTCATAAAATATGGATATCCGCAAAAAAACGTCCGATTCATTTAATTATTTTGTTCATAAATTATTTAGCATTATATTTAAGGAAAACATAGTGAGGAAAGCAGCACACTCCTGCGAAGAAATTTAATGGTGTGTGTGAAGTTCCCAATCCACACTGGGCCCGCGTGGGAACTATAATCTCATTCTGAGAGGCCTGTGTCCAGCAGTAGGATGTAAAAAAAAGGCTGATAATGATGATCACGAAAAGAGATAATATTGTTATTGTTATTGTTATTGTTATTGTTGTTGTTGTTGTTAGTGTTGTTAACACTTCTGCTGACTTGCAGTTTTGACGAAGCCTGGTGTTGGTAATAATATGTAATAGTAATTATTTGTGCGGAAAGCACAAGACCGGTCTGAGTGGAGGGCCTTGGGGGAGGCCGCCGTCCAGCAGTAGACGTCTTTCGACTGACATAACGATGATGAGTAATGATTTAATTTGAATATGTTGATTTATACAAGGCCATAGTATCACTCCTCACCTGACAACATTAGGGTCCACATCCCCCTCCTCGGGCACAGACTCCAGCACATTAATGAACTTTATCATCAGCCGCTGCAGGTACCGCCGCTCCCAGTTCAACTTCTCCAGCAGTTCTGGCTTGTCCTTCTTCTGGATCGCTCGCCAGTACTTCCGCCATTTTGGTACGGCTTTGAACTCTTGGTTCCTTCGCCCTGTGACAAGGTTCAATTTTGTATCAAAAAGTTGCACTATTTTTAACCCCCGACGAAAAAGAGGGGTGTTATGAGTTTGACATGTGTATCTGAGTATCTGTGAGTCTGTGTGTCTGTGTACCTGCCTGTGGCATCATACCCATATGGCCCAAACGGATGGACCTATTTCGATGCGATTTTTTTTCAATGGAAAGCTAGTTTAATCGAGATGGTTCTTTGCCAAGTTTCATTAAAATCGGTCCAACCATTTTTGAATTAATGAACTTTAAAAAGACAATGTCGGGGGTTTTTCAACTTTTCTAATGTAAAGCTAAACTTGAACTCATTATGCCTCAAATTTCCATTTCACCAAACTAGGTAAATGAGACTGGGCTTGACTTTCAAACGCTCGGCTAGGATGCCTTTGCCATCTGCATTACCTATTAATTATCAGTTATGCCTCCCCATAAGAACGGTAGCTTCGTGCGTTGGCAGAAGACCAAATCACTCAAATAGGTGCCCGTAGACACCAAATACAGAGAAAGCTCACCTTCCTGCAGACTGATCCACATGCTGAGCGACACCAGACGCTTAACCTGGTCTCGGCACAGCTGCACCTCCATGCTGCCGAAGCAATGATTCAGGAACAGCAGCAAAGCGGTCTGCGCGCGCATGTTGCGGCTGCTCTGGTCTTCGGCGACGCTCGCGCGGAGCACCTGCTCGAAGAAGGCTGGGAAATGCTCTGGTTTCTTGAGGAAAGCCTGGAAGTGTAAAGGGTGATTAGGAACTCTTTCCACCGCTCGCTGTTCACCATCGCCGTACAGGGCCCCGTTTCTCAAAGCTGTTAAACTAATAATATTGATTTTTTGTCTCGTAAATTACACGACAAAATGAAACAAAACACAAATATTATTAGTTTAATAAGCTTCGAGAAACAGGGCCCAGATATCACTAATAAATACTAGCAAAAAACATTCCGACGAACTGAGAACCTCCTTCTTTTTTTGAAGTCGGTTAAAAAGAGATTGATTTATTTATCACAGGTTTATAGATATGAACTGCCGAGCAGTATTTATTTACATAAAAATTGCTTAGATAATCTAAATTCTAAAACCACAGGACAGGACACAAAAGTGGTCTTCACTCAAACTGTTACTTGTATTTATTTCTGTATTTTCTGTACAATAAAGCGTTACTTACTTACTTACTGTTGCCATTATAATGGCTTTACGGTATCGCTTTGTCAGGCACTGAACTATTATACTTGTGATAACTGCACTAATAAAGTTAAAGCAAATTTTGCTATCCAAGCGATAAAATAACAGCAACAGAACACCACATGCTGTTGGCTCTAAAGTATGACTAGGCAAGGAGAGGTCCATTCGACTTATTTAATTACGTCCAATGAATCTGTTAATTACTAATTACAGTGAGCTATGCTGGTACATTAATTGAGAAACAACTTCAAACACAGTTAAGTCAATGGGTCGAAACTCCATGGTAAATATGCGCTACAAGCTTTCGCCCGCGACTTTGCTACCGTGGCAGAACTCTCTATCCCGTGGGAATTTCGAAAAATCCCGTCTTATCCCGGGTCTACATTATAAAAGGAACTTCTGTGCCAAATTTCAGCTTTCTAGGTCCAGGGGTTTGGGCTGGGCATTTATCGGTCAGTCAGGTTTCATTTATAGCTACTACAAGAGCGCGATGTCGTATGTGCACTCCCCAATGTGCGCGTGTGCTACCAGACTAGCAGACTAGCGACTCGCAAAATTTACTTAATCGTAGCAGGCCCTAATGGGAATGATGGCTAGTTGGTCAAAACAGTAACTTTTTTGAAGAGGAGAAACGGTTTGTACTGAATTACTCAAATATGACGTCATAATTTTCAGTAAGTAATCGAACTGCCTCCTCTTATTACTTTTTGTTAACTTTGCGTTTCGTCACCAGTGAAGCGTGTGCTCCCAGAGGAAGGACTACGGATTAGTCCGAAACGTGTCTGGGTATACTCGACTAACATACGTGAGTGATCCGTTTATTTTACTATGAGTTTTGGTTAAATTAAAAATCATCTAAACTGGAATAATGAGGCCTCGGTTTTTATGAGTATTTTCGGAAGCTTGATTGTCTTACCTGCCAGGCGGGCACTCGCTCCCGGAACTTCTCATTGATCATGACGATGATCGACATCATGTGCGCGCGCGTCGCCTCCCCGCCGCGGTACTGCGGCCACAGGTAGCATTCCAGGTACTGGGAGAACTCCAGCATCATGATACGCCGGACTGAGAAACTGAGACGAGGCTTTATGAAACTACTGGTTAAAAAAATATTGTCATTTTTAATTCAATCTCCAAAATGACTTCATGAAACTTTTGTTTAAACTTAACACAAAATAGTTTTAGTTTCAATCGGAAACTGAAACTTATAATAATCTCAAAAGGCTATATTATTACCTAACTAATAGGTATGTTTAATAAATCTCATTTTTATAGAGTAGCTACAAAATCTAGGTTTAAACAAGACAAAATTACCATCTCAAGCAGATACCTACTATGGCTAAGAAAACCGCTTCTTTAATTATTTTGGTAAACAAATAGAAATTTTAATAAACAAATCTGAGTACCAATTTAATTTAATTAACGTTTTTACAATCACCTCACTGGTGGTGCCCATTAACAAGCATTTTAAGTAATACCTATTCCTTTCAAAAAACAATATTTACACAAACCATTTATTATGACATAAAACACAATTTATAGACACTAATATTTTTTAGGCAATTTTACAGACATTTTATATATCCTTAATTCATGTATCTGGAAACACTTTACAAAATTGCTACAACTGGCAAAATTCAAAAAAATAAAAAGGTCATTGCACCATCTATGAGTTTGTTGACCTTGTATTTATTCACTTGTTAAATTCAGTGGGGCTCAGTGCAGTCAGCAATTTTGAAAGTGATTTTTTGTGTTTGATTCTTTTTAAATGAGTGACTTACTTTGATCCTAGGATTTCAGCTTGGTAGATTGACTCCACAATAGCAGCATCATAAGGTAAGTGGCTGTCTTCCGTTTGTGGTGACCAGTATTGGTTTGCAAGCTGCGGGGAATAAAGCAACCATGTTGATTTGTGGGACAATTCAGTGAGGAAAGTTACATAGATTTGGGTGATTGATACCAGTTGGCTTTTTTTAATTTATTAGCCATGCCTAAGCTTTATTGGTTTTTACATTCAAGTCATTCATGTAGGTATATTCCCATGATTGTTACACTTCACTTTGCTCAAGTTTTTTAAAATTATGGATAGCTATGAACATTGGTTGTTACCTACTTACTTGGCTGTTCAAGTATGATGTCTGTATGACTTTCTCTTTACTCTGTATTGTAGAAAGATCAGGAATGTACTACCCTAGGACTTATACAAAAGCTGTCTTTAGGACTCCTTTTTCAGGGTTCCGTAGCCAAAATGGCAAAAAGAAACCCTTATAGTTTCATCATGTCCATCTGTCTGTCTGTCTGTCCGCGGCTTAACTCAGAGACTATTTGTACTAGAAAGCTGTAATTTTGCATACATATATTGGGCCGAAAAAGTGCTGGGATAAAGTCTTGAAAAAAAAATGTTTTTTGGGATACCTCCTCCACACATTAACATAATTATTATAGTGGGAATGATTTTTTAATTTGTCGCCTACGACATAGTGTGAGGTATTGTTGGACAGGTCTTTTGAAAATATTGGGGGTGCTCAAAGATCATTTTTCGATTGAGTTATTCATTTGCGAAATATTTAGCTTTGAAGTGCTCATTTTTGTTGGAGTCGAGTTCTACCAGAGAAACTATTGTATGTGGACATGTGGAAAAAAAAACAGAGCACTAGTGCATTATTGTGAATATAGAAGGAAAACTATCACAGATCAGTAGGTTTTACAGGTTTGCAAGTAATAGTTAATTATGTTTGTCTATGTCAATAACCAATACAAATTGACTCCACACTGCATACAGTTTGCTTCGGATTAGGGCTCGGCTAACATTGGTTTTGAATATGTGTGATGAAAATACCTTTTAAATTAAGTAACTGTGCCAGAGCTTTTTCGTAATTACTTAGGAACCCTATCCTGGGTGTGTCCGACACACTTCTGCCCGGTTTTCAGCTCAACATTTCTATTACACATGAAAAGGTTTTGTAACTTGCACACTATTATTTAATTAGTAGCAGAAACTCTAAATTAAATTTTCCAAGCAGTATATTAATAGTACGATGACGAAGTATGCATGTCATAACTGTACAATTACTTAAGTACATTTTTAAGAAGCACTGCAGGGACACAAAACTTCTGATTAGAATTAATTCAAATTCACCAATATATTTTTTCTACTGAACACAGTATAGAACTAAATTCGACTTCAAGTACAGAAAGAAATTAAGTATAACATACTTGGATTCTGAGGAATGAGAACTTAATAAGGCATAGTGCTTCTACATAAACTCTTACGTTTTCTAGCATTAACTAACCGAAGCAAGCATGAAGTCCTGACTTTTTGTTGCGTGTAAGACGTTTTAATAAGGACAATTATGTATCATATTAGAAGTAACCATATTTCAGGACCAAATTAATCAATCTTGTGAAATTACAATTCTAACCCTACTTTGATACTCACTTGTGTTATTCGATCGGCATTAATTTGCGATAGAGTAGGTAAAGGGATTTTTGGCTTTTCTGACGATGACACGGCATCGACCTTCATTCTTGCAATTATTAAATCAACATAAAGCAGAAGTAATTCAGAAAATAACCTCTTGACTGTTGCTTTGCTGTACAGCAACAACAACACAACATCTAAGAAATGTCAATGTCAAATTAAACGTGTTTTTTAGAGCCAATATATAATTAGGCGGTCCGTTGTATTAAAACTATTTGGATTAAAAATACATGGTTACTATTTTCAAAGCCACCTTAAACTTTATAAATTTAATCATATATTTGGTTCTGTATTTAGAGATGGTTAAAAAAAAACAGAAAAACGTCTTTGATCTTAACCAACTGTGCAAAATTGAGTTGCACTCGTGTTGCACTGCACCTTGATTGCACCATTTGCATCGACATTTTATGTGCTATGCTATGCTACCAGTAGGCTGAGCACAAAGTTTTCGAATCCTGCGTAACGTTACCTACGTTATGGTATCGAAATTCGAGAAACCTCGTACCTCTACCAAATTTTAGTTTCAAATACGCTCACGGGCGGGCGCTGTTCCAAACGTCATACAAATTTCTCAATAAAGTTTACTACTCGATTATGTTACGCAGGCTTCGAATATCGTTCTCTGGCCACTGCTTAAATGCTATTATAAGCAATTTCTAATTGCAGGCACAAAGATGATGTTCGACCCACCGGATTTTCCATACAAGGAGCTGTCGGAAACTTTACGAGACCACTACGATTCTGACTATCTTCTTTTCAACGTAGACACTGCAACAACAGATGCTGCATCCAGCATTAATAAAGAGCTAGCACATGTAGCAGACCAGATAATTTCGAATGTTGGAAATCATATTGATTTTGATGCAACTGAAAGTCTGCATTCAGGGGAGTCAACTTTCTTAGGTAGTACTCGTAGTACTGTTAACTTGAATGTAGAACAGAATACGGAGCTCTACATAGTCCAGTCAGACAACTTACTAAATTATGAACCGACTTTGCTTGACGAGAATACAGTAAATCAGTTCCTGCTGCCGCTTCAGATTTCCTCGGACGGAAAGAAGGTTTTTTGATTTTGATATTTAATATTTACTGTACATTTTACTTTAAACAATTGATTTCATCACCATTATTTCCCTAACTTGATTGAGGTAAGTAAAAAAAAACACAGAATTTCTTTAGTGCCTGTACGAAAATTTTGGCATTTTTTTATTTATGACTATCACAACTGTTTAATTGTTTCAGGAGACTGAAGCAACAGGCCCCGATTTGTTGGCCCTACATTCTTGCGTTATTTGCCACGAAATATTCACCACGGATGCCGACCTTCTGGATCATACTATTTCGTTCCATGCCTCCAATTCTACCTTGGATCCGATCCCAAGCAGCTCACCGGCTCGTACCATAGAGCAACAGACTAAAATACAAGGTACTTATAACTTATAACCCTAACTGTGCTAGGTCAAACACTTATAGGTACATTAGCTGACGCCTCTTTTCCTTTGGGGTGGATAGAGAGAGAACGGTTATTATGAAACTACAGTGGGATTCAAAGGTAGTGAAATAACCCCATCACTCACGTATGTCAGTCGAGTATAGCTGCGTTTCGCTACCAGCGGAGCGTGTGCTCACAGAGGAAGGACTACGGATTAGTCCGAAACTCGATTGACATACGTGAGTGATCTGTTTATGGCACTAAAAACGATTAATTCCTCTTTCAATGCATATTCGTAAGTAGGTACTTACCTATCGTACTTCGCACGTACACTTCGCAGTACTTACATTTTATTTTCCTTTGTACAACTACCTACTCAGGAGCATTGGCTTGTATACTTTATTATTATAGTTCTTAACTTTTAGTTGTAGATACAAACCAAAATAACGCTCTCGATTTCGATTCGTACTGGCTTGTCTGCGGGGTTTGCCAGCGAGTGCTGTCCACAGCTTTGGAAATAGAGCCTACAGGTAATTAAAACATTTCATGTCTATCTTACTAGCAATCAATCATCATCGTCATCAATTCAATGATATCGAGAGTCAAAAATCCGCTAGGATCGCCAGTGTCGAGTTAGGACTATTTTTTTTTATACTAAAGCCGACAAACGGGCGTGCGATTCACCTGATGGTAAGTGATCACCGCCGCCCATAGACACCCACAGCACCATTGGAACTGTTGGTGCGTTGCCGGCCTTGCAAGAAGCGGTACACTCGCCTTTTAAAGGAGCCCATGTCGTAGCAAGATGGGAAAACGTCAGCCGCCAGTCCATTCCAGATTTTGCACGTACGGGGCAAGAAAGACCGTTTAAACCGTACAGTGGAGGAGCACCATCCATCAAGGTGGTGTTGATGGAAACTACTTTTATGGCACGTCGTACGGTGATGGAACTTGGCAGCTGGGACGAGGCCAAAAAGTTCTTCGGAGCACTCCCCGTTGTAGATCCTATAAAAAACGCAAAGAGAACTGACGTCTCTGCGAAGAGCTAGAGGATCAAGTCTCCCAGAGAGCACAGGGTCACCAATGATGCGACACGCCCTACGTTGTAAGTGATCAAATGGTAAGAGCTGGTATTGGGGGGCGCCAGACCAGAGGTGAGAGCAATATTCCATATGAGGGCGAACCTGAGCCTTGTAGAGTTGAAGCCGGCTTGAAGTATCGCCTTGCTCGGCCGAGGTCCCCCAATTTTTTTTGCAGCCATTTTGGCTTTACTACCCAAATGATCGCCAAATTGGACATTACACGAAATATCGACACCAAGGATTCCTATACTCTCTAAGAGACTAAGGGGAGCGTTCTCGAAGCAAGGTGCTACCGTGAATTTTACCTTTTTCGCGGTAAACGCGCAAACCTGTGTCTTGGTGGGGTTTCGTCATTCTCCACCAATGAGACACAAGCTACTGGCTGGAAATTAACAGATAGACCTCACTTGACCCTGCCGATCCTAGCGGATTTTTGACTCGCCATAGTCCTCATTGTGATTCAAGAAGCATAAATTAACTGAATATATCGCAAATAGATGGCGTTAGTTATATTGTTAGTTGTAGTTCACTTGAATATTTTAAAACAATAGAATTCACTGAAGGGATTATATCCAGCATAACCACGCTTTATTGACCTCAACGTTTCAGCCTCATGGCACCTAACTCCAGTTTAAAACAAAACAAACCTTTCCATGAAATCTGATTTCGAATTTGCCCCAAAAGATTCTTCGTTTTCAGAACAACTTTGCTGCCCCACGAGTGATGGCAAAGGGAGTGTGTCGCCAAAGAAGTTACATACGATGTATGTGTGTGACTTCTGCAACGGGCTATTTGCTGACGCGGAGGCTTTGGACAGACATCGCTTAACTTGCTGCGTGCAGGACCAGAGCCAAGGCTTTTATCCACCCCAAAAGGTACCAAAACATGTTAGTATATACACCTCTAGGATACTCAAGGTATATGTTTTCCAAATTTTAAGTCTCTAGGTCCAGTGGTTTAGGCTGTACGTTGTCTCTGTCAGTCAGTCAGTCACGGTACTGTTTTATAGGTATAGATAAGACACTGGTTGACTGGTCCGAAGAAAGTAATACGCGGATCTTCCGTTCCAAATTGAACTTTCGAATATTCCACCAATTTCCGGCCATTCTCACTATCACCTTAGTATATGTATTCTTTGCTATCACCTTTGAAAGTTTAGCGGCTGACGAGGAAAGAAAGAAGGACTTTTTTTTTTATACAACGAGGAAGGCAAGCGAGCAAGTGGGTCACCTGATAGTAAGTGATAGGACTATTCCTTGAGTCGCAATCCTGGTAACTACGTATAAAACAAAGTGCTATATGGATTAGCTATTTAGAGGGGCATGCTGGGACATTATCTTCGAAAACCATTTTCGTCTTTTTTTCATCTTCCAAGTGGACTTTAACACTTACGTTGCGACATGATAATTAGTAAATGTGAAAAAGCACTCTTGTCTTACCTTCATACCTACGATCTTTTAAACGTTCAAAGGAATGTGCATCCGAAGACGCGACCAGCAAAGAATGCGGCCAAATCTTCTGCGCCTGTAACACGTGTAACAAACTGTTCACTTCCATCGAGGAACTGAAGATGCACGCAATTGGGTGCCAGAACTTGGGCAAGAAGGATCGAAGGTCATATTCGAGTAGCAGTAGAAGCAAGATGTGGAACTGCGGGTCCTGCAACCAGCTGTTCACAACTGCCAGGTGACAAGACGAGAGCTTCTTTTCTACCCATATTCCCCATCATCTCTAGGAGGTGATGGATTTAAGTATATGGGGCGCTTATCCATGGAATAGAGTATTACTTTTTAACCGACTTCAAAAAAGGAGGGAGGTTCTACGTTCCACTGTATGTATTTTTTTTTTTATGTATGTTCATCGATTACTCCGTCAATTGCAAACCGATTTTCAAAATTCTTTTTTTATTCAAAAGGGTATACTCCTGAGGTGGTCCCATTGTCACCAAGTCATGATCTGATGATGGGATCCTAGGGAAATCGAGGGCAACCCTCAAATTTTACAGGCACGTACTATGTGTTTCATATGTTTTCTAAGGTTATTCAAGTATTTGCGTCTGGTAGTCATCATCTCATGATGATGAGCTGATGATGGAAGGTACAACTCCCGGTTAGGAGTTGGAGGATAATTCTGAAAATGTTAAATCATTATTCGAAAGGGTATACTCCTGAGGTGATCCCACTGTCACCAAATCATGATATGATGATGGGATCTCAGGGAAATCGAGGGTAACCCTCAAATTTTATAGGCACGTATCATGTGTTTCATATATTTTTAAGGCTATTCAAGTATTTGCGTCCGGTAGTCATCATCTTATATTGATGAGCTGATGATGGAAGGTATAACTCCATAACGGTTAGGAGTTGGAGGATAATTCTGAAAATGTTAAATCAACGTAAAATTGTGAAATAAAAATCTTTTAACAAAAAAGTAAAACCACCTTCAAAAAAAAAACCTTAAAAAAAAACGTAAAATAATCCTCTAAAATAATGATAAATACATAAAATAAAATAAAATGCGTTTATTTCGGACAACAGAAACTAAAGCCTAAAGTTGATGAAGCATGAAGTCGGTGCTTCATTCAGAGAATATTCCGCTCGCACCGCACCGACTTCATATTTCTGCTGCTTAGTGCTAGGCCATAAAACTTTAGGCTTTAGTTTCTGTTGTCCGAAATAAACGCATTTTATTTTATTTTATGTATTTATCATTATTTTAGAGGATTATTTTACGTTTTTTTTTTATATGACGTCAAACTCTTGTTCCAGGGAATTGTACCGCCACAAGCGTGGCGAAGACCGCCCGTCCGGCGCGCCGCTGATGGCGTACGTCTGCGAAGAGTGTGACAAGGTTCTAGGCAGCATGTGCGCTTTGCACACCCATAAGAAGATGCATAAAGTCACGAAGCCGGTAAAAGCAGATTTATACGAATAAAAAAGCCTTCAGTCTCTACCTAAGTACTTCCCTTAAGTTATGAGAAGACAGCACGACTTTACGAATGCTGCGTAACGTTACGGTTATCGTATCGAGATCGAGAAACCTCATACTAAATTTTAGTTGCAAATACGCTTAGGTACGGGCGGGCGCAGTTCCAAACGTCATACAAACTCGACAACGTTTACTATTCGATTTTACGTGACGCAGGTTTCTAAAAGTCGTGCTCGACCCTCTGGGAAGTAACAGTAGATAACTGAAAGTGGTGGTGAGTTATCTGAAACTTTCTAAACAGCACCACCTACTTTAACCTGTTTTCGCCTTTCCGCCCCATTATTTTTGCCTGGTAGAGATTGCTCTGTAGCGATAAGGCCGTCCTTTGCTAAATTGTATTTTCTTTGTACAGACCTCTTTTCTGTTTTGTTTGAGTTTAGTGATAATAATTCTTGACCAGGTAGCTCGAGTCGCATGTCGACTATGAAAATGTCCCACAGTTAATAGCAGCATGGAGTATTGACAGAGTTTGTGCAGCCCCCCCCGCCTACCTACCGCCTTGACGACACAATAAGTAACAGTACGATTAAATTACGGATAATCAGATAAAGATACGAACCAGCAGCAACAACTCCTCAGTTCCTCTTCCTTAATTGTGCTCCATTTCCCTGTTCCCTAGGGCTACCCCTGCCATGTGTGTGGACGCCGCTTCAACCAATCGGGACATCTGGCAATTCATATGCGCATGCACACAGGCGAACGACCCTACCCCTGTGACCTCTGCCCTAAAGCCTTCAAAGTCAAGGTAAAACCACCAATCTATTAATCGCCGCTTCGGAAAAGAACTTATTGCCTCGCTAGGTATCATCAAAGTTAGATTTGCCCACTGAAAAGAACGTATTGCCTCGCTAGGTATCATCAAAGTTAGATTTGCCCACTGAAAAGAACGTATTGCCTCGCTAGGTATCATCAAAGTTAGATTTGCCCACTGAAAAGAACTTATTGCCTCGCTAGGTATCATCAAAGTTAGATTTGCCCACTGAAAAGAACTTATTGCCTCGCTAGGTATCATCAAAGTTAGATTTGCCCACTGAAAAGAACTTATTGCCTCGCTAGGTATCATCAAAGTTAGATTTGCCCACTGAAAAGAACTTATTGCCTCGCTAGGTATCATCAAAGTTAGATTTGCCCACTGAAAAAATGCTGAGCTTTTGACCTTTTCCGTGCTTAACTTCCTCTCAACCATCCCTTATTTTGTAAGTCATGAAGTAACGATAAAAGGTAACGGTAATTGTAAAAAAGTGGCTACAATAGCCATCCCATGCAAGCTCATGAACGTAACCAAAGAAGTCGTTAAAGCAGTCGCAGTGGCCGAAACAGGCCGAGAGTTCATCACCATCAGTAACAATTAGGACAAAATGTGATTATTCACCTGACATTTGTTACCTACCTAATTAATTATTAAACTTTGTAAAGTATAGCCAGTTTAAATAATGATCTGACTCATATCATAACGTCTTACGTCACAAATGACGTAAAAACGTACTAAATTGGAATTTGTTGTGAACATCATCCCTGACCTACGGCACGGCTAATCAAACAAACGAAACGGCGTGTAACTAATAATCGAGTTAGCGAAGCGAATTAAAAATGAATACCTACATTGCTTTGGTAAGATTAGATGAAGTACTATTAATACGAGGGCTGTTTGATAAGTAACCGTTTATGTAAAAAAAAATTTTTTTTTGTATATATGCATTTATTTTTCTACGTAGTCACCTTTTAACTCTATACATTTGTTCCACCTATACTCAAGCTTCAATGAACCATCCAAAAAGTATGATTTTGGAAAGTCATTAAAATAGGCCTCAGTGGCGGCAATGACTTCGTCATTTGATCCAAATCGCTTGCCACCGAGCCATTTTTTTAGGTTGGGAAACAAAAAGAAATCGCACGGGGCCAAATCTGGAGAATACGGGGGGTGAGACAATAGTTCGTAGCGTAACTGTGCAAATTTAGCCGTCACAACTCTGGACGAATGAGCCGGGGCGTTGTTATGATGAAACAGTACTTTTTCTTTTTTAAATGGGGTCGTTTGTCCCTCAACACGGCGTCAAATTCATCCAATAAATTGGCATAGTACTGCCCTGTTATTGTTTTTCCCTTTTCTAAATAGTCAATATGTATAATATGCGAATCCCAAAAAACGGTCGCCATGACCTTTCCAGCCGATGGGACGGTTTTTGCTTTCTTTGGAGCAGGTTCACCGGGGTAAAATCCACTGCTTCGACTGCTCTTTAATTTCCGGGGTGTAGTGGTGGACCCACGTTTCGTCCACGGTCACGAAACGACGCAGAAACTCCTTCGGGTTACGTTTGAACACGGCCAAACACTGCTCCGAATTAGTCAGTCGGTTCCGTTTTTGCTCCTCCGTGAGTAAACGCGGCACCCACCTCGCCGATACTTTCTTCATACCCAATTTCTCTTCTAATATGTGTTGTACCCTCTCGATTGAAACGTTTACAGCATCAACGATTTCTCGAAGTTTAATACGGCGGTCGGCTAAAACGATATTTTCAATTTTCTTAACCATATCGTCTGTAGTCACTTCAACTGGCCGGCCTGGGCGATCCTCATCAAAGACGGTTGTTCTCCCCCGCTTAAACTCGTTATACCAATATCTGACGGTTGTCATAGAAGGAGCACATTCATGGTAAACCGCTTGCATTCTTACTTTTATTTCATCACATGTTTTTCCTTCCAAAAATAAGAATCTAATTACAGACCGATACTGTTCTTTCTCCATTTTAACAATTTTAAGTTCACGCCTTCACTGAATCGTTGTCAAATGAGAAAAAAAACGAAAAAATGCCATTTTTTTTTCCCCGCCTTCAGAAAAAGGGTACTTATCAAACAGCCCTCGTAAGTATATTAAAGATTGATTTGATATAAAATAATGACAGTCCAGCTGAAAAATTTGACCCAAGAATATACCTAGGTACATGTCCATATTATATTTTTGCACATAGGTAGTTGAGGTTGAAGATATCGGAGCGGCCATGTTCTCAAAAATATTGCGCACACATCTTACGCACACGTTATGTATTTAACTTCAAAATAATGAAAAAAAGTAAAGTTCTTCATTATGATCTCAGTAAATTTTTAGTCGCGCATTAAGATTCAACTTTTTTGTTGTCTTTTATAAATTAGGTGGGTTGCGTTTGACCACAAATACGCCTGACGGTAGCGAAGATGTGATCTGTGTTAGAGCACGTGTTTAGTAGATAAATGCCCATTCATCCTAGACTTGAAAACGGCCAAACAGCAGTGTTCAGAGAACACTCCACTCCTTAGCTGCACGGATAATGAAGTAGCAGCCATTATCATTATCATTAGTGATGCTAAGTTCCCTCGGTCCAACAACCTGCGCCCCGCTTGACCCCGCGTGCCCTGGCAGGTGGAGCGCGACGATCACCGGCGCACGCACACCGGGGAGCGGCCCTTCGCCTGCGCGGCTTGCCCTAAGACGTTCACGGCGGCCGCGCGCCTGCGCGAGCATGCGAGGATCCACACTGACCAGAGGTATGAAGTAGAGCCAAAGGATTACTTTAACCTTTTACCTACGGGGCATTATACGACAACGTCACTCCTCAATACGGGCATGTTTTGGCGAGAGTCAGCGTTTGGACATAACTTCACTTACTTGTAATTTCTGAAGTATTGCTACTACACATTTGAAATTTTACACACATATGAACAGTAATATGTTGATTAGATAACTAATCACTTTGTGCACTTATAATCACTGATATTCTTTATTTCACTCATTATATATGTCACTAATAAATTGAAGAATTTGAAGTTACTACTAGCGACCTCCGCAAGATTAAGTCTAATAAACATTAGCGTACAGTATATTGAACACGACAAGACACTAAAACTATGTAATTACTAAATAATTTGGAAAATATCAATCATTTAAAATGTAGCAAAAAACAGATCTGCCATTTATAAAAAATAGTGATGTGCATCTTTCGATAAAATGGTCGAAATGTATCTGTAAGTATTAGCTAGAAGTAAAAAATTGAGGCAAAATGAACAAATTATGTTAATTTTATTTATATATTCGACTTTTGCGACTTACTTATTTGGGCCAAAAATGTTGTAAAACTCTAAAATAACACTCAAAACACCCATAAGCCTCATCATGCTATAATTAGTCGACGAATATGAAACAACACTAAATGCCGCCATATTGAATTACATTATCAGCACTCGTGCAGTACGGGTGTCAACCCCACAGTTGCCAGAAAGAAGGCGGGATTTTTAAAACAATATTTATCTCAGAGCCATCTATTGAAATATAGTGCTATTTTTTTCTTCGCATCTTGACTAATGCCACTATATAATATGGCAGTTACTACCAAGGTAGAAGGTCTACTTTTGTTTATAAAAATATCTAGGTTTGCCCCTTCCTCGAATAACTATAGTTGACACCCGTATTGCAGCGGTGTTGTCGTAGTGGCAACTCTGGTTGACACCCGTAGGTAAAGGGTTAAATTAAGATCAACTTCTCGATTTGTAGGGAAGGATGCACCGCACATGTACCTACAATGCAGCAGCAAGCTGTCATTTTCTTGAAGGCAAGTGCTATGGCCTCGTGGCAGCACGATTTTGATACTAAGTATTAGTAATACTTACCACACCAATCCATCGATCACCGATCAAGTGCTGCATGATGCTAGACCGATCATGGATCGTTTCTGGAGATCAACTTGTTAGGAACTGCTATGTCATGGTCGTTAGGTAAAAGATTGAGTCCGCTTGTTCTATCTGCTACCGAAGTTGGTTGGTAGGTAGGTAGCTGCTGGTCATTTACTTCCATTGACCATCATCTTCATAGTCTACCTACTTTTGGTACTGAAGTACAATCGGAGGAACTTTACCACAATTTACTTTAACACAGTTTGTTACAAAGTACCTACTTACCTTTCTACGATATGTATAACATAAGGTCGTTTAACAATTTATTTAGCTAAGAATGTAAATATGTAGTTCGTAACTTTGATCAAATCATTCGTTATGTGAACTGATTCAAGCACTGTATAAATAAATGTATAGTAACATTATTTCACACTTAGTCATTTATTGGCTTTGTCATTCTAATGAAGTGAATTTTATTGGAGTCGGTGTACCCAAAGTTTATACACGAGGGCGAGCTCGCGAGTACCATGAAATTACTACCCTACTTCAAGGCGAAAAGCCTGTGTTTTTGACCTCCCCTCCAACTTTACATATTATTATACTCCCCGTATATCTAAGTAGTCATTCTAATACGCGTGGCAAGTGGAAATACGTGGGACCATAAACAAACCGGAGAGCACGCGGCGTGTAGGCAGCTCGTGCGTAGTACACCCACAGATATTCGCAGAGGGTCGAGCACGACTTTACGAAAGCTGCGTAACGTAAAGTCGAATAGTAAACGTTGTCGAGTTTGTATGACGTTTCGAACAGCACCCGCCCGTGAGCGTATTTGGAACTAAAATTTAGTATCAGGTTTCTCGATCTCGATACGATAACCGTAACGTTACGCAGCTTTCGTAAAGTCGTGCTCGACCCTCTGTTTCATTCCGTTTACGTGAACCGTCTGGATTCTATAGTTAGAAAAGTGCGATTGATTAAGCAAGGCTCTCGTTCTCTGAAAAAAAACCTTAAAACAATGACCCCTCTAAAAAGCTACACGACCCTGGGGTCGCGATTCAAATTTTGAAAACATTGCTCTACTAGTTACACGGGCATTAAAATTGCTTAATTCTGGGCAATATTTCTTCAGGACCATACAGATATATACCTATCTATTTACCGCAATAGACCATAATATCGTGTGGATACGATGATGAATGAATGAAATAATAAGGATGAATTAAAAGCAATACTTACTGCCACATTTTTCTCCAGGTTGGTCGAAGTTCCTCCATTAATTGCTCCAGATTGATCCATAACTGTGGACTGACATTTAGTTTGCTAAAAAATTGCCTCGTGTCAGGTGCCTTTTACGAAACACCATATCGCGTTTGGTCACGCCGTGTGTACGTTCGTTTCAGTAACGCTATTATAGCTGTCGTTTCATGCATCGATATCAAAAATGCAAATACCAAGTGGCACATAGCACTTTTATAATATTATGTAATTATTTTCTGCATCAGATGGAAGTTTAACCCCACAGCCAACGGCTGTAAGTACTACACAGGCGTTAATTGTATTCGCTTTACGGTCATTGCATCTTCGTTGCACACGCGAAAAACGATATACGTAGAAGTCTCTAAGTTAGCACTTTAATTCTCACAAGTATCAGACGGTTACGTAATTTACTACAAAATATCTCCTATCTCCCAGAATAATGAAGTCCCCGTTCCTTTTTTGGACATCCTGATCCTTGTAAAACGTTTAAACTGAAACTAGAAAACTTCATTAATTAATACAGTACCTACTACTCGTATGCAGTTCCAATATCTGAAGTATCCCTTCCCACTTCTTCGCATGATTAAGTACGCAAGAACTGCTAGGTATACTGCTTTCAGTAATGCAAGGTACGTTTAATATTACTTCAATTAGATTGTAATAATAGAATAACTTATTTTTCCCTATTCGCAAATGGTAAGGATTCGTCACCACCACGATAGTTTATCTTCAAAGTACATCGACCTTAATATAGCTAGTAGCGCCATGGCGCCATGCGGCCAGACTTGCAACCAACTAGTTACGATTGCTTTCCAGAGATGGCGCTACATACCTTAAAATGAACCTCTAACAGAGACATTAGAACTTTGGCACTTTAGGCTATTTATAAAAGACCTGCGTAATGTATTATGAACAGTAAACAGTTTGTTTATGATTTCCAGATAATTTATCATTAGAGCCTCCACTCAGATTCGAGAGGCGAATACACTTGAATCTGACCTTTCAAAGGTAGTAAAATAATAAAGTACCACTTATCCCTATTCCCACTCACGTATTTCGCTTTTTCAACTTTAATTATTTTCCTCTATCGCGTCCAATTTCGGGAGACTACATATTTCACCTCTTTGAGAAGTTTCATGTTAGTAATCCTAACCTGGATATATAACCTTACTGGATTTAAACGTGTTTCTTACATTAATCCAGTGTCAATTCAGCATTTGAATCCAGGATCATCGAAGCCAGCTACATGACTAATGTAAACAGTCTTTACGCAATAAAAAACCGGATGAAAGACAGACCTCTCTAGTCTTGTGAATGACTTGAAACAATGGCCACTTTTGGTAGAGTCGGAGCAATCTACCTTGTATTGTAGTCGAAGTAGGCCCTAGCTCTTGGGCCACTTATCAAAATGGTTTAGTAGTTTGGCTCTAGCTAGTTTGTATTAGCTCTATCTCCATAATGAATCCTTTTTAAGGTTCCGTACCTCAAAAGGAAAAAACTGAACCCTTATAGGATCACTTTGTTGTCCGTCTGTCTGTCTGTCTGTATGTCTGTATGTCTGTCTGTCAAGACTCTTTTTCTCTGGAACGCGTGGAGGTAGCGTGCTGAAATTAATATCAAATACTCAAGCCTGCGGTCCCTTAAAGCCGTGAAAAAAATCAACCTTCTAAGTCAACGCAATCAAAAGATACAGTCATTAAAAAAACCATTTCCATACAAATTGCCGATTTTAAAAAACCTAAAGGGTACTTCCAGATGTCCTAGAAACTTGAAATTTGGTATGAAGGTAGGTGTTATAGCACAACCACTCGGAAAACTCTCAAAATCTTTAAATTTTACGTCTGTCTGTAGATTTCAAGACCAATATAAGTTGACCCCACACTGCGTACATTTTGCTTAGGAGCAGGGCTCTGCTAACACTGGACTTCTTAAAACACTGGGAAAAAACGTTAAAATCTTTCTACGGAACCCTCGTGCGCGAGTCCGACTCGCACTTGGCCGGATTTTTGTCTTAGTGGAAACTCGTTACGAGTACCGCCAAACCTGGGGAAAGTCTGGTGGTTATGTGGGACTCTCTTTGCCTCCTCCTCTCCGTAAAGGAGAGAAAGGAGAGAGGCATCACTAAAACCACTCCGGTGTTGCCCTACTACCGGGATGCTAGGTACCGGGGGATCTCTAGGGATGCACCAGCGGTACCCTCCGGCCACCCCGGCCTTCTTGCCAGGACGCCGGCATCTCCATAATGAATCCTGCCTGACTTAACCGTGAATCGACCATCTAGCTATTTTAAACTAGATTATATTGAAAGGAGGCCCCTGTTTCTCTACTGCCAAGCTGTATAATTATTTACTAGATCTAAGTTTGTTAAATGCATTTTTTATGTAATGTGCACTAATCTTATTGGAAATAAATTATTATCATTATTCTGTATATTTATTTTAACGTCTTAAGTAGGGTAATAAAACAATATTAATACAAAATATAAAAACATTATAAAAACCTAACCTAGGATGCCGCCGGTAGCGAGGCGGGGCCTAAGCTACCGGTGGTCAGGGCGACAGAGAGAGGAACCTCATGACTATCCGAGCCGTGTCCAGGAGTACATCATTTATTATTTATTATTATTAGGTTATATCTGTTTTTTTTTAATTCCAGGCCTTACCGTTGCGAAATATGCGGCGCAGCGTTTCGGCGGCCGTATGCGCGCACGGTGCACACGCTCATACATACAGGGGAGAAGCCGCACGAGTGTGACGTGTGTGGGACCAGCTTCAGGTGAGCAGGCCGAGTACACGATACCTACCTAAGTAAGATGCAGTAATTGGTAGAATCAGGCGTTATGGCTAAGCCGTCATCGCTCACGGGGAAAGTATTCCTTCCTTACAAAAATTACCGTGAAATGTGAAGTTTGTTTGGCAATAATAATGTACCTAAGACCTCATACATTTTGCTCCTCTGTCGAACCGTGCCGGTTGTCTTGTGCTTGTGCACGGGAAACGTAAAACCTTCCAACAGACACTTGCTTACAAATTCTTTCAGGTAACGTGGTTTTACAATCAGCGATTCAGTAATTAATGACGTCACGAATAAATTAATATGGCGGACGGTATACTCCTCCACGGTGTAGTTCAGGAGCTCCCAAGCTAATTTCAGTTCACGGCTTAAATCAGTTTTTTTGTATTTCGTCCAGGCATTCTACAAGCAGTGGCTACAGGGTTTAGCAGCTCAGTTTTAGAGCCGCTGATGTACCACGTATAGTCAGATTTTAAACTTTGTTTTTATTCTTCAGACGCTCTGGTGACATGTGGAAACATAAGAGGACTCTACATGGCATTCAAGCTGGAGGTAACGAGACTGATGGAAAGAGCTAGGATTAGGACACCACAAATACCACAATGCGCTTTGACATACGTCAAAAATGATTTTTTGAGCAAAAGCTTAAAAATAATTGACGCCTAAGTGTGGCAGTTAGTCTTATGATGTCTTTGCCTTTACTATATACTTATGATCTCATTTTACTTTGCGATTACCAGTAGTACTTACCTATTAAAACAAGATTACGTAAAAAAAATATCCGATTTTTTGTACTAGAACCATCAAAATTATCATTGTTTTAGATACTATAGGTGAAACAAACGCGACGATAGCCTTCAATACAGAGTGATCTCATCAGCTGCATCAGTCGCTATATACTCTGACGTGGAATTGCACTGCGCAGGCGTGGGTCGTGTCCTCAACAATAATTGCGCTTGTAGTATACCGACAAAGTTACAGCCCTCAATAATCTTTCCCAATCCCTTTTCTTAGAACCTTTGTGCACTAAATTTTTTTATCGTTTTCGACATGTTTACGGTCATAAGTAAATTGGCCAGTTATATCGATAGAAATTGAAACTGAACCTGCGTCTCGCCTTCATCTAAAAATTACGCAGCGACAAAGGCTAAGCCAGTTTTAATGTTAATTTGGGCGCCAAACTGTACAATACAACTTAAGTTGTAATTAGAGTTCAGCTTAATCCTTTCCGTCTCATGTTCTGAACAATCTCTTAAAACAAATTAAAATCAATCAATCAAATTAAAACAAATAAGAATAGCGACATTGAACCAATGCTCAGCCGATCTGTTAAGCTTTGACCTAACAATGATCAGCTTTTTTTGACAGAAATTAAAGCCGGCCAATCAGATGCGCCTGCGGGTACTCTAATATAAGTCACCGGTATTTTTGAGACAAAGTTCTAATAGTCTGAGCTGAGGCCAGATCGAATTTAGCCGGTCATTTTATGTATGTTCAGAAATCGAAGATTGCTAAAGTCCATAGCTTTATTTAGGAAGCTTTATGTTCTCGGTAAAATATCTTTAATCCTCCTCGAACACGAGTAGCTCAGGCAATATAATAAACGGACTTTTTTGCAGCTAAGCTATCAACTCCTCGAGCTTACTTAATAACAATACCCACCTTTGTTTTTGTTTGCATTAGCAAGTTAACAAGGGGTCAAGTACCTATTCAGATAAGTAAATTTTGGCAGAAGTCGTATTTCTATCCCGTTAGCGCTTTTTAAACAAAACCTAGTGAGGTCTTGCTTCATACGTAGATTTAAGTTCGGATAAAGGTTAAGGAAAAACATAATGTTGTTATTTTCAGTTACTTCCCCCGCGCTCTCGGTTTTCCTGGTCTTTAAGGCAGGTGGCAGGTAGAGATACCACAACTGGACAGGTGTTTAGGCAGTTGCTTTGCCCGAGGAGGATACTTGACGACGGTAGGGCTTTCTTCAATAATGCAGCTTTTGTTAAAAGTTCAAGGGTTGTAATGATCGAAATTTTACAGTAAATTTTGAATTAAAAAAGAATATAGTGCAAGCCGAGTTAAAAAGGTCGAATCATGTAGTAAATGACAGTAAAGCGAATTGACGGTTGCTTGATATTTTGCGGGTCGATCGGCGCGCTCCCTTGCGGCGGATCTGTACATCTTGTTGAAAGCGGCGGCGATTGCTGTATTGATCCAATAGAGGGCGTTAGCAGGCGCGTTCCCGAACAACAGGTATAAATTGTAGACGGTGAAGATTGCTACATATTCGTACTGCCGTTCAAGGTTCAGATATAACTATCTAATAGCTGTTCAAGAACAGATGGTCTAGGGACCTGTGCAGGATATTTTTTTTACTGATTCAAAGATAAGGCAGTGTTGGATCACGATAGAGGCAAGTCCGTCGCTTATTTATTAGACCGTCATAATCAACCAATAAGAATGTTTCAGCTGACTTGCATAGAAATCTCTGGCATTCTATTGGTGGATTCTTACATCCATGAAGTGGTTGTATGCAACGTAGTTTCATGAAACACTTCTGCACTGACTATGTGGGGAAAAAACTGAACAAAAGTATAGAGGCCTACATGCAAGCAAAGTTCTCGTCTGAAGATAATTGTACTGATTAAACATTAGGTAATTGCGGATTTTTGGAAACTGTAAAGCAAAGCTCCCCGATACAAGTATTCCTAGTTTTCCCACACATCAGGCAGCGGCACCGGCGAACACGAACCGTGAAATGGTTCTGGATTAACTGGAATTGTTTTTCTAGGAAGCTGTTCGCACGCAGAGTTCGTTAATTTACCATTTGATCAATAAATAGTGCTGCGGGCGGCGCGGCGGCGCTCGCCTGGCGCTGACACAAAATAAAACTCGCAGGTTCTTCAACAGTAAATATTTATTATAAAAATTGCTCTTATAGCGACATTTCTGTTTTTTATAATATATATAATTTTTATGTTCATTCTTTGTGCCATTGTTTCACAAAATTATTCCTGTTCTTGTTATCTTCGACACAACAGCTTAAACAATAATATATTACAATCATATATCATACATTAGACAATCCGCGAAACGCGTTTGAATAACCTGAGGAACGTTTCAACAATTCGATGTGCGATTAAGTTTATTCAAATCGGTTTCACAATTTTCTAATGGGAGTATTCTTTCTAAAATATCTATACACAAACGTATCAATAAAAATCCTGTCATTTTTTGGTAACCAATGGCAATGAAAAACGCTAAGGATTCACATTTACGTGTATTTATAATTACGTATGATGTTGCGAACGTTTCTTTGAAACATCGCAGGGAAGAAAAGACGGGCTTCACTAGAAGTCGTAATAACAATTATTGCTGAGGTCACAACTCCGCAGGCGGCGCCGGCGCGCGCGTCGCTGCCGGCGCCGCTGGAGCGTCGGCTGCGGGCTGCGTGCTGCGTGCTGCCGACACTCCCGCATACTTCAATGCTTCGTCAACTTTAATACTAACATTGTGCCCCTCGCGTGTTACGCCGACAAGTAGACAGGAAAAGTACAGTAAAAGCCTTTCATTTTTGCATTGAGCATGATCTTCACAATTCTTAACACTTATGTATGTATACAAATATTGGTGACTATTTTCATGAAAATGACAGGATGATAAGGTAGTTCGTACTATTACAATTAGGTATTACCAATTCTCTTATGGCTTCCTGTAAAATGATTGAAAAAGATGATTACAAAAATTATGGTCGAGAACTTATTCCATGTGACTATTTACTTTAAGTACCTTCCGACAATCGCACGAGTCTGTGCGACAATGGGACACAAATACATAAACTTCAGAATTCCTTATACATATTATCTGCAGGAGTCCATAAATATTAGGCATAGTTCAGAACATGGCAGTTCGCCGACAAGTTAACTTACTTAAGTAAACCATCACAACCATACGGACTTGTTTAAAAAAAGTATTATTTAAAAATAAACTCAAAAATAATACAGTTTGAGCTGAATATGAGTCATCCAGAGCATCAGGGGGTTCAGAACCCCGCTACCTAGAATATTGTTCAAGTATTCGGTACTGGCAATGTTTGTGACATCTTATGTGTAACGGTAAGTCGCTGGTGGACTGGACAGAAGAGGGGGTGGTGAAGATCACGTGGCTGCGGAGCTCCGCGCCATGTCAATTAAATTATTACTTTACACGTATTTACAACGGCCGCGTCGCCGCGCCTAATGCCCATCTCCGTATATTATGTACACTAGATTAAAGAACATAGAGTTTCTCTCATTTAGCTACCGAATCACAATTCAAATATTTGAGTAATTGACAACGGTGGACAAACACGCGCCGGAGCACTAAATGCACATTACTCTATTGAAATTTGTACTTTGCTCTATTTATGTTGTGTTTGGTAGTTTTGGTCCGTGCAGTCCTGAAAGCGAGGTGCGCAGGCGCTGACGGCGCCGCGAGAAGTGTGGTCGGTGCTTCAGCTGCCAAGAAAGACAAGTGTTTCGCGGTTTCCAAGTAGCAGTATGTAATAAATGTTTTTTTCTACTCGACCACAAGTCCTCCCGGCACCGTTCAGTTCATACAAGCTCCATTCGGCCCGCGACACCTGCTAAGCAACGACCCCTTCTATTTAAAAATTGCGTGTACTGAGTGCTAATGTTATCTTAATCATATGCGTTTCAATTGGTCAATAGTAGTTTATGCAACTGCTACATAATGAGGGTCCTTAAAACACGAGTGTGTTTTTATGAACGAGGCGAAGCTGAATTTCATGATAGGATCACACGAGTGTTTTAAGGCCTAATTATGTGGAGTTGCATACATTACTTTATCTGTGTATATTATAAGTACTCTAAGATGGGTTCAGAAGCCGAAGGCATATATCATACCCATACCTGTGACGAATTTGACTGTTTTTTTTTAAACCATAGACAAACATACCGAGCTGACTTTTCGTAAACTGTTTTTTTTGTAAAAAAAATCACATTATTAATTATACATGTCGGACTGAACTCGACCTATATACGTGAGTGATCCGTTTTATTTCACTATGATTGTAAATTACGTTGGTTGTCAAATTCGAAAAATCGAATTCGATATTGAAAAGTCATTACGACATCGAATTCGATGTCATAATGACTATGACTTTACCGCTGGACCTGCAGGGCGGGCGGAGGCGACGATGTACTGCAATGCTGGTCATTTTCTACGGTTTCTGAACGCATTATAGAGGACTTATGATATGTGTGTAGATAAACAATTTTGCAACACGCGAGCGCGGTTGTGTCGTGCAGTTTTAAGTAGAACGGGTGTAGAGCGGACCGCGAGTGCGACCGGCCGCGAGCCGCCGCGGGACGCCGCCCACGCCATCAACGCAAGTGCTTCGATGGGGTAGCGCAAGTCCGTCCGTCCGCTATGCAAGGACGGCCGGTCTTCTATTGCAACATCTTCACAATGATCGTGATAACCGATACGATGCGAGTCTATTATCAATGGTTTCAATTTCTACATTTCCTCACAGGTGAAATGATCTATTTATTCTAGTCGAGCGTCCTCTAATGAATGCTGATGATACTAAAATTAGGTACGGTTAGCACTGCTTATTGCCCAAATGTATCTATGTTTATAGTTATGTAGGAATAGGAACTGTTTGTCAATGTTTAAAATAGTTTATAGTTACGGTCAAATATTCGATGAGAACATTGATGTTTGTTTGTATGAATTCTTAAGTAGAGTTCATTCATTAGAGGGCGGCTCGTATGGACAGAGCTTTGTTATTATGCAATTCCGATTGGAAGATGATTGTTCCGAGCAGGAGCACCGGCGGTGGTCCTGCTCGAGCAATCCGTATGACCAATTCCAATTTGGCAATCTAATACGCGATCCTGCTGAATTCATGTAACTTTCATTGTTTACGGCTGGTAAGGCTTTCTAATTGACACCCAGTTACTTGCGGTCACACGAAACTGTGGATGCGAAACTAATGAAAGTTCAGCAGTTTTAAGTACATACTCATATTAAGATAATTTGTTCATCATGGTTAGTGTAGCCAATCGTCGCATACGATGCAGCGCCGGCGTGTACTCTACATGTCCACACACACGCGAGACGCGGCGGCGCGGGAGTGCGGCTCCAACTCAACCCCCGAGTTAAGTACCTAGCTCGTGGCGTATCAGCATTTACAGAACCTGAATCAAAAGAGCAGCGATGGAGGCCGCCCTCCCGCCTCCGCCCGCGTCACCGCATAACCCGATCAATCATGATCGTTGTACGGATGCATCTTTGAAAATATCAAGACAGAAATAATTTCAACCTATTACTTTACCCTTTCAACGAAATAATAAATATAGCATTTTACCTAATAATTACACAATAATTTCAACAAAAATTTTAAACACCCGAGTTTTATTTAAACGATTATAACGTCATTAGCTAAGTCACTTCAGTTTCGGTTTGGAATTCACTTAAAGAAATAAAACTATCAAAAATAACTCGGCTCGCATTTAAGTCCTGCGTCACGTCCGAAGCTAGCACCTTCCCTTTTGCAATTATATAATACTAACTACTGACTGCGTGTATGCGTCGCGTCGGCGTCGCTTCGTGAGAAGGAGCCGGGCGCCGGTCGCCGGGTCCGGGTTGCGGGCCCGGGCCGGGCCGGCGGGGCGCGGGCGGCAGCGCCCCCGACTAGAAGAGCCGCGCGGCCGCAGCGGCGCGCCGGCAGCCGCGCGGCGCCGCCTCACCTCGCGGCGCGGGCCTGGGCCGCCGCCGCCGCCCGCGCGGCCGTATCACAGGCGCTCAGTGCGGTGCGGGCGCGTCCTGCCCGCGCGCCGTGCACTAACTCGTGGGCACCAGCAGCCGCACGAAGCTGTCCTCGCTCCAGCCCCAGTCGTCGGGCCACGCGTCCTCGGGGGGGTCTAGCGCTGACCGGGACGACAGGCTCAGCACCGAGCCCCAGTCGATGGTGCGTTGCTCCTCGTCGCCGTAGCCGGAGTCGCGGTCCGGCGGCGGCGGGGAGGGGAACGGCGTGGCGCGCCCGGCGGCCGGGTCGCGCGCGCTCAGCAGCTCGCAGCGCGCCGCGCCGCCCGCGCCGCACGGCGGCTCGAAGGGCGCTTCCTCGGCGCTCTCGCGCTCCATCTCGCGCTCGATGCCTCGCAGGGTGTTGCAGACCAGCACCGAACGTCGGAGGGACGGGTCCGCCGTCTGGCGGAATCGCGCTAACTTCAGCGCGCAAAGATTCATCATCTTGAGCCGCCTCTCGCGGTAGCAGCGCCGAGAGGCGCAGCGGCCGGCAGCGCGGCCGTCGCAGCAGGCTCGCGCCGCGGCGCCGCCCAGCTCGAGGTAGGATTTGCCGTTCTCGGCACGGATGGTGTCGTGCGCGCCGCACCAGCCGCCGCACCAGCGGCGCCGGCACGCGCGGCGCTCCTCGTCTTCCCGCCAGCAGTCCCCGCCGCCCGCGCCGGCGGCCACGGCCTCGAGCCGCGCTATCGAGTCCTCCCAGCGCGCGACCTTGCCGCCGCCCTCGCACGGGGAGCCACCGCGCCGCTTGGCGCCGCACCCGCCGCCCGAGCCCTGCAATACCAAAAACAACACGCTTAGTTAACTCTTGTAACGCGCCGATACAACTTACAACTACTATAACCGCGGACGGAGGTCGCGCCGAGGTCATCCAGTGCGAATAGACTGTTTGCACTCATTGTTTAATCCGTCATACATATTAGTTAAGTCGGAAAAAAAATGGCACACATCCATGCTGAACCAATTTATCAATAAGCAAAACCCAAAACTTATAAAAAAATAGACGGCAAAATATGCAAATTACAACGACTTTCATTAGCCCAACACTCCAGAACAATGGTGAAATATGAACAAACGATCATCGAAGAATTTGGTTCAGACAGCGATCGGCGGCTCGCTGCGATCGCGGCCGCGGCCTACGCGCAGCGACGAAAGTACCGTAACCTGCTCGCGGCGGTACCGCGCACGAGCAAGAAATTGTAAGGTTTATAACCAATAGGTAAGATTGCCGCATGGAAACCGTCAATGCTAGGCGACGGAGGAATATGGTGATAAAATTTCAGGACTGTCGTCAAATTATTTAACAGTTTTTTTTCAATTGTAATGCATAAATACATACCCAATGCAAAACAGCATTAGCAATAGCATGCAAATAGTATATCTATTAGAAGTAGCACGCAATTCAGCACGCCACCTCTAAATTTAATTATTTTAAAAACTTAAAAGTAATACGCAATATTACCCTTTCAATCATCATTAAATTGATTAAAATTATAATGCTGTTATTTTTTAAACTAGGCGAAGAACAAAACCGTGCTAAATAGGTACTATCCCTAATCCCCCGTGTCTTCCATCCCACCTTATCCTTTCAAATTCCAGCAACTGTCCGATTCCGAATGTAAGACCCAAAGTACCCAAACAGTTGTTAAAGCCGAGTCGAGAACAGAAGAGCAGAGCCGGCGGTCGGGGCCGGGTAGGTACCTGGGGAAGCGTATTGTGCTGCGACCCTTCTCAGTTTTTTTGTAACAATGCGCCCGGGCCCCACGGCCCAGCCGCGCCCAGGTAGCGCGACGTCGCCTGGGACCTCCGAATGAATAGCACGCATTCTTTACATGAAAGATGCAGAATGTTACAACAAAAAGAACCCAAAACCCTATTATTGAGTTTATCGGGGAGCCCTTTCAGCCTGGTTTTTGGGTTTTTGCTAGTATACTATTTTGTTCTCGTGGTAGTTTTTCTATTGAATCTTCCATGGAAAGCTGACTAAACTGCTTTCATTTAGGTAATAGAAAAAAAATATGACCTAAACTTTACATAGAGTCGTAGAGTCTCATCAAGTAAGAACATTTATAAAGGAATAAGCTGACATGTAATTCTTATCTACATGTCAGACTAGAAAAACTAGGAAGTAGGTATCATGGTGGCAGCTGCAGCTCGTCTCCTCGTAATGACGGCGAGGCGACAGGGGGCGCAGTAATACCTACCGCCTATTAGACTGGCTCGTATACATTTCCACTTTAGTTAAACAGCCGAGGGGATTTTGCAGTGTTTCGAGTCAATGAACATCGTGCGCGGCGATGCGGCCAGCGATGTGCATCGAATAACAAATATGGTAGTAAAAGTCAAAGTCCAGGAGACGGCAGATGCCTCTGCACCTGCGTGACAATTACAAGGAACCACGCGCCTGCGCGCTAGAGCGCCGGCCTGCCTTCAATAAATTTACTACCTAGACTTATTTTAGTCTTACGAAACATCTGATGACAGGCGAAAGGTGGGTAACGCGTACCTTTTAGCGAAAACAAGGAGATAACATAACGATATGTCTGGAATATTTCCATTTATAGACATGTCTGTAGAACGTGCCTAACTAAAGTTGTTTTTTCATCGAACTTGGCACAAACCAATGGTTCAAGTAGAGGTAAGGTTAGAGTAGCGCGGAGCGGCTGGAATGCGGGACAAAGCAGTGCTAGGCGGCGCCGGGCGCAGCGAGCGCGCGCGCTGACTCAGCGACCACTCATCGCAGCGCTGCAAATAATCATTAACTCGGTCGCTTGCCTGTTTTGCGTCACCCCTTTATCGCTAAAACGAACTGCCACATTGTACTCCCGAAGACGCTCCGAAGCGACCCTGTTAGCGGCAAAAATTACGAGCGACCACAACAAGTTTCAATATGCAGAAATAGAATATCTACATAATTCCACGGAGTTTATTCGCGGTATCGTATCACGCGCCGCGCTCGAGCGCCGTAGCAGTGTCATCGCATTGCCAGCGCTGGCAGTTGCCGCTCATGAAAATAAATTTAGTAAATGACGTTGGCGCGCAACGTTGCCGCTCCGCGCCCCTGGAACGCGGCTGCGCTACGTTGCCGCTCCGCTCGCTCTTTCTAATCTTGTCGTAAAGTTCTTTTTCTGATGCGCAGCGCGTCGCTCGTTCTCTGCGCTAGAAACTTGAAAACGTCTGACGTTTATTTTATCGCTAGTCTCGGATATGCGGCATTTTATAACCGTACCGCTGGCAATAGCGCCGAGGCGAGGAGTTACTGCTTATTCAGAATTACAACTATAAAGCATTGCGATGTGCACTCGGTTAGGTACGAATATTGCTAAAGATTGGGGGGCTACTAGTGGACAGAGGGCATGGTCTCAACCGTCGAAGTAATCGCGGCGAGCACTCGAGAAGGTAGGAAAAGTTGTGCCGGCGAGGCGAGTCGAACGGAGACTTTCTATGGCATTGTAGAGACAGAATAGATGGCGGGTCGGCTGACGGCATTGCCTCACAGCGCGCGGCGCGCGGGGCCGGCAAGAGGGGGGGAGGGGTGTCGAGTGGCTGTGTGCGTCGCCTGCAACCGCACACACACACAGGCACGCTAATAACATCGCATCGCGCTCTATCTAGCGCTACCCAGCTACCTACGCTCGGCGTTGTTATAGCCAAATATAAAATGGGGTAGATAGCGTGGGGTGCCGCTGCCAGCTCCGCGCCACGCGAGGCTCCTGGCCACTTCGAGGATTGCTACTTAACGGAATTATGTGTTCTTTCAAACAAGCCAAAAAGTTTATTAGCTATAGGTATAAAAGTTTTGAGTAGAATTATCTTCAATCCAAAGAATGGTCGCTACTACCTGAAGTATATCATCGATCCTATACGTTTGCTTAACTCAGATCTCGTACTTACTCAAGTAAATATAATTTTAAGGACATAGAGCAGAAGTGGACTGCTCTATCTACTTAATTAGTCGAAAACCCATTTTAATTACTGTTTCAACTCAGTTATTTAGCATCAGTGCTGATAGGTACACAATGCCCAGCTGGTTAGAACCTTTTCGCCGTAATCAGCTGGTAGGCAAACCATCAAACAATTGTAAGTAGACCTTTTTATTTTCCGCCGTTCATTCATAAAATCGTATTTAACCGTGAAGAATGTTTATTCCGCAATATCGAAATCGGAGGCAGCGATTGGAATGACCGATTAACCATTAACGCCGTACAATGGCTGGAGTAGGGCGCGATCAGTTATTTCATTCACTCAATAATTCTGTGCGATAGGGTTTTGTTTTGGACCTGTTCGAATTTCGCAGCTACAGGTGCACTTTTTAATCCCCAGCAAAATAACAGAAAAGTTTTATAAGTTTTACATCTGTATCTGCCTGTTCGTTTATCTGTGGGTCGAAAGGAACCGCATCTTCTAGCGGTTTAAATAGAAAGCTAGTTTAATCGCAATGATTTTAGTTTAGTGTTTTATCAAAATCGGAACAACCACTCGACACTGAAATTAAAAAAAGTCGAAGGTTTGTTTGCTTTTCTAAGTTGTTAACATTTGTTAATCTTGCAAAGACAAATCCTCGGCTACTTACTGCTTAAAGCGTGAACATTTTATCATTGCAAGCCGCCATTGCCATTTATGATGTTCTAGCTTAATTAGCTAGCGGGAATCCGATGCATTTATGACGCCATAAAAGGCACCGCTGCCTCGCGAAATGAACCATTGCCTGATCATCAGATTTCAACGTTTATTGATTTTCAAGCTCAGATTTGAAGCATAAATTTACTTGCTTAAAATCATAGTTGGAATCCTTGAAATACAAACAAATTTCACTTGTTTCCAAATCACCAAATTCCCTAACACACTTCACCTATGACCCATAGGTGACCTACCCAGGTACTCTACATTATTATACTTATCGAAAACCGTCTAAATCTCAGAGAAGTCATGTCTTTTCACAAAGCAACTACCTTTCTAGTTCAGAAACCCTAGAACGTAGTCTTAAGGGATGCGTCACATCACAACTATTACTTGGATCAGAGGCCAGACCTCTCCAGTTCGCGTTACCACTTTACAGCAAGCCAATTGAGACTTCGTCAATTAAACTGGATACGCGTAATCTCGACCTAGTCTTGTCTAGCATTCTTTTAAAATGCTGAGCTATTGGAGAACCTTGGTAAAGCACAAGCTATGTGGGATAATGGAATGTAATTTTGAGAGGTAAAAATGGCCATAAAGTAACTTCAAAATTAGGAATGTGCCGTAAAGGACTCTATCTTGATAGAAGCGGAATATTACTATGAAAATACTTGAACAAAATCAGGCACTTACTCGTACTTGATCACTGGGCAGAGAGAAAAGGTGATTGAATAATTTAAATTAACTTTTTGTAATGAATTTACTTAAGCATGTGGAAAAGTCAACCGTCATACAAGCTCATGAGATCTGTAAAACTGTTCTAGAAGGTGCTTTTTCAGTTGTAGCAGCTTTATAGCACAGAAAAGAACGGTAACAGCCGTACTAAGAGAGCGCAAAGCAGAAACCCTGAGCGTCGAGTTGAGCCGACTCCTGCGCCGCGCGGCGCCGGCACGCACATTTCCGTGAGCGGCGGGCGCGAGGCCGCGCGTCGCTGTGTGCCGTGCGCACGCGGCGCGCCGCTGTGTGCGCAGAACCAGTCCCACATCCTGTTTGGTGGCCCGCGCAGCTTCGAACGACCAACATACGAGCTTTTTATTTCACGCCTCTGGCCACTGCCAGCCATGGGACCACTTTTTTATTTAACTTCCAAGTCGACTTTTAATAAGGATTTTTGTATTGCTATTTTTATACTGCAACCGTTTGAGATGTTAAGCTAGGCCTGTGCAAAACAACGAAATAGACGTGTTATGAAACGAAATTTAAATACACGGTACGTCTCGCGCAGACATTACACAGAACGACGTTACACTGGTAGTAGTTTTTGCTGTTTATTCTGGTCAAACCTCCGACCGTTGTATTCAGATGAGTGAGCATGTTTTTGTCTGTTTGTCTAATATTACGCTACCGATCCATGTTTACCGTTATGCAACGGCGTCAAAGGGTTTCAAGGTGACGACGGAGAAAAGTGGAACAAATAAACCGTACAAAAACAAACAAAAGGCATCCCTCAGGAATGCCGCATAAAAAGAGGGAATTCCCGAAATGCATTGTTTACAATGTGCGTGGACGCGTGCGAGACGCGGTGTTATGCGCTTTTATTTTATGATCAGCGACTTGCGACCACTCAATGCGTTGAAAGGGAAAATTGTAGTTTTTGTCGGTAGAGCGCGAGATGAGATGACGCACGCTTCCCCGAAGCGGCGCCCGCGCGGAATGTCCGCGCTTCCTAAGGACCCAGTCGCAGTGTTTCCAGCAATCCAACCAGTCTACGTAGGTGCCCTCTACCTGCTCCATCCAGCTATATCTTGCTTTAGTCGGGTTCAAACTGCCATACGAGAAGGTTTTGGAACTAGACATCTAACTTCGCAGCAAGTCGCGTTCAATCTCTCGTAGATTTAGGTCTGTCACGAGCCCTTATTTGAACAGCTGATAAATAGGCTGTGCAGTTAGCAAATTGATTAGGCGTCGGCGAGACAACGTGTGTCGCGCGGGCCGGTTCAAGGCACTGCGATTAACACTGACATTGCGGACGGGCGCGGTATAAATCACACGGGGTGGAAGTTTACACCGCTACCGCTAGCTTTTAAGATAATAAATCAGGGACCGCGGGCGTACGCGAGCAGATTATGACGTCACCGGCACGTATCTCGGAGAATCCCCGGAAGAGAGCGAATAAAATAAAAATGTCACGTAGCGATCAGCTGTCGGGCGCCGCGGCGTGACGGCCCGCGCGGCGATACGCATAACGACGCCGCAATAAAACTTATTTTTATGTTTTTCGCACACAATGGCCGCGCGAAGGTCGAGCTATCTAAATGGGTCAATACACTCGGCGTAGTACGAGCGAGCACGTGCTCCCGCGTTTGTAAATAGCGAGATATCGGCCGATTGTTGCAGTGATTAATGGGGGCGCGTAATGACTCGCCCGGCTCCGGGCCGGCCGCCGGCGCCACCGTTAATGTGTTCATTCATCGCTTCACAACTATTATTATTGTCCAACGAAGATGGTGTTTGCATTCCGACGCGATACGCGATGCGACAGGGCGAGGGCCATTGCCAAGGCTGCCCCGCTACGCGCCGCCCCGCTAATTGCTACGAGCCGCTACGACACACCTGTGTCCTACGTCCTACAGCTCTACGCTCAAGGACTATGTTTCTAATTTTAATGGGACTTTGTTACAACTCTACATCGGTTGTAGGGTCGGTTCCCTAGTATGAGTATCGACTTTTCCATATTAACTTTATAGAAAAGTGGATACTTAATGTAGGTGTACGTACTGCGAATTAAAAATATCAAACTACTTTTAAGAGTCACAAATGCACAGGGAAACAAGCAGACGTGGCATCCGAAAAAATCAAGTTCCAATATAAATAATCAACTAGCGGTGTATTTCACCTATTGCATTCCAACTCACCAGGGAAGATTATTAAGAGTTCGTATAGAGTATAGAAATACGCTGGGCTCCGTCAGGTGCATTCGTCAACAGGGCCGGCCTGCGAGGCGCGGCGCAAGGGCCGCGGCCGGGCGCGGAATCTGTGCGGTCGCGATAACGCTGCGGTTATCAATGGTGGGATCTCCATACGCGCACGTGGCCGGCCACGACATCTCGCGCCCATTCACTATGAAGACGCCCCCCGCGCCCGCCCCCTACCCTCCCACCCGCACCCTCGGTGCATCCATGCAACAAGTTAGGGCTCACGTTCCGTCTTGTAAGGAATTCCGGAAGTTAGGACGCGCCGAGATATATAGGGGTGATTGAAGTTCGCTCAGGAATGCGGTGTCATTGACTTAAGTGGGGCGGGTATGTCAACATTGCGTGCTGCAAAACGGATTGAAAAAATACACCCTACTTACACATGTTTACAATAGTCATCAACAGTTCGTTTCGAAGGTAATATTAAAACTCTTGAAATCTACACCAACGCCAACGAAAAAGAAGCCCCAATCAGAAAGAAGACTCAATTCCAAAAAGGGTCAGCCAGACATAATCTAAAACGTAATTTAAATACTTGTAAAACACGGCGTTTGAAACACATTTTCAGCATCGTGATGCCCAATTAAATATGTATGTGATTGAAAAACGCGTGTCCAGTAACGAGCGTGTACATAATTGGTGGGTGGCTGGCCTGGAGTGACCCAGTTGCTGCGAGCCCCGGGCCGCCCACCTGCCCCCCCGGCGCCCGTACTAAATAACCTGCCCGAAAACGACACCTTAACAAAGGTCGTTCAACCGTCTGAAACAGTCGCAATTTTCCACCCACCACATGAGACGATGCCTCGCTAGCGAACTAACATCTCTCCACTCCTACGATAGCTCTTGCAATCGAATCCGGAACCTAGGACGCCGCTGGCGCCGCACTCCACCCCGCATCTTAGACCAACGTTAATATTATTTAATATGCAATGCGACCCCGGCTTTAAACTTTATTGGCATGATTAGAAAAGAGGACTGCTGAGCCATTCCTTTATCTCGGTTAACGTGATGATACTTACTCACTGCAAACTTAAATATGTAGACAGACATATCCTAGCTCACAAGTTTTGTGAAAAGACTAATGGTACTAAGTATTTTTGTCCAACTTTGTCGGCAAACTTTTTTGTTTTAGGTAAGAAATAGAAAGCCTGCGAGCGAATAAATTTAATTGTTATAAGCCGCGTTCGGGCTGCCACCCCACAGACGGGGTGGCGTGGGGGGGCGCTAGCAGCGTTATATTTCTCCGAACTTGTGCTAAATTTCACTTTCTCTGAAGACGCTGTGCGTAGACTTAGCCACCCACTCGCCCCCGTGCCTACCAAGAAACTTCGAAACAGCTCCACTCTAGGTATTTATCTACGTCTTCGAAACCTAAGTCCATGTTCCCTTCAACCTCAGACTGCGTGCAATACTTGCGGCACAACCATGACTCACACCCTCCCCGACCATTTTCTGGAAGCTACGGCATGTTGCTCTTTTTTTTCTAAAACAGCAATGCAGCCAAACATGTCTCTCCTGCTAGAGCGCTTTTCACCCTCTGTGAGACGTCGTTATCTTAGCGAACCCTAACCGAGTAAAACATAAAAAACGTACGTCAAAAAAGTCCTTCCACTCACAAAAACTCCACCGCCTCCTCTGAAGTTATAAAACAGTGAAGGCAGGCAGGGTGGGGTGGGCGGCTTAAAACCTTATCGCTCTGGCATAAAGTCTAAAGTATGTCGGGTCGGCGGCGCGCACACCGACGTGGGGCGCCTGAAAGGCGAGCACACGAGCTTGGGAGCTTTAGCAAAATGAAAGCCGACTCGCTCTTAATTCACCAGCACACGGGCGCCGCGTACACGGACGTCGATAGAGCGCCCTCGGCCGACCCCCGCCCCACGCGCCGGGCATAAATAAGGGGGGGCCCGGGGGTCGGTCGCCGCCCGCCGGGTGGCCGGGGGTTGCGGCGAAGGACGAATTAAGGAGATGAGAGAGCACACGCTCTCGAGTCGCGCCACCTCGCGCCAGGGAATTAAGGGAGCGATCTGAGCGCTGCTGTCGCCTAGCTAGACCCACCCCCTCTTCGTCTAAAGCGCTAACTAAAAAAGTCATTCTAGCGTAGGATTTCTAATGGGACGTTTTTCGTTGTTATGTTCTTCGTTTTAGCTATTTGTTATATAGTGGTGTTGGTATGAAGTTGCTATTAACATTAACTTAAATAGGTTTGTATAGCCCTAAATAATAAATAAGTAAATAGTGGTGTACCGAGCATTAAAGCGATAGGTTTTTAATGATAATGAATTAATTTAAACGTTTATAATATAGAAACAGTGCCCTAAGCACGACTTGTCGAATCCTGCGTTACGTTACGGTTATCGTATCGAGATCGAGAAATCTCATACTAAATTTTAGTTCCAAATACGCTCACGGGCGGGCGCTGTTCCAAACGTCATACAAACTCGTTATAGTTTACTATTCGAATTTTACGTGACGCAGGATTCGACAAGTCGTGCTTAGGGCACAGTAGCTTGGCTACGAGCTTGTGACGTCACGGCTGCGTTTCGTAGCACATGACTCACTCGGCCACATAAATTATAAACTATATCCCTCTGGAGTTACGGTACGTTTTCGGCGGATTCGGCGCTGCTCCTTTGTCTTGAGCGTTCGATACGAGGCAAACCGTTCTTTGATGGCTGGAGATAAGGTCGGATTCGGTCGGGCGGGGTGTAATGCTCTCGGCGAGAGGGTGGGTATACATTTTCCACGGGGGTAGACGGGGCGACGTCGCGCGAGGGCGCCGCTGACTCACGGGGGAGGCGGGGAGGGGTTCATATTGTAAGTATCTACCACTCACATGTCACAAAGTTTTCCCCGCATCGAGAAACTTTGTTAACGTCAACAGAGCACGTGGCCTTCGCCGATATGATACCTACAGCTTTCGTACATAATTGGCAGCGCCGACGCCGCGGTGTTGGTGAAACTTTTTTGCAAAGTTTCCAGCCCCCGTAGTTAAGAATGTAAGAAAGTATTACGTAGGTACTTGTTGTGATTCAAACCTTTGATAGAGCAGACTGATATTGAAACAAAGATATTACCCAAGGAATGCGCGCACCGTTGATTATATTGCCTTTTATCAAAGTGTTGCGATAGCTTGTTTTTCGGGCAAAAATATCTAGTTTCTTCAGCCATTCTAGAAAGAAACAATAACGAACAAAGTCGTCACATTATGATCCTGTTCTTAAAACGAAAACAATAACTTTTTGTACAAAAACGTTCAAATTGGTGCTGTGCAGGAATGCGCAGCAGAAATATTAACTTATTAGTATCCAACCCCACTCGGAACCAGCTCAAAGTCTTTTGCAGCCATCATTAAGTCAGCTGACGATGTTAATGTTGAAATGCTAAGAAATCATTGTGTAGTGCTATCAGTCAGCGGCGCTGAGCAATCGTTACATCGGGCCGTCACCTTGGCGCGATAAGGCGTGATAAGGCGCGATACCAATGTATCAGTGCGTAACTTCTACATGCCGAAGGTATTCCGATTCAAATTGAATATTTAAAAGGTACTTGAATCATTGGGCTTATGTAGTAAGATAACGCTGTGGATCTCCCAAATATTGTTTTCAGATTATGTTTACTAACGTCGACAAAGCAGTAGAACGCGTTTCATGCAAGAACTGCATAAATCCTAAACATTATAGTCGTGGAATAAAGTTGGTCATGGTTGGAGTCGTACTCGGTAGGGTCGCTTGCGCGGAGCGTGCAGCGGTGCCGACGCGCGCTCCCGCAATGCTCGGCCGCGTCCTCTCCCAATGTATATTATATACCGGGGGGAGGCACATGCCCTCCCGCACAAAACTTGCGGGTTATAAAGCGCGGGAATGAGTTTTGCCGCGCAAACTTTATCGCGGCAGCTCGGACCGGCTCCGCGTCGGTGTCGACACACGATGATGCGGCGGTTTTCTACAACTTTTGAATAACTTTCTGGTATGCACTGAAACAACATACTAATAACATTTCTGGATAGTTGTTGTCTACTCGTGACCACGACGGCAGTAACAGCAGTGCTGTCGAAACATAGGAGGTAATTTTAAAAACTTAATTCAAGTCGTGATTAGATTATATTTCAGTCCCGAAATGTTATTAGCATGAGTGGGAAGTTTAAAATAATACTTAACAGCAGTGGACTGTGAGATAAATGCTATTCGTTGATTCGATAATGCACTGGAAATAAATAGGCTTGAAGCTTTGATTTCTTTTGGACTGGAATTGATAAGCTAGAGCTCTACCGCAGTGGTTATGGAGTCATATTTTCGTAGCGCCATAATGATCAAGATGGAATTAGAGAGTAATTGCTAACCTTATTTAAATTGCATCTATTCAGAAAAGCCAAAGTTTAGGAGCGGAGCGGTCGACGCGAATAAATATTAACGCGCGGGCATTCCGCAAATGAAATATTGTAGCGAGCGGCCGGGCGCGGGCGCGGGCGGCGGGTTGAATAGCGCGAGGAGACAAAAGTCAGGGGCGACCCTTCCTGCAGCCGTAACGAAGGGCCGCGCCGGAGGGCGCGCACAAAGACCGGCCCCCGAATCCAGTAATGTGTTCCGTTAGTCTATTGCCAACTTGCAGATTAGGGCCCTTCCTAACTTTCCTATACGCTTTATAACCCTGCCTGAATGAAAAGTTTCCAATCCCCGGATTGTTGATATTCGAATGTTCGTTCTGGAGTCCAGTGGACTGGCGGTCGATTAATCGATTCGGAGTTAAGGTCAGCTCGGCCAGCGCCGCGCTGGAGCTGCGTGCGGCGTGGCGCGGCGTGGTCGTGCGCTCGCTGCTGCTTTGCATAAGTAATGAGCCGCCGCCCGCCGCCCGCGCGCCGCCCCCCGCGCTAGGCCTATCGATTGCGGCGGCGCGAGGGCGGGCCGCGGGCCGCGGGCCGCATCGCCGTAATTGTCACACCGACCGAACTGAGCTGAATTTCAATCCACCCCACAATATCAACCTTACTGCCATAAAATAAAACTCAATATCTGCCGCTAGTCCTATCGAATACCAAATGTGTTCATAGTCTGCTCTAAGTTCGGAGGCGGCTCGTAATAGAGCCTTCGAAGAGTCTATGACAGAGGTTAATTAGACGTGCGCGATGGCAACAAATGGATTTTACTTGTTCGATGTTTCTGCGCGAATTAAAGTTCAAATTAATGTTGCTAAAGTAAATCTGGCGATTCAAATTAGCGGGGCGCGGGCTGCGCAGCGGCGGCGAGCGTGTTTGCGCGTCGTGTTAGCGCCGCGACCGCGCAGGCCGGGGCTCTATGCCTCAGTTTCAAATTAGTTATACCTACTCGGTTTGCCTTTAGCCATATCTTCAGCAATCATAACCTTATGAAATAGACTGCAGTTTCACTCGCTGAGTCTGAAGCAGTAGCCGAGGTAGAGTCGGTGCGCTCGATGCTAGCATGCGAGCTGCTCGAACACATAGAATACAATTCCGTATCGTTTCGCGCGACAGAGCGTGCGACGTCGAATCGTGTGTATTTATAGTCTTCGTCTAGTCGCGCTCCGTTTTTTAGCGCGCAAGCGACGAAAGTATGGAGAAAGTGGCGTGTTGACGTCACCCACACACGCGCAACTCACGCGTGGCTTACGCTCGCGCGCCGCTCTCCTGCGGCTCGCGCCTCGGCTGCGCCGTAGCCTCCAGCGCGTTGCAACACTCGCATGAGAAACAGCGCCGGCGAACGGCGATACGTCGCGGCCCCTCTCAACACGTTCCGTTACCCAACAGAGTGACTCGGAAAAAATACGACGAAATAACATCCAACAGCCGGGCCGGCACGCCGGCCGAAGGATTACTGGCCTTCCCCAATCTCTCCATAAATTGATACTTATACGGGCGGCTCGTTATGAATGCGGGTTACTGTCACTTGTTGAGGTCGTATTCATGATCCCTCGCCGGCAGCAGTCACTGGCTAAATACAAGCCTTTAATCGAACACCTGTTAGACAGCGTATTTCTTGGTGAATAAATCGAACAAAGAGAGGCATCAATAAGCTTCTGAAAAGATGATTTTTTGTAGCAGCAAGTGTATGCCATAAAAACGGTGGCTCGTGCCCGAGGCGTCGCAAGTCTTATATAACAATAACAATAAAGTCATGATGTGCAACGGTTCCGTTTTTTTCAATTGCAACGGGTCAGTCCAGCCATTGAGGGTGCTATACAGAAAGCATACTGTAAGATTTTTTTGTCTCATAAGAAACAAAAACGGTAATGAAGTAGGTAGGCAATAATCGAGTCTGCGTTAAGTGCTCCATCTTCTAAATAGTGGAGGACCCGAACCCATAACGTAGTTCATTCATGTAATCACGACGTGACTGTCATAAATCGAGTGCGTCTAGTTCGGAGACCCCAAGCCGCGTTTACGTGCTGCTGTACTATAAGTATACCTATACGTAGGTGTAGAAGGCAGGCGGCCGCCGGCGCCCGTGGCGAGCGATTAATTACATAAAGTACGAGATGAAAAGGAAAACGGCCGCGATCAGCTGATCTCTGATTGATGCAGGCACCCGATCGCACCCCGCAAGCATCCATTCATAAACCTGTTTAGTCCCGTTAGCATAAAAAAAACACGCATATCTCAAAATGTTTATGGTCGTTCATATCGAGTATCAATTAAAACGATCGAGATACTGCCAACGGAAATAAAAAACTGTTTTTTTTCGACGCGTCGCGTCGCCTGTAATCGTGCACGCGAGTTTTCTTGGGCTTCGAGCCAGGTTGACAATAAAATTATTTCGCGCTGTATCCTAAGATAAGTGTCGGTCGGTTAATCAATCGAATAAAATGAGACCATTTGCCTGCCTCTATTATGCGTTTGACACCCGCGTTGAGGTTAGATAACAAACTTTAACATAATCACTGAGCAAATACATCGCTATTATTCAGCTCGACGGTCGGGAATGTAAATTGCAATCGTATGCTGAACCAAAGTCAACCCAATATGCGCATATATGTATTTTCTAAACAAACAAAACAATGACCTATATAATGCCGTTGTCTCGTCTCGTCTGCGGCTGTTTGAAAAAAGTGAAAAAGGTATAATCTGAGAGGGTTTTATCATTTCTTTTTCATTGCCAAAAAACCTATGAGTGGTGACGTCACGTGGGGGCGTGAGGGGGGGATTAGGCGGTGGGGGCGAGTGGGGTCGCCCCCGCGCCGCCCTACCAGAGGCTCTCGACTCGAACGCGAACCAAGCGACTTCGTAATAAATGAAAGGTGGACTGAATTGAAATAGTTAAATCTGATGTTGTTATTGTAACTAGTCGAATTCGTAGCTGTCTAATGGTGGAAATTTAAATCTTTCTATAGCGCGTAAGCTGGATAAGTTTTAGTTTGGTAGAGCCGAAATTAATCGTTAGTATAATTCTCGAACAGACAGTATTCTGTTAGTGTTTTTCTGTTATGAAGCATCTGCGTTTTTCAACAAGATAATTCTTTTGACATACCTACCTAGTCTAATCAGCATAGGCAAGCTAGACAGCTTATTTATTATTTAATGTTCATTCAGACAGTAAGAATAAAAGCAATTTTAAGTCCAATTTCGAGTTTGACTAGTGACGGGGACAATAGTAGCAGAGATCAAAGAGACCAGTGAGGTGGAGGGGAGACTTCTCCCCACCCGATAGGGAAAAATGTCGAAACCAACATTCGCACTCCCACTACATTAGCCACGTTAATTATCCAATTATGAAAAAGTAAAGCCACAACAATGGGTTAAGGTTAATGACTTCTGAATACTTTGGCACAATAATATCATTATCAGTCCAATAGACGATTATGACGTAAAAAAACGTAAACAAAAACTATTTACGTTAGCAATAAATCATGATAGAAGATAACGAAGAAAACAGTGGAGCGTGCCTCCCCCTGCGGCTGATTACGGAGCTTCGAAATACGAATGAATTTTTAATGAACCTCCCGAGCGGGCGAACCCTACTCCGGCGGGTACGCACTTAGGAGATTAGTCCCGGGAGCCAGCTAGTTAACTTACTAACAACCGCCTACGCCAGACTTTATGATGCCGGCCAGACCTGCGACTAACACTCAGCTTTCTGCAATATGTTGGGTTCAGTCTCTCGCAGCTGTTCTAGACTTGGAGAGGCAACAGAATTTAAGTCTGCAGAGCCAGCCAAATTTTATATGTCGCCACTACAGTTGCGTGAATTTGTTTTCGCAAATGCCCAAGGTGAGCTGCGCAACTCAAGTATTAACATAGAACCGTATACCAGTACAGGTGTGGGTAAAAAAATACATCTGTCAAAATACCATTACATAACAGATGATTAAGTTGTAAAACTATAAGACGTAACCTAACCCAAAGAAATATAAATCTGTATTGTTCGTACCTACTTACGGGGAAATATGAAGGAAGGCACGCGTCTTTGGCAAAAAAACCGGTGTCCAAATTGTCTAAAGGCCGGAACAGGTAACGCGCAAACGCAAACGAGCCATAAAGCAGTGAAAAGATAAGACGACGACCCCACGAAACAATAATACAAGTTTTATAGTGTAAACAAAAGAATGTAAATGTGTTACGCGGGCTTTACGTCAGCGGGGCGCGTCACCGCTGCGACGTCACGGGCGGAAGTCCGTAGTCCGCACTAGATATATTTACAGTGGTCGGGTTCAATGTCGACTATCTATCGGCCATCAATCAGCCGCTCCGCCGCGCGGGATCGAGGCTCGGGCCGCGGCGCTGTTGCCATGTGCACTCGATCTCAATCATTCAAGGTTTGCAATCGCTTGCACTCGCACTAGCGCCTTTTTATGCTTTGAGGGCTTTAATGTTGTGAAGGTTCATGATTTACATCAACACAGGTGTGCTTAAGCGGCTGAGGTAAAAAGTGAAGACATCTACGGACATTATAAATCGTCCGCGTTTGAGAGCGTACTACAATATAAAGCAGTTCACGCTATACAGGCACCTTGAAGAGCGAAGCTACGTTTATTTCATCAACGAACCATTCGCAGTTCGTTGACGTGCGATGCTTATCATTGTTTTCATTGATAGAGGGGATTTGAGAAAGCAATCTGTATCGGTATTGGCGTCGCCGTGCGTGACTGTCGGGTGCAGGTCGGCGGGAGCAAGGCCGTCGCTGTTTACAAACTTCCGTCACGAGTGCTTGTCACTCGCTCCTCGGCACACGTGTCTACGCAAATAATAGCGAGCCCTCACCGCTGGCATTGTCCCACTTAAACTCGACTGCCCCACCGTCTAGACTTGAGATACGATCGTTGATACCCGCTAACGCGTTGTTATAAACTCCTACGGCGCCGATAGACGTCTCACATCCGAACGATTAACGAATAAACGATGTTACATCATAGATCAACGACACAATGTCTCCTCCGCTAACTTGTCTGGCGCATCAATCGCGAACAGATAAGCTTTGTAGAGAATATTTGTACGAAAAGAACCGTCGACCCTTTGAATGGCGTGCAGACAAGGCTTAAAAATGTATGATCAAAGCAAATCCGAGTGGAACGCACCAAAGAACTATGATAGATCGCACAGTAGAGTAGAAGATTGTATTCTTAAGTTTAGTATAGCTTGCACCCTTGTGTAAGCCCTGCGCGGGGTAGGGTGAATGCATTGGGGTGGCCCCCTCGGCCTCGTCCCGTTTTCCGTTGCACTGTAGGCGCGTAGTAACTGCAATAACGGAGCAGTGAAAGTGTCGCGGGGTGCTTCAACCGTCAATGGGTGAAGACGTACACCCTTCGCCCCGCCGTCTTGTAAACTTGCAGCTTATAGTACGGACTGTCTTCAGAAGCTCGCCTCGCTTAGAATAACGTACGGAAATTCCACGGTAACGGCTGCCGCAAGACGCTTGTTGCTCGTTACTTTAATCCCTAAAACTTTAAGAGGCCTGTTGTCGCGAGCTCGCGAGAAAGAGTTGAGAATCGTTTTTGTTTGTTCGACGTATAGTAAAGGTAGCTAACTTACTTTTTAAGCGAAAATGCTCGCGATGACGATTTCCTAGTGGGCGGGTGAGCAAAAATGTGTAAAAGCGAAACTTATGTGAGGCGATGCCGTTTGCGGAATGCAGTCGCATGCAGTGGCCCTCGCCGGCGCCGCTCGCCGAAGTGAAATGCGGTAGGAGCCGATCAGCACACGTGAGCCGCGACAACTGACGGCCGAACAAACAAACGAGCGGAACGAGCACGTCGTCATTATCTCAGCTCATGAATGAAACGGAACGTAAATTGAAACGTATCGCGTGCCATAATCCGCGCGCATTAATCTCACTCAAACGGCGATCGTTGCGTAACATTGAGCACATTACAAACGGCTCAAGTTCATTGATCCACTTAATGTTCGCGCTAAATGTGTCGTTGCTGTCGAATGTCAAAACATTGTTGCGTAATTATGCGCGTTCGACACGCGCAGTTCCGAGTTGTGCTTCCGATGGCGATCGCCCGCGATACGTCACTATGTTTATTTATGAGCTTATGATTATAAAATGACGTTTACATCATTCTGATATCGTTGACCGGTTACCGTATAATAATAGCATTCATTCACAATTTACGAGTGATTAATGTTCGGCAGATATCTACCGAACAGATTTGTAGTGGTAATAAAGCATTATCATAGTAATTAGAACAAGATTTTACGCTACAACTCGTTTCTAGTAGATAATTGCTTATTTCCATTTCCGGTTGTCCGCTACCTACGTTATGATGAGTTTTGTCGTAAAAGTGCTCGTAAGTAAATTGTATTCAAGCAATTAACTTTTCAATTGACAGCGCAAAGTACGAGTAAACACAACTTATTAATATGTATGTTTTATGTTTAAAATCTACCTATTATAGGTAGCTTCTTTTCTTCTAATAAAAACTTGAATAAGTGCTCTTTAATTAAATCGGAAGGCCCTAATAGAAATCTATTAGTAACTCGGCTGTTACAGACGGCTTAGCCTTCAGGTTGCTGTTCCTCCTCTATTAGTAGGTAAAGAAATCGGAAACAAAGTTAAGAATCCCTCGCCTCACATCGTCTGCAGCGCGGCGCGGATGATAAACAAAATCCCGTGTCCTCTCTCTCCGCGCGGCATAAATCCGGCAGCCCTCGAAGCCGAACCGCGACCCATTTACGTCTCGCATAAAACAATATATGAGTCGTTGAACTCCACTTTCGTGTACCGATGCCTATGTAAACACTGCATATTTTGGGTAAACACGCGGCCCAGCCGAGACGCCGCGTCGCCAATAATTTATGTAAATTCACATCATTGTATAAGTGATGTTTTTATTGCCATCTTGTTTTGGCGGTCAAGTTCGGATCAGGAAAGTTTATCAACATAACTACAATCATTCTTGGAAGTTCCACCGCTCGCGTCGCCTGCGCGCCGCTGGCGGGTGGTGTCAAGTTCGCAGAGACACTAACTTTACTTGGACCTGCGAGAGTTCTACAACTAAAGTAAATTATACACCAAATATAACAATGAAAGGGTGGAAACCCCAAAAAAAGGTAAACAAACAAGTGACCGAACGGTGTCGCTTGCAACTCGATTGCATCGGCCATAAAAATATAATAGAATGCATTGAATTCGGCGCTTCACACCTGACATTTGGGTTCCTGCGAGTAAAGCCGCCCGTTTCTTCGGAACAGGTGTTCGTCCATTCATAGATGTCGATGCCCTATATTATTATAGCGCGTTCAAGTTCATTGAGTCATACAATGGGCATATAATTGGTCGTTAGCGTGTGTGTCAAAATACGCCGGTACTCGCTACGGTTCATAATGCTTTACATAATTAGGATCGTTTGCATAAGCGATTATTATGCGTGTCTTCGACGATGACGGTGACGCCCGCTGCGCTATGGCTAATTCATTCATTGAGCGCCTAGCATTTCATTACATTAACCACGTGCGCGGTTGTTTACTACGAGGATTTAACAGCGAAATGTAGTAAAAGCAGTTATTACGAGATGCACTGTTATAGCGACCTGCGCGCGCGGCGGTGACTTTATTACACACAACGCTGAATTACCGCGACTGAAAGTAACAACGGCTCCTTATCATAATTGTTGGCAACCGAATCATGTGGTTCGCACGTTGCTGGGTTAGAATGTGCACACGTTTGCGAGGCTGCGCTGAGATGGAACTTTATTACATTTTGTTTAGTAACTAATTTTTAAACAATATTCAAGTATTTATTGCACTTTTTACAATTTAATTGCATTTGGGGCGTGGTAATTTTAAAAGTTGTTACATGAACCAAAATTCTTACTGACAACGAGAAAGATAGTATTAGAACGCCGGGAATCGAACCCGGTACAAACACCAACAAGGTATAAAAAATACGCGCAACATGCTTATACACTAAATACAATATTTTTATTCGCGGATAGAGCATGGCAGAGCATATTTTTACAATTAAAGTGGTACCTTGAAAGCAACTTTTGACTAGGTATAGTTTATCGACAATTATTAGTATCCTACATTATTTTTTTTGTTTTGTACCTATAAGTTTTTCGTACCTTAATGCTGAATGAAACCGATACACACAAAAGTACCTATTTACACTGTACCTATTTGCGTTCATTATTTCATAAACACAAATGTCCATATTTGATATTTTTCCTTCTCTAATAATAACATAGTGAATAATTAATATTTACAGTGACAGTTTTATTTAATTTACCTGCATTTCATATACAAAATCAACCATCATTTAACACAGCCAAAAATTCTCAGTATGCTTGTAGTCTGTAGCAATAATAAAGAAGTATGGCACCGGCGAAAAATTGAATCTAGTGGGTAAAACTGTGTCCTCATACGTGCATGTACGGGTATGCTACACGGTTACACGAGACTGCAACAAGTCGCATTCTCGTTGCACCCTGTCCTCCCCCCGTAGGCCTAAACACCACGTGAGGAACTTTACCGCTTTTGGCTGGGTAAATAAATACAAACTGGGTTAAACTGAAACACTACAACTATCAACTATACGCCTGAAGTAACAAATCTTTTTATACATTTTGTGGCATATTTTCCTAGTTACTTTCTGTTTTTTTTAAGCGATGCAATGACACAATAGGGGTAGGGTAGGTAACGACAAGCAAGAAATCTAGGCAGGTATTATGATTACAAATGTATAGTTTTTAGGGTTCTGTAGCTAAAATGGCAAAAACAGAACTCATATAGTTTTGTAATTGAAACTTAAGTCTTGATAAGTATATCTTTTATTTACTTCATATGATTGAATTTTTAATGAAAGTAAATTATTTTGTAAGTAATGTCTACGATACTTACTTAAGTAAGTAAAGTGTATATTTGTTCTTCGCGATTGTTTTAAAGTATGTATTTTGTTGCTTTTCTAAGATAAAGAATCAACGTATCTTTAATAAATGATGTACTTACCTAATGTAGGTAGAATTGCTTGAAAGAATTTTGTTTCGTCCATTGAAGTTTTTAGTAGTAGAAACTAGGTGAAAACATCTGCATCTACTTTTAAAGTTTTTATTTCAACTTAATTACGAGTCAGCGGGCTAGGGAATGTTTTCATATTATTCCAGTTTTTAATAAGATATCTTTTGTCTCTATATAATGCTTTCATAGATAGATAATGTATGGAACTAAAATTATTATGTATGAGATGCCCGGGTCCGAGTAGAAGGTTTATATTGTGCTAAATAAATAATTGTGTGGAACCTATTTTATGGGACGTAGCGTTACCAGTACAATCTAGTAAAAAACAAACCTCTATATAAACAGAAAAACGAATTAGATTCAGTCTAGTGAAGCGGGTATTATAGGAAAATAGACAGCCGCGCCTTGCTATCTACGAAATAATATTTTTATTATATAAATGTTTTAAGGATTCTGAAGACCAGAGTCTGAGGGGAAGCCTTTCAACGTTTTGGTACGAGTATCAGTACGAGTACGAGTATGGTATCTGTCTTATTTGTAATAAGCTCAATTATCTTTTGTTGTAATGAGAATGTAAGTAGGTAGAATGTTTTTTCATCTGTTATTTTAATGAAAGAAAACCGGGCAAGAGCATGTCGGACACGCCCAGGATAGGGTTCCTAAGTCATTACGAAAAAGCCGTGTCATAGATACTTTTAACGTGAAACTACCGTGAGACTCAATCATAGTGAATTAAAAACGGATCACTCACGTATATAAGTCGAGTTTAGCCCGACATGTTTCGGACTAATTCGTAGTCCTTCCTCTGGGAGCGCACGACCCAGCGGCGGCGAGACGACAAAACTCAACTTATATACGCTAAACTAAACTAAACACGACTAATATACGTGAGTGGTCTGTTTTTATTTCACTATGTCATAGATACCTAATTTTAAAGGTATTTTCGTCACACCTATGTAACTAGTGTTAGCAGAGCCCTACTCCTAAGCAAACTGTACACAGCGTGAGGTCATTTTATATCGGTTACTGACATAGACAAACATAATAAATTGGTCTACACGAAAACCTGTAAAATCTCTGATAGTTTTTCTTTTAAATCTATACCTATAAAACAGTACCGTGACTGACTGACAGACAACGCACAGCCTAAACCACTGGACCTAGAGACTTGAAATTTGGCAAATAAGTACCTTGAGTAGGTACCACAGAGGTGCACTGAGAAAAGTTTTTTCGAAATTCCCACGGGATAGGGAACTAACCCGTTTTGAAATATTTCACGGGGGCAAATTCTCTGATTTTTTTCACATTTCAAAATACAACACTTTCTTTGATGGAGTGAACACTTTGCCTTCAAAGCTAAATATTTCGAAAACGAATAACTCAATCGATAAATGGTTTTCGAGCACCCCCAATATTTTTAAAATCCCTATCCATCGGTACTCCACACTATGGGGTAGGCGAGAAATAAAAAAAATCATCACCACTTTACGTGTAGGGGAGGTACCCCAAAAAAAAAAGTTTTTTAAGAATTTCTCACAGCACTATTTTGGCCTAATCAATATGTATATCTATGCAAAATTACAGCTTTCTAGTACCAATAGTCTCTGAGCTAAGTCGCGGACAGACAGACAGACAGACGAACATGACGAAACTATAAGGGTTCCGTTTTTGCCATTTTGGCTACGGAACCCTAACTAGCTAAAATATGAGGCAGTTGAAAAGCTTTAGCGTTGAAACTGTGTTTTGGTAAGAACACAGTCTTGTCTGTTTTTTAACCGACTTCAAAAAAGGAGGAGGTTCTACGTTCCACTGTATGTATTTTTTTGTCTCTTCGTTCTCGTAGGGAATAGTAAAGTAAGTCCTTTTGCTAAATCTTTATATTCCCTCACTGAAGTTCACCTGACATATTATTTTTTTAATACCAAAGAAGAAAACTCTAGCACGCACCCACTGATCCTTAACCGTTTCTTAAAGGTCAAGCAGTTATTTTTTTAGATCCATCAAATTCTGCTTCCAGAAACCACGATTTGCAAAACAAGCGCGTTATAATAAAACATTGTTTTATTAAATTATAATTGAATAGGTAGGTAACTATTTCGGTACCCACATTTTCTTTGTTCTGTTTTTTACCATCAAAAAATATACCTTTAGCTCTGATACTTATGGTTTGTATCGCAATGATCATACGCAGGCCAGAGGTGTCTTTATTCGGTATCTGGTATTGGTTGTTGATCTGTGGATTCTTTTTATATAAAAACAATATAAACTCCTTTTACTGCTTTATTTTGAATGAAGATCATCGATAAAACAGAAGTTGACTAGATAGTTACAAGTCTTAGTTCAACTTGAGGTCTCGTCATAAGTACTAGTTGATGGCGTTAATAAAAGAGCTGTAACTGCCCGAGCCAGATTTGCCAGCCCGGTTGCCAGCTTTCCATACGATAAAGTTTTTAGCCTCAGCCGCTCACAAAACTGGGATTATTTAGAAAATACCAGGCTAGAGAGTGTAGTCGCCATTGGCGATTCCAGTCTCAGAGTAAATCTCACTAAGTGGAGCGGGGCGGCGTTGGGCGGGGCGCCCTAGCCGTCGCCATGGCAACCGCCCTGCCCCGCCCGCCCCACAAACCCTCACACATGATTGCTTCGTTTCAACAATTTCATTAAAAATTAATTATCACTGAAAAACTATGCATCCTTTATCATTTCCTAATCATAAATCATTGACCAATTCGTTTAAAGACTGGTTTTCTTGGCGGTTGTACCAAGTCACTGTCAACCTTGAGCATTGGGCCGTCGGTCCCATAGTGCCTAAAGCTGTGCGATAGCTAAAGTGGAAAACATCTGGAAAGCTCTTATAGTAGTGCTTAGTAAACGATCTATTTTAAATATGAACATGGCAGGCGCTTACTTAAGCATACAGTCTTTAAGTATGCCTTTCAACATCCCCATATCAGTTCTTCAAATCAGTAAAACTAACAGAAACTAAAGCGCAACGCCAAATTTTCAGCCCCTCAGTATACAGCTGATAAAACCCCAAAGTTATTAAAGCGTCCGAATACGAACCGATGTAGAAAGTATAGCTCAGACTGCGTCCGCGCAGTACGTAATTAGCGGCGGGGCGCGCGGCGCCAGCAGTGCCGACAAAAAACCCGAGCGGCAAAAACAGCGTGCGAGCGGGACGGCGCGCGGGGGCGGAGCGGGACGGCGTACCGCACCGCGGGATATTAAAACTCTATGCCCTTCCATCACATGGTGTTTGACAGATCGCCGGAAATGCCAACTGTCAGATATGAAAAAGGCGCGAGGTCTTAATTCGCGGTTTGGAAGTTAGGTTTGGTTTTATAAAACGGTTGTTATTTAAATATTAATATTATTGTCACTGTTGAAATAGAAAGGAGTTAAGTTTTAAGATGGGATTGGGGGGGAACCCTATTCGGTATCTTAACAAAAAAATATAAGTTAAACTTTAGGGTAGGTAGGTATCTAAAAAACCTCAAAACGGTACGTCATTATTTACTTATTTCATGCAAACAAATAGATATAAAAGTCACATTCGAACACGAATATCAATCGAGACTGAATTATCTGATGGATTTACAAAGAAACTGAGAAGGCATTAGACATAAATAACAGTACCAGTCGATTTGGTTGCACAGACAAGACAAAGCCACTAAAGATAGAAATCCACCAAAAGTTTAAAAACTTAAAAACAATTTACGTTTCTCACAGAAGAATATTTGATTCCATTGCAGAGAACAAGTCTAACCTCTTCAAAAGCTACAGTTCCAAGAACATTGCAGACAGTTCGGTACGAACAAGGCTGGTATCGAACACAAGTCGAAATTATCACCAAGTGTGGATCAAAACCCTGAATAACAACGGCAACGCTTTACAAGATGTACTCACCTGGAAATCACTCCACATTTTCATGGGGATACACCATAGTTCCGATATGAAAACATCACACGATCACGATAACAAACTGTCAAAATGTAGTTGCCGGCGACACTGACACAAGCGCGCAAGATGGAGGCCGATCGCAGACTGAGGCGGTCGGCGGTCGGCGCTCAGTTCGGCGCTCGGCTTTCGTCGCTTGCGGCCTTCTGCGCGGCGGACGGCTTCGGTCGCGCTCGGCGGGGTTCGGGACCATTCGGCTCGCCCACCTGCGACTCGCTTCCACGAACAACAAAACCGAGCGACTCGGGCAGCACAATGCGATGCCTGCAACACGGGATGCCTACCCACTAATGCTCGCTCTGCAATGACGATCCACCCTTATTGGGTACTATGGAATACGTTTCACATTAATCAGCAGAAGTACTTCACTTAGGTACCTAGAAAGACCAGAAATTTAATTTAGTTTGTACATAAGTGCCTACTGACGATGTAGGTATATCGTTCTTTAATTAGGAACAGAAGCGAGTAACCCGTTGGTTAGGTGTTTAGTATTTAGTTCATATAATGTATACCCATATCCGTATATTATCACTATATGATAGTGACACAATTGATCAGGCCTTCACTTCCTTCAAGGAAGACAGCTCCACTAAACAAATCTTAGGGCGATGCATAAAGAATTCAAGTTACTTCCAGCTGATAACAGAAAGTGACAAATAAAAAAGCTTTTTGAACAAAGTTTGGAGTGCGCCCCGCTACGGCCGCGTAGCAGAAAGTTCGTAGCAGTAAAACTTCGTAGCGCTCTCGTAGCGTGAAAGTTTTGATTTCAACGATTTGCGCGGAGGGCCGCGAGGCCGCTAGCGCGCGACCCGCACCCGTCACCAACTCACCACCGCCGACCCACCGCTGACGCAAAACTCATTTCTGCCACATGTACATTGCCGCGTCTGAACAAACCACGACCCCGCTTAGACGCACCGAAGGCAGCGATGCACTTTAACCTAAGCGATACAAGCCAAAATTATATAATGCAGTCTTAGATTTATCTGTTCGTTCATCTCTCACGAGAGTGCGCCACTCGCTTGGCAGCCAGCTACGCCCTTACCGTGTTACGTTTTGCAAATCATCGGCTGACGAAAGAGCTGTTAGCGCTTTGCTTTTCATTGCTGTTTGTGTCGAGAGCGCGGAGCGCGGCGCAGCGCGAATGTAGCAATGTAACGCTCTGCGATCGATCGCGTTGTACGAGTATACTAAGATTTGCGCCGGAAAACCCGCGCCGATTTTCAACTGTTTAATGTTTTTGCATCACGCTGCTAATATTTAGTATAACTATTTTGCTTATATATAAAAAAAAAAAACATTTAAGGGAAATTTGGGTGTGTTAATAATCAATTCATGATTTTAAAATAGAAAAAAAATATCACCGTGACGTGGCAGTTCAGTTTTAAATCTGTACTATAGTAGTGCGTTCGTTAATTAATGTTCTAAAATTTTCAATATCGGTTAGTTGCGTTTTCAGTGGAATAAACATCAAATTTATTGGAGTAAAATTACAACGTGCGTAGGCTTGGTGCGCTCTGCACTTGTGATGCTATTTAATTGCGGACTGATTTCTATTGAGGTTCGGTTTTTTTTTCTCAAAAATCTTAAATTAAACAAAGCCTTATTTAAATTTGTTTACCTAGCTGCCTATTTAAATTTATTATTAAAGCAAAAAAAACTTATCCCAAGTTGCCTTTTTGTGTTAAGTAATTAGGAAAAATAATTATTTAAAATAATTATTATAAAACATTTATTTTCCATCCAAAACATAAGCTCGTCTAGCTACTGCTTACTGGTTTCAAGCTTCAACAAAAATATCTCAGTAGATAAACTGAGCTTTATCATCAAGCCTTTAAAGTCGAAATCACACTGCCGATCCAAAACAAAGCTCTGCTGAGCTCAGTTTTGCTGGGGCACGAAACCTTTTTGGAAATTTGGCAACACCCTGTAATACTATTAATAATTAACCACTTACTATAGTCTATCTATAGTGTGTTAAATAGTGATTTAATATTTGACGTATGATAACGACAATTGGTAGTATTTTTTGAAAACTCCTTTTTGCATCGCAAAAGTATGACGTGTATTATCTGTCTCTCTGTCTTTGACATCGTAGCTCTTAAACAGAAGAGCGATTACTAATTTGGTAATCGAAAGCTAGTTTAATCGAGATGGTTTTTATAGTCATCTGAGTTAAAAAATAAAATAAAGTGCGTTTATATCGGACAACAGAAACTAAAGCCATTTTATGGCCTAGCACTACGCAGCAGAAATATGAAGTCGGTGCGGTGCGAGCGGAATATTCTTTGAATGAAGCACCGACTTCATATTTCTGCTACTTAGTGCTAGGCCATAAAACTTTAGGCTTTAGTTTCTGTTGTCCGAAATAAACGCATTTTATTTTATTTTATTTATTTATCATTATTTTACGTTTTTTTTTCTAAGGTTTTTTTTTTTGAAGGCGGTTTTGATTTTCTGTTAAAAGATTTTTATTTCACAATTTTACGTTGATTTAACATTTTCAGAATTATCCTCCAACTCCTAACCGTTAAGGAGTTGTACCTTCCATCATCAGCTCATCAACATGAGACGATGACTACCGGACGCAAATACTTGAATAGCCTTAGAAAATACATGATACACATGATACGTGCCTATAAAATTTGAGGGTTGCCCTCGATTTCCCTGAGATCCCATCATCAGATCATGACTTGGTGACAGTGGGACCACCTCGGGAGTATACCCTTTCGAATAATTATTTAACATTTTCAGAATTATCCTCCAACTCCTAACCGCTAAGGAGTTGTACCTTCCATCATCAGCTCATCATCATGAGATGATGACTACCAGACGCAAATACTTGAATAACCTCAGAAAATATATGAAACACATAGTACGTGCCTGTAAAATTTGAGGGTTGCCTTCAATTTCCCTAGGATCCCATCATCAGATCATGACTTGGTGACAATGGGACCACCTCAGGAGTATACCCTTTCAAAATAAAAAAAATATTGAAGATCGGTCTACAATTGACGGAGTAATCGATGTACATACATAAAAAAAAAACGTACAGTGGAACGTAGAACCTCCTCCTTTTTTTGAAGTCGGTTAAAAAGCATACTAAGGTCTTTCGCTTCTTCAATTGCAAGATATGACCTAGATTTACTAAGAGTGTTAAATAATAAAAAGTCAGTAGGTAGTTCTAAATGTATTTCATTGATGTATAAAAACGTTTTTTAACCAGAATAGGAAGAGAAAATAATTAAAACTGGATGCCAGTTTAAAATGGAGATAGGCAACATTTTGTATATTATGTAGGACTTCACTTGTAACAACACCCACAAGCTATAGCCCTTGGCGTTACACGCCTAATTATTTCCCTAAAATATTTTATTATATTTTTAAAGTATTTTTACAGCTTATTCTTATTTATTAAAATTCAAGACTGAATGGACTCGGATTCGACGCACTCCATTTATTTTGAAAAGGTGTCGAGTACTGGCGAGAGAATAGTTTTTTTTTTTATTAAAGTACGTGAACCCATTGAAATTAGTCGTCATCCCAATTTCAACCCTGATTGTAGATGGTCGGTGCCACCGAGTTGGAAAACTGTGGCGAATACTGCGTCAACAGTTAGTGTGAACGAACCTTTACAAAGTGATGTGATTAGAGTAGTGTGCTACCCTATTTTTGACGATAATAAAAATTACTATGAAAACGAGGGTAGTTGTGCGCCGCCGTCAGTTGCGCCGAGCGCACAGTTTACATTTCGCTACCGGCGAAGCGTGTGCTGCCAGAGGAAGGACTACGGACTAGTCCGGAACATGTCGAGCTATACTCGACTGACATACGTGAGTGATCCGTTAATTTCTCTATGGTTAACTGTTACTCTAAAACCTGTAAAGCCTACTTATTTCTGATAGTTTTCCTTTTAAATTCACTATATGCACTAACTGCTCTTATTTTTTTCCCCTCACTACCTCGGAAAGCCGTCTTTTATCCTTTAATACAAGCAGGTAAAATCGTGTTTTATCCACTAGTGGGGAAAGTAATTTGACCTTGGAGCAGAGGGTGTTTAAGTAGCTTTTGACAAATAACAAAACGTAAAACGCTCATAATAATGGTTCGTTCGATATTCATTATCATTAAATAAATGATAAATGGTTTGAAAATTTTATAAAGAAAACCAAATTTTGCTTTATTCTTAAAATTCTATAAGAAACATTTGTTTTTTTATAATGATGTTCTATATAACTCTGAACGCACAAGTTGAGTCGATGCAATTTCTAAACGTATCGTCAGAAATGTCAACATTGTCAAGATTTTTTTCTCACCTACTCCGACTCACGTAAAAATACACATCTTCCAGAGTTTTCTGTTATAATGTCGTAAAAAAAATAGTGATTCCAGTGATGGCGATTTATTTTTATGAGCTGTTTTTTTCATGTTGCGCTTTCCTCGCTACAGTGAAAAGTTTTGTGTTACACACGGGTGCAAATGTATTTTACTTCTCGTGTGTTGAAACACTCGCTACGCTCAGGATTCTATTTTAGAACCACTCGCTTCGCTCGTGGTTCAACTATAGAATCCTTTCGCTTGCTTGTGTTTCAATTCCACACTCGCGGGTAAAATACAACTTTGCACCCTTGTATAACAAATAACTATTTCACGTTTCCAATTACAACAACAGTTTCTCTCAAGTGAAGGGGGGGGGGGGGGGGGGGCGGACACTCGACTCCAACAATAATCACTTCAAAGCTAAATATTTCACCCCCAATATATTTAAAATCCCTATCCCACGATACTCCACACTATGGCGTAGACGAGAAAAAAAATTTTTTTTGGCCTAGTTGATATGCATATCTATGCAAAATTACAGCTTTGTAGTACCAATAGTCTTTGAGCTAAGCCACGGACAGACCGACAGACAGAAATGATGAAACTATAAAGATTCCGTTTCTGCCATTTAGGCTCGGAACCCTAAAAAGGGTGTCTCCAAACAAATTGCCGTGGAATCAAAACCTGTACTTCCAATTGTCCTAGAAGCTTGAAATTTAGTATGAAGGTTGCTCTTATAACACAACGAATCATACAAATCTGAAAATCTTGTTTTTTTTTTATGTCCGTCTGTATATGTCAGAGACCAATATAAAATGACCCCAGACTGCGTACATTTTGCTGCTCCTAGGGCTCTGCTGACACTGGACGTCTCATTTTTCTCCTCAAGCCTCTCGACTACTCTCTTGCCCTTGACTTCGCTTGTGGTTCAAGTGCGAATTTTTATCAAGTTAAATTATTTTTCGTAGCCTTTCGTTGCTAACTTATAGGAACAAACAAGGCGAAAATAAGTATAAATGTATACCGTGTAGTGATGGAGTGAAAAAGTGTACACGCCAATTCCAATAATTGACACCCTGCTTGTCACCTAGCAGGGTGTCAATTATTGGAATTGGCGTGTCAATCTTTGCCAATCGTTGGGACGTTTACCTTATAATTATAGTCAAGTTTACGTTAAGCGGTTTGCTAGTCTATTTAATCTAAGATATCAACTGTACATAATACTGATGGAAAGTTAAAACCGGAACTTGTAACTTATAACCCTTAAAAAAGGTACCTAGATGAAGTGACCAGAACATAACCTTCAAATATAGAGTCACTAACTTAATAGTCAGATAACGGCGTCCCAGAGGACTTTTCAGAACTCCTTTCAAATAAATTAAGCGTCTATATAACCATATTGGGTTCTCAGGAATCAACTAAAGCACCGAACACTGCAATGCGTCTTTGAAAAACTTATTCGAAGTTCGTTAAGTGGCGACTCCACGGTCGACCCCTGGGTATTGACACGGAATTACCCACTAGCTTTTAAGGTTCCTCATTGTTGCCGATATTGGAAACTAGAGGGCAGTGTTGAGCATCAAAATCTGCCAAAGAGTTTCCAAACATGCGCCACTGTGTTTCGGTAATTGTGTCTCCGTCGTTCACACGGTGAAACACAGGTTATCTCTTTCACTCTTACGGACATTTTGGCGTAAATATGCTATGCGTACGGATAAGTGTAGAGTGTTCTTATTGACATTAAAAATTTTATGTATTGCTCAATATAAAAACTGTCTCCTTGCCAAATTTAATCAAAATTGGTTCAGTGGTTTTACCGTGAAGAAGTAACAAAGAGACAGACAGAGAGATATGTTACTTTCGCTTTAATAATATTAGTTAGTTACATTTTGGGTGAATCAAGCCTAAGAAATAAGAGCAAAAGTGCTCATATTTGCTTTTACGCAGTGATTTTGACGACTCTAGCTAAATGCGAAATCTAAGTCCCTACTCCGAAATCCGGAATTCGAAGTTCGTATTCGATCGGTCCGCTCACAGAAACATAGCTTAACACGAAAGCGAGAGGGACGGTCATACACGCACTTCGAATTTCTTACTTCGGAGTACCGGCTCTGGCTTCACGGTCGTTGCGATATCACTTGGACAGTGCCGAATAAAACTTGATGCAATTGCGGTTTGCATTTTTCTTTGGGTATTTTAGAATATTAAAGAGAAAAATATAAAAATGGGTCATGTTGATATACTCGATTAATCGAAGACGCGTAGCCGAGCTGCGGGATAAAAAAAGTACGATGAAAATCTTTAATTTGGAATCAAAGCACTCTTACTGACCGAATATAACGTAAGTACGCTTTTCCCTGTCTGACAATTTGTGGACAGGACTTACAAAAGCCCGTGACCGTGATAGCCTAGTGGTTTGACCCATGGCCTCTCAAGCAGAGGGTCGTGGGTTCGAGCCCCGGCTCACACCTCAGAATTTTTCCGAATTTAAATAAATAATAAATAAATATCATGGGACAAATTGACACCAATTGACCTAGTCCCAAACTAGGCAAAGCCTGTACTATGAGTACATACTAGACAACGAATAAACATACTTATATAGATAAATATAAATACATTTATGTGCCAAATTACATTTGTTACTCATCACTAGCTCTTTGGTGAAGGAAAACATTGCGAGGAAACCACCACACTCCTGCGAAGCAATTCAATAGTATAATTGTTTGTGAACTTTTGGGAACTACTGACTAGTAGGTAGTCTTTATGTTATTCCAAATTTCATCCGAATCCGTCTAGCCGTTTCATGGTGAAGAGATAGCGAGCCGACAGACAGAGAGACAGACAGATCTTACGATTTTATAATATTGAGCATGTTGGCAGTACGGTATTGCTATTAATGCATTACCCTAGCTATCACGGGTGCGGGAAAAATTGTACAAGTTAGATTGCGGTGTCGCGGGGGTACCAGTTACAAGTGATTAATAAACGCCGCAATGCATTGCTGCTCGCAGGGTTTTCCGCTCATCGTGTCAACTAAACATTGTCCATACTTCGATAAAGTAATTAAAAAATAATAGCCATTAACTTAATGACGAATAAGCTAATGATTCGTCATAGGACATCTATTCTAAACAGCACTTTAATGGGCAAATAATAGATACTATGCGGTAGTTTACCATTTCGAAATAGATAACAGCTGCATTACTAATAATTTGGTACGAAACTGTAGAAAGTCTTCATTCATAATATGATCGATTACTTAACCTACATTAATGAAAATGATTAAACCGTTTTTTAGCAAATAGAGGTTTGTCATCATCTCTAACCTAAGTATTCATCTCACTGCTTGGTACAGGTCTCCTATCAGAGTTAGAGAAGTGAGGTTGGTATATTTTATGAATTACTGTTTGATACATTATTGTAAGACTGCCACTACGTTACGAAAATTTGTAATATTGCTGATAACATACGTAAATACAATACATAAACACTCAGCCCGGTCAACAGATAACAAAAATATATACCAACAAAACTAAGAACAATAATGGACAAGTATTCCGCAGCGCAGTCGCGGTGACTAGGCTCGATTTTAAGCAAGGGTGCCTTTCAAATACGAGGGCTGTTTGATAAGTACCCGTTTTCTAAATATATTAATATCACTGGCCGCAAATAATTATACCACCTTTTTAAGCCATTTTTCAGTTCTTTTGTTTTTTTTCTCATTTGACAACGATTCAGTGAAGGCGTGAACTTAAAATTGTTAAAATGGAGAAAGAACAGTATCGGTCTGTAATTAGATTCTTATTTTTGGAAGGAAAAACATGTGATGAAATTAAAGTAAGAATGCAAGCGGTTTACCATGAATGTGCTCCTTCTATGACAACCGTCAGATATTGGTATAACGAGTTTAAGCGGGGGAGAACAACCGTCTTTGATGAGGATCGCCCAGGCCGGCCAGTTGAGGTGACTACAGACGATATGGTTAAGAAAATTGAAAATATCGTTTTAGCCGACGACCGAATTAAACTTCGAAAAATCGTTGATGCTGTAAACGTTTCAATCGAGAGGGTACAACACATATTAGAAGAAAAATTGGGTATGAAGAAAGTATCGGCGAGGTGGGTGCCGCGTTTACTCACGGAGGAGCAAAAACGGAACCGACTGACTACTTCGGAGCAGTGTTTGGCCGTGTTCAAACGTAACCCGAAGGAGTTTCTGCGTCGTTTCGTGACCGCGGACGAAACGTGGGTCCACCACTACACCCCGGAAATGAAAGAGCAGTCGAAGCAGTGGATTTTACACGGTGAACCTGCTCCAAAGAAAGCAAAACCGTCCCGTCGGCTGGAAAGGTCATGGCGACCGTTTTTTGGGATTCGCAGGGTATTATACATATTGACTATTTAGAAAAGGGAAAAACAATAACAGGGCAGTACTGTGCCAATTTATTGGATGAATTTGACGCCGTGTTGAAGGACAAACGACCCCATTTAAAAAAGAAAAAAGTACTGTTTCATCACGACAACGCCCCGGCTCATTCGTCCAGAGTTGTGACGGCTAAATTAGCACAGTTACGCTACGAACTATTGTCTCACCCCCCGTATTCTCCAGATTTGGCCCCATGCGATTTCTTTTTGTTTCCCAACCTAAAAAAATGTCTCGGTAGCAAGCTCTTTGGATCAAATGACGAAGTTGCCGCCACAGAGGCCTATTTTAATGACTTTCCAAAGTCATACTTTTTGGATGGTTTATTGAAGCTTGAGTATAGGTGGAACAAATGTATAGAGTTAAAAGGTGACTACGTAGAAAAATAAATGCAAAATGTTTTTTTTTACCATAAACGGGTACTTATCAAACAGCCCTCCAACAACGAAAAAAAATTGCGCACCAGGAATTGTCATAACTTTGCCAAGCATTTATTAGAAACGAATCATTCGTTGTTAGACTCATATACGTACGAAATTTTACATTATTGTGATAAGGGTTTGCGGCTATCGGTTTTAGAACAATTGGAAATAATTAGGTACAACAACATGGGGTCTATTATTAATGAACAAGTTAATTTGGTTTCTTCGCCTTTGTTACGACTTGGTTCTAATTTTAATAATGTGTCATAGTAATAATGAGAACATGACTTCTCTTTTTACCGTACTCGGTTAAAAATAACGGGGTACCTGGCGTAGATTAAAAATAAAAATAAAAAGGGTAGTTTGGAATTCATTTCTTAAAAAAGGGTAGTTTAGGACTTACATAAAAGGGTAGTTTGGAATTTATAAAATATTAGTGGGTATGTTGGTTTTGTCATTAACTAAGTTGAGTACATGGTTTACATATGTCAGTAGTGGAAGTGGTGGCATGTTGAGCGGTTGTTGTTGTGCTTCGTAAATGGCCTCGTGGAGAGTGCCGAAACGCGTCAGCGTTTAGTATAGTGGTGGTGGTGATAGTTGGGTCTGTGTGGCATGTGTTGATTCGTGTAGCAGTGGAGGTGGAGGTGTTGCATGGAAACATACATTTGCCGCACAGATATAACTATTTGTCATTAGTGGTCGCGGGTGAGCAAAGTAATTGTTTTTTTAGTTCATAAATATGGACCTCCGCAAAGTAACGCCTGATTCAATAAATTATATAAAATTGCCTCAATAATATTCTGAGGTAGAATGATAAATTAAAAAAGATAAATCATCGTTTTTTAAATTAATATTGCTCATAGATTACTAATTTTGGTTCTCCCTGAAGTTTCGATCTTCTTTGCACCATTCAGATTTATATACATAATATTATAGTGTGCGTAGGCTGGGTAGATCTATATCAAGGTTTGATTGGTCGGCAGCCCTGTTTATAAGTGCGTCGGCTGCAGTATAGTGAGGTGCAGCATTTCGCTGCAGTTGACACGAACGACGCGACGCCTCGCGGTATCGCCTTACCACGAATCAGGCCACGCACGTAGGTATGTATATGAATAAAAAAAAATAAGTGTAATACACTAAACGTATGACTCTTTATTGTCACCGCTTTATAAACAAATTTAACAAACAGAATAAAGCTACAAGATAAGAGAGACACTTCAACGCGATCTCTGTATGTGTGAGTCCTGTTTTATAACGAACGGACTAGTGTGTGAAATCTTAACATGTAAAACAGAAGCGTGACTGAATTACTGATCTATCAACGCACAGCCTAAAACATTGAAGCTAGGGATTTAAAATTTGGTACATACCTTGAGTGTCCTAGAGGTGCACTGAGAAGGGATTTTTTGAAATTCCTACGAGATGGGGAACTAGCCCAATTTGAAATATTTCACGGGGGCAAAGCCGCAGGGCATAAGCTTGTAAACTCTAATAACATTTTTTTTTTGTTTATTATATAATATTATTTACTGACGGGACTGGGATATAAGAAAAGAAGGAGACGCGAGTACATTTTCTTCCCTAACACGAGTCGGAGTTAAGTCTCCAGACGTAACAAAATAAGATGCTTATATTTTATAAATAACCTTATTTACCTTGCACCAAAATATTGAACTGCGAACACAATAGTAATTATCGTTTGATTTTTGTAGAGTTCTCTATTTGAAATCACAATAAATACTTAGTTCTTTATCAGTCGAGAGGATATTTTATAGTACAAGAAAGACACTCTAAAAACTCCAACAAAATCAATTTAAAATTTTAAAATGCCACGTTATGACGAATAAATGTAAGATATTTTAGTCCAATACACGACCTGTTTTTTGGGATTCCGTACCATAAAAGGAAAAAACGGAACTCTTGTAGGATCACTTTGTTGTCCATCTGTCTGTCTGTCTGTCTGTCTGTCAAGACCATTTTTCTCTGGAACGCATGGAAATAGCAGGCTAAAATTAATATCAAATATTCAAGCCTGCAGTCCCTTGAAGTTGTGAAAAAAATCAAACTTCTAATTCAACGCAATCAAGAGATACAGTCATTAAAAGGGTTGTTTCCATAGAAATTGCCCTGAAAACCTAAAGGGTCCTTCCAGTTGTCCTAGAAACTTGAAATTTGATACTACTCAGAAAATTCTCAAAATCTTAATTTTTTATGTCTGTCTATATATTTCACCGACCAATATTATAAGATGACCCCACACTGCGTACACTTTACTTAGGAGCGGGACTCTGCTAACACTGGACAACTTAAAACACGAGGAAAAGCCACTTTTAACATGAAACTACCGTGAGACTGAAATCATAGTGAATCATAGTGAAATACGCAATCCGTAGTCCGGATTAGTCCGAAACATGTCAAGCTATACTCGACTGACATACGTGAGTGATTCGTTTATTTCACTACGAGGAAAAGCGTTAAATTCTTTGTACGGAACCCTCGTGCGCGAGTCCGATTCGCACTTGTCCGGTTTTTTTTTATAAAAGGAAGCAAAGATTCATTCGTAAGCTTAAAAAGAACTGTATTAACTACATGGCATGGCATATTGTACTTCGATATTAACATCTTGTAAGTATACGCAATCATTTTTGGTTATCAATTAAAAATTCGGAATTACTTTTGCCTGAAAAAAGGTACGTATGTTCGAATTTTCATACTCGTAAACTACAAGGTGAGTTTCAGTGCAGTGAGTATTTTTTAAATAATTCAATACCAATCGGATTTTACCTGGTCTGCGCTTAGAAATTAGAAAATAAATGGTGAATAAGTAATAAGTTTTCGCGATTTTAGAAATTAAGAGATTCCAAATATCTGAACATCGATGGGGCACCGTTGGCTTAACCTGTGCCCGCTCGTACGAAAGGGTCGTGGGTTTAGACCGGGTTAGCACCTGCAATGTTTCATTTAAGTATTTGGAAAATTGAATTTGAGAAAATGTTTTAAGCTCTGTTGGTGAAAAAGAGCAAAAATATTGTGTGTGCGGGAGGAGGGGGGGCACATACATATAAAATACTCGTAGGCATGCGAAGCTCAAGCTCATAATGTCACTTCAGTTACGATTCGTAATATGACTCCCTTTGACGTCAACTGGTTTGATGGTCAACTGTAGGACAAAAGTACAGGTAAGTATTAGTCGTATCAAAGACAGTAAAAAAAATAGGACTAAAAATGTCTAGTATAAGGCCGCGTTCCTTCAATTTCGTATGACTCCTACACCTCTGCTAAACACAATAAAGCCACCTATATCAGTTTTTTCTTTGAGTTCATAGATGGCGCTATTGTGCTAAGTAGAGGTCTAAGTACCATACGAATATAATGGTACAATGATCTCTTAACATGATGCGAGCAGAGCATGTGTGCGTCTCGCCGCCACTGGGTCGTGCACTCCCAGGGGAAGGACTACGAATTAGTCCGAAACGTGCTTTGCGGGTGGTAGGACCTTGTGCGAGGTCCGTCCGGATCGCTACCACCATCTTACTCGTTAATCCTGCCGCTAAGCAGCAGTGCTTGCACTGTTGTGTTCCGGTGTGGAGAGTAAGACAGCCGGTGTGATTACGGGCACAAGAGGAATTTCATCTTAGCCCTCTAGGTTGGCAATGCATCTGCAAATCCTCCGGAGTTGCGGGTGTCTATGGGCAGAAGGTGATCACTTACCATCAGGTGACCCACTTGCTCGCTTGCCTTCCTCGTTATATAAAAAAAAAAAAACATGTCGGGCTAAACTCGACTTATATACGTGAGCGATCCGTTTTTATTTCAGTACAAAGATCTCATTATAGTGAAACGGCAAGCCGATTATTTTGGAAAAAAACGCGTTATTGTATATGTATACCTAGACATTGACAATCCTCTTGGTTTTATCATCCCTGTTAAAAATTAAGCACATTAAAAAGTTTCGTATTTTTTTTATGTCGCAGTGTGCAGGTAGTAAGTTGTACCAAATATGTCCTTTTCGAACATGCCCCGAAGCCTGAGACCAAAGTTGATATTAATACATTAACTGCCTACTTTATAAAAGTTAGCTAGTCCAAAATGGCGGCAAAAAATACCGAGATCGAGAAACCTCATACAAAATGTTTGTTCCAAATACGTTCGCGGGCGGGCGCTGTTCCAAACCTCATACAAAATGTTTGTTCCAAATACGTTCGCGGGCGGGCGCTGTTCCAAACCTCATACAAAATGTTTGTTCCAAATACGTTCGCGGGCGGGCGCTGTTCCAAACCTCATACAAAATGTTTGTTCCAAATACGTTCGCGGGCGGGCGCTGTTCCAAACCTCATACAAAATGTTTGTTCCAAATACGCTCATGGGCGGGCGCTGTTCCAAACGTCATACAAATTTCTCGATAACGTTACTCTTACTACTCGATTACGTTACGCAGGTTTCGACTTCGTCTGCGTAGAATTCGGTTATCGGATTATCGAGGAGGAGAGGCAATTAATGTATGGGAGAACGTTTTTTTGGGGTTCCGTACCTCAAAAGAAAAAAACAGAACCCTGATAGGATCACTTTGTTGTCCGTCTGTCTGTCTGTCCGTCTGTATGTATGTCTGTCTGTCTGTCTATCTGTCTGTCTGTCTGTCAAGACCCTTTTTCTCTGGAACGCGTGGTGGTAGCATATGCTGAAATTAATATAATAGTACATTGTGCGTGAAGGGCGGTAAGAAGGGTATTACTAACGAAAGTCTATTAGAAGGCCGACGCCGAAGGCGGAGGGCTTTTAATGACTTGAGTTTGTAATACCCTTACTGCCCGTGATACACACAATGTTTTTCATCACATTTGCGAGGACATAAATACATACAACAAAAGGCAAAAAATCTATTTATTAAAAGTTTGGTCTTCACATACAGGAGACATATTTTACTAAGTACAGGCAGTACCTCCGTAAATATTAGATTAAGTATATACGATTATAAATATAAACTCAGCAGTCGGCAACAAATAATAGTTTTGAGATTGTCAACTTTTTTCAATGGAGACTTCAGACTTCTAGTACTTCCACAGATAATGATAAAAAACGCGTTTAGAAACTGGAAAGACGAAAGCCCATCCATACAGCCAGTTTTTTTCGTTTTCAAAATAAAATTCACTGAAATAATTGCAAAGTAAACTCAAACAGTTTTAAAACACAATAATAACGTTTAAATTAAGTAATACTTATTTGTAGAAAACGTAAAAGACCATGTTTGATTTAAAACCTCCTTAGTGTGGAATGACATATTATACCTACTTACCTACAAGTGAACGCCATATTTTTTAAAACTAAACTCATTACTCCCTTGAGAAAATTACAAATTACCTATTACTCCCGTAGGTATAATTTAGGCCGTTGTCCTTCAGTATGCCTACGTACAATACGACGCTTTACGAGCAAGTGTGATGAAAAATATTTTATATTATAAAATATATTTGCATACTGAATTGTAGCATTTGCACTGATGATGGGCAGTGATCATGTCATCTTACTGTTTAGATACTTAGGTTTTTCCAGGATTTGCCTGAAAATAATGGCCAATAAAATCAGTATTATATGCGCCGCCTGCGACTCAAAACAACAGTAGGGTTAGGCCGAGGCCGCACTGAGATTCTAGAGCAAATGACGACTAAAGACGCAACGCTTCGCAGTCGATCGCCTGGTGAGGCCTCGGACTTAAAGCCTAGCAATACATTGCTGGGCTGGAGAGCCACCGAGTCATCGTGAGTCACCGATCGCGCGCCGCAATGTACCTAATCTAGACGCACGAAGTTCTAATTATTAGCAAGGTGTAAGCAGGATTTTACTAGTAGCTCGTAGTGTTAGTTAAGTTTCACCATCACCAGTCTTTTTTTTTACGTCCCACGGCTGGGCACAGGCCTCCTCTCAGAATGAGAGGGCTTGGGCTATAGCTCCTACGCGGGCCAAGTGCGGATTGAGAACTTCACACACATCAATCGATTACTTCACAAGAGTGTGCAGGTTAAGTTTATTTTCATAAAATAAAATTAAACTAGGTATAATTAATTCGAATGACATCGCGCTAAATCTTTTTAAAACCTAGATTTTTTATAATTCTGGTTAGTCCTGAGTCCTGGCCAGAGTTTAAGCACTGCATGGTTTGTAAATTTCTTAAAATTCAGGGTTAGTTGTTAGACGGCATCAAATTAGCGTAATTCCTAGTGAAAGTAAAAAAAAAGAAAAACTACTAAATTTAAGTTCATTGGATTCTGGGCATCGTAATCGCAATCAACATTTAAGTATGCGCTTGTAAACAAAATTGACGAAAGTGCATTCGTCCGTTATCAAATATTTTTAGCATATTAACTTCCTCACGATGTTTCCCCTCATCAGAAAAAAATGTGAACCTGCACACTCTTGCGAAACAATGCAATGGTGTGAAGTTCTAAATCGACACTGGCTATACCGCAAGCCCTCCCATTCTAAGAAGACGCCTATCCCCAGCGTTGGGACGTAAGATGGTGATACAGACACACATATTGATCTACGTTACGGTAGTGAACTGCATTTTTTTTCAGGGTTTTAGTTATTACGGAACGCTGAATAGCGTTCGTCATTTCCTGACAATGACCGCTGCGTCAGCCATTGTACTGGATGCATGTTATTATCGCTAATTCATACTGCAGATTGCAGCGTTGACGTCATGCGATATTACTTTTTGAATTTTCTTAAAATTTTGGTGGCTTTGAGGTTACGATGATAGCTGGCTTGTATATTATTTCACCGATGTCAACAGTGATCATTGTGACAATACGATTTAGGTGCGATTTACACTGGAATAGGAGCCTGTGGGATTATAGTCTATCTATTGGCGTTCGCCATTTTTTTCTGTCAAACGGCACGATATATTGCGAGAAAGAGACGGCGAATGCCAAGCGTAACCAAGCGAGTTAGACAATAAGGCCTCTGGAGTCCTTAATACAATAATTAGGTACACAAACGACTACAGCTGGCTCTTACTCTTACTTACTTTTACATGAAACTACCGTGAGATTCGATCATAGTAAAATAAACGGATCACTCATGTATGTGAGACGAGTATAGCCCGACATGTTTCAGACTAATCCTTAGTCCTTCCTCTGGGAGCACACGCTTGCTAACTTACTTTCCTGTCTTCCTAAAGTCAATTCTTGTTTCATTTATGCCTTTGGGTTTCAGAAACTTTTAATTTATCCAGTCAACGTCAAAACTAGATTGTAATTTTTGTAATCTTTCAAAATAATACATTTGTCAATCATGTATAATTTTGTAATCGTAATAACACATTTGTCATCATTTATAACGTGTTGTAGTCGACATAACACATTTGTCAATCATATAAGTATATGACCTTTTGTAGCCGACTGCAAAGTGACAAGCTGTAAAACTGTTCGTGTATCAGTTCATCACTAAATCAGTTAAATGTCCAGTTAAAGAATTTCAAACGGCGAGGAACTTTTTCGCAATAAATGTCACGATGATTTCCTAGGCATGCAAGGTTCATCAGAATGGTGAGCAATAAAATTTCTTCAACTGTGTATTGTTCTATACCTTCACCTATTGAAGTCTTCGCCAGATCTTCGAGTCAAGTCTGTTGACGACTTTGCCAGAGAATCCCTACTATTTAGACCCCATTACTAAGCCGCCGGTGACCGTCCTTCTTTCCGTGCGCAGCTCAGACAGAAGGCTGCATCTTTAGAACTTGACATACACGGCTACATTCGCTCACTTGACACACGTCCAATTTTCACAGAGAGTGGCCACTAGAGCCATTAAAACAACAAATAATAAAAACGAAAATAAATTTAAAAAGTAGAGTCAACCCACAATAACTCTGCAACGAACTAACAACAGTGGAAATCTAAGGTTTGTTTATGGCAACACTGATTTATAGTCGAACAATACGTTTCGAACTTTTGATTAGATTAAACATAAACAGGTCATCATTCATCCACCATCTATCATTAATATAACTCATAATTTCGTTTTCTAGATTTTTTTTACCTTACCACGGCAAAACCTAGTAAACACTGGCAAGATTGTCCTCCAATGGACTGAGCCATATTAGAAAAAAAACAGTGACTTTTGATTGCTACTATTGTTACTACTTATCATTAAAGAAATGTCTGAGTGACATGGAAAAAGTATTACCACAGCGTGATTTTTCTGGGCTGCCAATTAATATCTTATGCAGAGTTATCGTGGGACGATTATAGAGGCAATGTGACCTACTAGATTTTGGCTTCGAAAAAGGAGGAGGTTCTACGTTCCACTATATGTATACTGTAAACTGAATCGCAAAAAAAATTTTTAATTATCGAACCTGATCACAAAATATCACGAGAATCGGTTAAGAAATGCGACCTGTAAAGGAGACTAGCCTGACAGACACCGGACGAACATTACGATTTTTTTAGCCGAAGCTGAAACCTCTCACTCGCGCTTTGCCTTGGGATCCCTATACAAAGAAACGAGTTTAAAAAAATATGTAAGTAGTGTTAAATTAAGCACTTTACTGTGGTACGGAACCCTTCCTATGCAAGTCCGACCTGAGGGCCGAGCACGACTTTACGAATGCTGCCTAATGTTACGGTTCTCGTATCGAGAACGAGAAACCTCATACTGAATTTTAGTTCCAAATACGCTCACGGGCGGACGCTGTTCCAAACGTCACACAAACTCGACAACGTTTACTATTAGATTTTACGTGACGCAGTATTCGTGAAGTCGTGCTCGACCCTCTGCCCCCCGACTACGAAATGCAAAATTCGAACTTCCTATCGTGCCGTCCCTCTCAAGCTAACATTATTTAACACGAGAGTGAGCGGGACGATACGATACGAACTTCGATTTTCGAATTTCGTAGTATGGGGGCAGCACTTGGCCGGTTCGTTCTTATTCTATCCACGACACTGAAACAGTTCCTGATTGGTCGCTTACTTCACCACACCACTATGGTGTCGTCATTGCCATCATCACTGATTGCGTTGATTGGTGCGACCTAGAGCTACGGTAACAAGTGTAGTTGATTCTGCTTTTTAGGGTTCCGTGCCTCAAAAGGAAAAAACGGAACCCTTATAGGATCACTTTGTTGTCCGTCTGTCTGTCTATCTGTCAAGACCCTTTTTCTCTGGAACACGTGGAGGTAGCATGCTGAAATTAATATCAAATACTCAAGCCTGCGGTCCCTTAAAGCCGTGAAAAAATCAACCTTCTAAGTCAACGCAATCAAAAGATACAGTCATAAAAAAATCTATTTCCATACAAATTGCCGAAATCGGAAACCTACAGGGTACTTCCAGCTGTCCTAGAAACTTGAAATTGGATATGAAGGTAGCTCTTATAGCACAACCATTCCGAAAAGTCTCAGAATCTTAATTTTTTTTGTCTGTCTGTAGATTTCACAGACCAATATTAGTTGACCCCGCACTGCGTACATTTTGCTTAGGAGCAGGGCTCTGCTAACACTGGACGTCTTAAAACACTGGGGAAAAGCGTTAAAATCTTTCTACGGAACCCTCGTGGGCGAGTCCGAATCGCACTTGGCCGGTTTTTTATACACGATATGGAAGGTAAACAAGCAAGTGCGTCATCTGATGGTAAGTGATCACCACTGCCCGCAACCCGCAACCCCGGTGGGATTCCAGATGCGTAGCCAACGCAGAGGGCTGAGATTAAATGCCCGTGATTCCTATCGGTTGTCTGAATCTCTACACTGAAACACAACAGTGCAAGCACTGCTGCTTAGCGGCAGCATTAGCGAGTAAGTAGCTGTTCATAATCGTAGCTTCTTCCTTTTGAACTAGTCTATCCTCTTAAAATCATTAAGTCACAAAAAACTTCTTAAATTGTAGTACTTCCAATGTGAAATATTCCCGATGCATTTTGAGATTTTTTTGTAACTTATCTAGGTACTATTAAAAATTACGAGAAATTCATAAAAAAAGTGCTAGTTCAATCTTCTGCTACCAGAACTTCAGAAATTTCGGACCTTCACTGGAATTGCGGGACATTTTCATTGTGGAATTATCTTACTTAGTCTAAATATCGGAATTAAAAAAATTGTTAAAGTTATAAGACAAGTGACACCGAAACGTCAATGTCCTGAGGTCCACCCCGAGCCTCGAAAAAATAATACCTACACAATAATCATCTAAATACAAACAATGCATGAATAAATAAAAAACAATCTATCTGAAACTGAATTTTTAATACTGCCTTTAAACTTATTATTTCCACAAACATATTTTTAACATTCCTTCATGAAAACTCTACAATTTCTCTATAATTTCGTCATGCTCACACTCTAAAGCAAACCAGTAGGCCGAGCACGAGTTTTCGAATCCTGCGTAAAGTTACGTTATCGTATTGAAAACGAGTACTTAACCTTATGAGGAACTAATAATTTTAGTTCCAAATACGCTCACGGGCGGGCGCTGTTCCAAACGTCATACAAATTTCTCGATAATGTTACTGCTCGATCACGTTACGCAGACTCACGACCCTCAGTGCCCTAAGCACGACTTGTCGAATCCTGCGTTACGTTACGGTTATCGTATCGAGATCGAGAAATCTCATACTAAATTTTAGTTCCAAATACGCTCACGGGCGGGCGCTGTTCCAAACGTCATACAAACTCGTTATAGTTTACTATTCGATTTTACGTGACGCAGGATTCGACAAGTCGTGCTTAGGGCACAGTTTTGTCGCTTTGACACTCTTAAACTAAAGGAGAGCTCAGATTTTGGTCCTAAATAAAAAATAGTCGATGCGAGATGTCAGCTCGGTATGTTTGTCTACCTACCTATGATAAAAAAACCGGACAAGTGCGAGTCGGACTCGCGCACGAGGGTTCCGTAGAAAGATTTTAACGCTTTTCCCCAGTGTTTTAAGAAGTCCAGTGTTAGCAGCGCCCTGCTCCTAAGCAAAATGTACGCAGTGTGGGGTCATCTTATATTGGTCTCCGAAATCTACAGACTGACATAAAAAAATAATATTTTGAGAATTTTCTAAGTGGTTGTAATATAAGAGCTATCTTCATACCAAATTTCAGGTTTCTATGACAACTGGAAGTACCCTTTAAGTTTTCAAGGAACAGGAATTTGTATGGAAACAACCTTTTTAATGACTGTATCTTTTGATTGCATTGACTTAGAAGTTTGATTTTTTCACAGCTTTAAGGGACTGCAGGCTTAAATATTTGATATAAATTTCAGCTTGCTACCTCCACGTGTTCCATAGAAAAAGGGTCTTGACAGACAGACAGTCGGAAAACGAAGTGATATAAGGGTTCCGTTTTTTTCTTTTTGAGGTACGGAACCCTAAAAACTATCAAATTCGTAACACGTATGATATGCCTTAAGCTTCTGAACCTATCTTATAGTACTTATAATTATGTGTGTAGATAAAGTAATGTATGCAACTCTATATAAGTAACTAGGCCTTAAAACACTAATGTGATCTTATTATAAAACTCGGCTTCGCCTCGTTTTATAAAACCACACTCGTATTTTAAGCACTCTCATTATGTAACAGTTGCATAAACTACTATATAAGTAACTTTCTTGTGAGCCACGTTGTAACTGTGCTAGCAATAGCTTTCGTCGTCACTGTTGGCGATAATTTTTTGTCGTTTGGATTTCAAGCTCTCTTACCCAAAATACTTGAAAATACTATCGAGCACAGGTATGGACTTGTAAAAATGCTTCACAGATGCTAACTCAATGGTCCTTACAATAGGGATGAGTTTGCCATCAGCCATACTAACACGAGGTGCCGCGACTCGCCTTGTCGATCAGTACAATGCGATAATATCATCAAATGCGAAAATACTGCACATGCTAGTTTCTTTAGGGTGGATTTAGGACATTGATCGATATCACAGATAGTGGCGAATGCGTTCCAAATCGATCGATATTTAATGAAATTCTCTAGGTACTTAAAAAAATCCGATACTTAGGTAAATATGATTTTTTATACTTACTCACATAGTAAAAGTCATATATTCACCACCCAAATGTTGTTCGAATACCTACTCTGGTGTTTTTACCACTTTGAAACTGACCTCCGATCAAAATCGATCCCTGGTAGACTGGTACTTAGTCCGAAAAGACTAAAGAACAGTTAGAGACCAAATTTTTTATTAAATGTATCCCATAGACCAAAGTTAGACGTTTTTGGGTGCCAACGCTACCCGTACAATGGAACCAAGCTCGCCATTCGCGATGCTGAATTGCCGAAAGACAGATTTGATTGCGCTCCGATTCATAATTCTCGCGGCTCGCGGTATCGGCTGGTGTTTTCCTCCGCTTTATCTCTCTGCCTCTCTGCTCTTTGACATCCACTGACGCAGGCGACCTCAGCCGCTCCAACTCGACCTTATAACTTAAAGTGTAAGGCCGTTTTTCCCGCGCCGTTCACGCTCGCTCGAATCTCGGACTCATTAGGCGGCATTTGGGAATTTTGGATTTAATAATGGACTTCGATGTCAGAATAAATACGACGTTGTTTTGTTTATTTGTGTTTATTGTGTAGGTGGTGACTGTGGGCTAATGAGCGACTGTCATTAAACATATATATAATGTTTAAGCATATTGTCCCTTTTTTTTGTATCAGATTTGGAATCAGCCAGGAATAGGTAACTGCGTGGTGTGTTAAAATAGTGAGCGTGGTTGATGGTGGTTGCGGAGTCGGTCGCCGGCGGCGGCTCGGCGGCGCGGCGGCGGCGGCGGCGCTGCTGACGCAACGCGCGACCTCTTTGTCCGGCCCCGCGGACTCGCGCGGAATGCCCGCGCCGGCCTCGCCGCGCACTCCGCGCTCGAGTAATTACGAATGTCAAATGTTATCGCACGCAACCGTCCGCCGCGCCGTCCGCACTCCGCTGCGCCGCTCTTCATAATAATAAAACCTGATATTTAAAACGGAACGTCCTTCTAACGCCGTGTAGTTGCGCCGACGCCAATCTACGATAATAATAAGCCGAACCCTAGGCCGGCCGAGCGCTGTAGCGCTTTTATTTTACCAACTCCCTAGGACGACTCTACGCTCTACAGCGCTACAGCGCTGTGCGCGCTCGCTCCGAGGCGCTCACATAAGTACGGCCAGTTCTACGCGCGCCTGTATAGCTATTAAATGTATATAGAATATATAGTAGTAATCGCTCGACGCAGCGGTATTATGTCGGAAATATACCGGCCGCGCCGCGCCTCAAGCCGATTCACTGTTTGACTATTTAGTTTGTATGGGAAGTTTCAAATGCGATTTTACTAGTAGTAGAAAGGGTTACGGAACTAATTCTTTTGGTAAAATATAATGTGATAGGGGAGCTTTCCTTGACGGTGTATGGGGTTAGTCTCGGGCTTCAAGTTTAGAAATAAATTTAATACATGTACATATTTTTTAATAACGTCATTAATCAATTTAACATTGTCCAGCGATCCTTCAAAATCGCATAAGGTAAATTAATTAATTATTCTAAATAACTATTCCGATAAAAATAACACTGAAAAATACATTTAATTAAAAAATCCTGTACTAGAAAATAACAAAGAACATTCACGACAATTTTAACTTAACAGCATTTATTTTAAAATTCATGCATTTTGGTGACATTGTACTAAATAAAAAAAGAATTAAGCAAAAGTAGAGCTGTAATTAAATTTGTTTAGTTTAAAAGAAAATAATAAAATAAATACAATACTCTTAGCGACATTGCTGGTTCTACTTTATTTCAAATTAATAAGAAATAGACAGAACATTTGTTAAAAATTCCGTAGTAATAAAGCTAGAGCTGACTAAGTAAAACTAATTCTAAGGGAATACGATGTACTACGTCAAAGTAGTACTTCATACTAATTCTACCGAAATCTAGGTAAGCTAAAGCATGGTATTTCTAATGTAACCGATAGCCAAACTAGATTTTAAAATATATAATACTTACTATAGAGCTAACCTCCGATAGGAGAGGTCACTAGAAGGTGAAGACGGAGCTAACAAATTTAATCTAAATATGTCCAATATGAATGAGTGACAAACATCAAAACATCACGAAAATAACAGCTTATGTTCCTTTTCAAAATGATGCGCTATAAAAAGTACGTTCTTGTATGATATGGTACTATTCACTTACAAAATATTATGATATTACAAATATACATAACCTATTTATTTTACTATTTTATGTACCTGTAAGCCATGGCTTAAAACACCATGGTGTTTTTGATAGCAAAAAATTGCTTTAGAAGCGCAATACAGTTATACCTTAAGAATTGGATGAAAGACGGAGCAACAATTGGTCGTATTGTATGGTAGAGATCGCTTTTATGCGATAAGACCGCCTATTGTCTACCGAGCTTATTTTATTGTAATTTCATTGTACTGATTTGTGGTTATATTATAATATTATATAAAAATTTTGCAAGCATTATTATAATGATAAATTAATTGTATCTGAACGAAATGTTTTTTGTTCCAAATTAATTGAAATAAACATGCGATCGAGAAAATCATTTCTATGATGACGTGTGTGTAAAATGAGTTAGTAAGTACCTACACAGTAACCAATAACAATAATCACCAACTGACTGGTAGTTCTTAATGTAGTTATTAACGAAGAGCCAGGTATCTAAGAATAATGTTTTTGACACCTTTAAGACAAATAAGCAAAAAAAATATATAAATGAGCTTTACTATGAAAAATATATAAAAAATCCCACCAACTCCACGAAAAAAAAAACACGGTCTCTCGCGTATCGGCCTGTGGCGCGGCGCGTCCCTCCGTTGGCTATAGCGTGGCCTTATAGATGGTTGTTTGCGCTCACAGAGTGCGGTGAACAGCGCTCACCGGCGGCGCGGCTGTGTGCGCGTGCACGTGCACGGTGAACGCACACAGAGGCACAACACACAGACGCGTTGCGCTGTACGGGTGCGTTCCGAAACCGCTCTCTACTCTATTCTATCTATGCGAAGGCGTTCGTTCTATGGCCCGCGTTACCGAGCGGGCACGCTCCGGGCGAGGAATTTAGAGGCGGGGGTCGTATCGTTAATTGTTATGAAGTTGATTTTGGTCCTGAAATTCCGAAATACCTATTTGGAATCGGCCTTTTCGACAATGATTTGTCACATAATTGTTTTGAAAAACATGATTTTATTGCAACTTTGTTTATTTAACTTTTGAAAGGGCTGACGTTTCGAACGCCTGTGCAACAGTCGCGGGATGACTGGTCGTTGCTCGCGTAAACAACCTGTCACTGCCTTCGAAGTTTAAACAAAAACACGATACCTAACTATTAGTCAATAATACTTCCCAAAAACTACCAGATTTTTGGCAATGTCAATATAAAATACTTTACCGCACCTACATTTTAGGTGTGATAGAATCCTTTTAAAAAAAAAGGTGTTTTGGATATGGAAAATTTAAATATATAATATTATAACGATTTGTCAGTTTCTGCTTCTCGCGTATTTTTGCTTGTTGGAACACTTTTGTTCTGGTAAACAAAGGCGCTGACAGCGGTATGTTTTGCCGCGTCACGAGCCTTATCAGTGCGCTGATAACGAGAGACAAGGTGCTCTAAGATTATGGGGATAGGGTCGATTGTTGCTCGCGTGTGTACTGAGATTGTTGAAACCTAAACAAGTCCACGCGGTTATAGAAAATCGCTCGAACTAAAGAAGTGGTTAAATATGAAAAGAATAACTATTCAATCATATTCAATGGATTTACGTTAGAAATCAAACTACATACTATGTTATATTAGTAGTTTTGTGTTATTTAAGAATTTTAAAAATTACTTACTTACTTTTTCCGGGTAAGTAAGTAAAGGGTTGAAGGTGCGTTCAACCTTGCCGGCTCGGCGCGAGTGAGACGCTAGATAAATCGAATCGAAGTCGACTCGATACGTTTTCCGGTGGATTGATACCTGTCATAAGCTCGCGTTAACTTTTATGAACTACCTACTTCCTTCAACTTTCGGCGGTAACTTTTGAAACAATACGCGAGGTTACCTATGTTCACATGTTTGTGTGACATTTTACTACGAAACTGTGTGCATTTTATAACTTACAAATGCTAGATAATCTGTCATAGCCTTCATAGGTTAAGTGGAAGACATTTTCGGAAGGGATAAGTGAGCTTTTCCCATCTGTGTATACATCTGAGACCCGAGTACGAATATTCGAATCCAGCGTAACGTTATCGAGAAATCTGTATGACGTTTGGAACAGCGTCCGCCCGTGAGCGTATTCGGAACTAAGATTTAGTGTGCAGTTTCTCAATTTCGATACAATAACGCTACGTTACGCAGGATTCGAATATTCGTACTCGGCCCTTTGAGCAGTGTCTCCTATAAACACATTCAAATCAAACATACAATACAATACAAATGTTAAAATTTAATTATTGGACACCACAAAACAGTACAAGGACAAATGCCTACCTAATATAACTACCTACCTACCTGTACCTACCTAATATAATTACCTACCTACCTGTACCTACCTAATATAACTACCAACCCACCTGTACCTACCTAATATAATTACCTACCTACCTGTACCTACCTAATATGACTACCTACCTACCTGTACCTACCTAAGTATACTAAGAAATAATTCAATGTACGTCATAATTTAGTTAGATTATTACTATTAAAAGGTTTTCTCTTTGTTACCATAGAATTAAAGGATTACAGAACACTTGAAGGCATTTCTCTGAGTATACTTAAGTAGATATTCAGTAGTGCCGCTTTCTACTTGTCTTATTTAACAAGGATTTCCTTAACATTAAACAGAAAATATTAGGCAGGAACCATTCTTTGGTTAATATACGGCTCTATCATTACACTTAATAATGTTAGAAATGATTACACTAACGCCAAAAGTCCCTTTCCCATAAACATAATTCAAATGAACCTTTTCTTTCTTAGTTGCCTGTGCGTTGCGTACTCTACTGCCGTGGACCGTAGGTAGTGCCTGCCAACCTCGATATAATTTGTGCTGCCAACCGTCTAGCAAAAACAAGTCTCTAACCAGTCTTATGAAGTGTCTCTACAATCGCCAAAAGAACCACAAGATCAAATAAAATCAGTTTTACTCATTTGAAAAGTCAACCGGTAAACATCATCAATTGTTTTCAAAAATAATTTGGCAACATACAGATTTAAAGATGGCGGCCAACGTTCCGTTCGAAAACGCGCGCCATTTTAAAGACGTGTCGGCTGCGTTCGGGATCGCGGGTAGCTTGACTCCGTCACGGCTCGCTGCAACTTGTGAAATTTTTCCCTCGAGCCACGAGCCACATTCTGGCTCGAGTTGGCCTGAGCTCGAGCCGCTCGAGCCGGGTCGAGCCGACTCGAGCCAGAATGGAGCACCCGCCTACGCGAGCGCCTTTCGCTCACGTGTAGCTCCCACAGAGCAATGCTGAGAACGTCTCTGGTTTCGACCTATTCTTCTGATTTTAGGTGGCTATGTACTAATACTTTTATTAAGATCTCGAAGAATCTTACAAAGAATTGCAAAAACTTCGATTTCATGCAGCTCTACCTTACAGAAAATAGGCACCAGTACAATATAAGACACGACAGAATTTAATTAATTGCAACAAACACTATACCTTAATAGCACCAAATCAGTCTGAATTAAATTTAAATCGATATTGCGAAATATTGAGCAATATTATTAAACTACTTACACTACATACTTATGCTGTACCTACAGTGAGTGTAATCAACGTAGCACTCAGATAAGTCCTAAAAGACATCAACGCATTACAATGTAAGCAGCTACGAAACATTTCGTTCGAACGGAACTCGCCGATTCCATATCTATAACTAATGGCCCATGAACATAATGTAGCATGAAAGGAAAATTTGAAAACACGGTTCAGTACTCTGTGGCGACGCGGAGGCGAGCCGCTAGGTGGCAGCACATAGCTCGCTATTCACAGTGTATATTATTTACCGCACGTATATATGTATGTCGTTATATAAGTGAACAGAAAGCTACGTTGGGTCGACGCGCGGCGGCGGGGATGGGGGGCAAGGGGGGTGGAGGGGGGGTAGACGCACACTAAAGTGGCCGTGCACACAGGCGCACGCCGCCGCGTCCGTGTGTATCGAGCGAGCGCCAGCCGACCGACTCGGCGTATTCTTATTATTATGAAAGGAGAAACGCTTTTTGTAGGGCAAGAACTAAATTGTGGTATTACGGGTGCCGATAATAAAGATCGTAAACGCATTTCAGTCCGCTGAAGTTTGCGTCGTCGCCCAGAGATGTCGCGCTTCCGTTCGCGGGTGTTCCGCTGCGAACGCTATTTTGGATTTTCCGCGTCAACTTTTGGTGTAGCTAGTGGCTACCTGGGGCGTATGGCGACAATGGCGGGCGCTATCACAGTTTGTTTTGGTTCGAGCTCTCGGACTGATTAATACTGGACGCGAATTGATCTGGGACGAAATTAGTGCGCTCAATTTTAAAACTGGGATAATTTGGTGACTTCATGAGTCAACCTATCTACTTAGTTTTAGGCGTCATTCTGACGATGCCTTGAAATGGGGGCAATTTAGAGTCGTATGCCTTATTTTATAATGATGTTATCTGAAACCTTAATGAGTACCTAATTAGTTAGGTGAAATTATTCACTGTAGGAAATATTAGTATGGAAAACAGTACTGTGAGAAAACACGCACGATCAAAAAGTTCACATATTTACTGAAAATAGGAACCTTCTTAGCTATATAGGATTAATCTCTAATTATTAAGTGTAATTATTACTCAAATCACAAAGTGGTCGATATTTTGCAGAACCAGGTACGGTTACTATTTTTGGTATATAACGCCAATAAGGACCGAAATTATAGCTATTGCATTGTTGTAAGTAAATATGTATTGTTCTTACTGGTTCATAGTAGGTACATAATTATATAGACAGGCTGTGTTTTAATGAACCGTCAAGAATTCAGCCAGGGGCTGAGTAAGTCTATGTGAATTGTGAACACCCCTGTAAAGTTAAAAAAAAATCTCCATACATATTGTCAACCAGCAGAGGCAATTAATGTATAGGAGAAGGTTTTATTACCTATGTTTTTTTTAAATCATTACAGGCCCGGTAGTTCACTTAGACTCACAAACCCCTGGCTGAATTCATGAATAGTTATTTACCACAAAATCGGGTGTATATTATGAGAACAGAAATATACAATTCGATGCTATTGTGAAGGACATTGCGTCCGATTCATGCTTTGGTAATATGGTGGTGTAGCAACCACGTTGCTCGCTGGAGTAACGACGGTCGAAGTTTGTATCGTTTTGCAGCACGCAATGTACACGCAACTGGGATAAGGAACAAACGAAGTTGAAATTTCAATGTACCATTGGACCGGGTTGAGATATTTTTAAACATAACGGGGGCTAGCACGAGTGATCGCGACTCGCTTTTGCGTCCCTTTTCTCTTAGGCTTATAATAAGGAATGGAGCGTAGAGCGACAAGCGAGATAAAAGGCGCGTGTGCTAGCCCCTCTGCGCGACTAGCACTATAGACCGCGACTGACTGTGTCGCTCAATGAATTATTTTTACCCATCCATGAGGTAGATAGAGCCTTTACATTGGCACTACAACCCAAGCCCCATCTCATTATATCCGGTATATTTACGTACCACTGCTGGACAGCCTCCTCTCAAAAAGTGCTTGGGCCATAGTTCCCACGAAGGCCCCTTACTGATTGGGAACTTCGCACACACTACTGAAAGAACTCAATCTCAAGAGTGTGCGTCCTCACGGTGCTCTCTCTTTAGTCGAAAATCTTTGTCATAAATGTAATTTTGTACATAAATTTCGAAAAGTTCAGAGGTGCGAGCCGGGACTCGAACCAATGACTCTCTGTTCGAAGCAGTTTTGCACTTTCTTCCCTCGCAATAAGATGAAAAAGAAAGCATCATTGTTCGCGATAGCAGCTCTACCATTATTGGCTCTACCGCTGCTAGACTAACAACGGTCTCTTAAAAATCCGGCGAAGTGCGAGCCAAACTCGCGCACAAAGGGTTCCGTACCATAACCTATAAAAACGGCAAAAAAATCATGTCTGTTGTATGGGAGTCCTCGCTTAAACATTAATTTAATTCAGTTTTTAGTAGGCATTTGTTGTTATAGCGGCAAAAGAATTACATCATCTGTGAAAATTTCAACTGTCTAACTGTCACTGTTCATGAGGTACAGCCTGGTGGTAGACGTACAGACCGACAGACAGACAGACAAACAGACAGACAGACAGACGGGCGGACGGACAGCGGAGTCGTTTTTTACCCTTTGGGTACGGAACCCTAAAAATTCATACAATGACTGGTTCAATCATTGACTTACTAATTTGTGTCTAGTACATATTCACGAAAAATGTGTCCCAGGTACAATACGGCATTTTTCATACTGACGCTCGATCAGTGCCCTAAGCACGACTTGTCGAATCCTGCGTCACGTAAAATCGAATAGTAAACTATAACGAGTTTGTATGACGTTTGGAACAGCGCCCGCCCGTGAGCGTATTTGAAACTAAAATTTAGTATGAGATTTCTCGATCTCGATACGATAACCGTAACGTAACGCAGGATTCGACAAGTCGTGCTTAGGGCACTGGTCTTTTGGTTCGGACGTTTTCAAGCCCTAACCTGGACTCCATGGTGTTGGTAAGTCAATGGATTGAATCTATACTATCTAATCGGGTATATCAATAAGTGAAGCGAACACTTTAGGTTTAGATCCCTTCTTAAGGTTCCGCAGTCAACAAGGACCCCTTATGCTTTTTCACTATGTTCCGTCTATCCGTCTATCTGTCCATGTTATACCTCAGAGACTCTTGGTTGTGACCTCCTCTACATATCTAGGGTGTGCGAAGACCATATTTAGGGTTCCGTACCTCAAAAGGAAAAAACGGAACCCTTATAGGATCACTTTGTTGTCCGTCTGTCTGTCTGTCTGTCTGTCTGTCAAGACCATTTTTCTATGGAACGCGTGGAGGTAGCATGCCGAAATTAATATCAAATACTCTAGCCTGCGGTCCCTTGAAGCTGTAAAAAAATTAACCTTCTAAGTCAACGCAATCAAAAGATACAGTAATTAAAAAGGCTATTTCCATACAAATTGCCGAAATCCGAAACCTAAAGGGTACTTCCAGTTGTCGTAGAAACTTGAAATTTGGTATGAAGGTAGCTCTTATAGCACAACCACTCAGAAAATTCTCAAAATTTTAAATTTTCGTCTGTCTGTAGATTTAGCAGAGCAATATAAGTTGACCCCACACTGCGTACATTTTGCTTAGAAGGATTCTGCTAACACTGGACTTATTAAAACACTGGGGAAAAGCGTTAAAATCTTTCTACGGAACCCTCGTGCGCGAGTCCGAGTCGCACTTGGCCGGTTTTGTAATAAAATAAATCCTACTCAAAAAAATAAATACATGTACATGACATCTCACACACTACCCCCCCCCCCCCCCCCTCCCTCCCCATTTACTAATTTCATTGACATGCAATGACACTTATAGTGAAAAGGTTCCACGGTGGTTCTCCGGTCGCCTCTCCTATAGCATTAAAAAGTAGCCTTTAATAGTTGTAATACAAACTACATACTCCAATGACGAGCAAATCGAACGACAGCGACAGTAGGTACTTGAATAGTCTAATCTAAAACGTAACTTATGCCGAAGACATAAAGGCTAGATTTCAATACGTTAGTTGGGGCTGAGGTGAATCTCTGCTACGAAGATAAAAGATTATTATAAAATTTTCAAGCGAAGTAAATATATTATGTGATTTTGATGACCAGAAGAACAGTCCAAAGTATAATTATGACGGTAGAGAGGGCGTGCTCAGCAGTAAGGACGATAAAACCAATGAGGACTGCCAATATCTATAAAATTACGAATTCCTTTAAAATAATAAGCCTAATGTAGCCAATATCATTACAGATAGATCTCTGTACCATTCATTTCGTATGATACTTAGATCTCTACTTAACACAATATTTAATCTACAAGCTCTAAGAATAAACTGATATTCATGGCGCTATTGTGTCAAGCAGAGTCCTAAGTGTCATACGAAATGAATGGTATAGAGACCTCTCAGAGAAGGGTGTTAATTATTGAAAACAAAAGGTGTCAAAAACTTAGAAGTTTACCTTAATGCCATTTGGATTAGTCTCCTCGAAAGCACATCAAATGACCCTTTTTTTAGCGGAGTAGAAATTCGTTACGAGTACCACCAGACCTGGAGAAAGTCTGGTGGTTACGTGGGACTCTCTTCGCTTCTTCCTCTCCGTAAAAGAGAGAAAGGGGAGAAGCATACTCACTAAAACCACTCCGGTGTTGCCCTCCTACCGGGTTGCTAGGTACCGTAATGCACCAGATGCCCTGGTACCATTTTTAAACGCTGACAGCTGAAGATAAAATGCAAGAAGATGAAAACTTGACAACGGCGTCACCGTCTATGCGTCCCTTAGTTCCATTTTAACTACCGTAACCTTACATGTGTTTTTGTCTTCTTGAGACCACGCGTTTCTTCCCGGTTTACCTACCTATGTTTATAATCAGCATAAACTTTGACATTTCTTTTTTTAGCATCGCCATATAACCTAACATCCGAAGCAAGCAGCACTAACAGGTCGATAACAACGCCACAATCTATTCTCGGACTTAACGCGATGCCAAACGGTTCATTTTCAAAGGTCACTTTGCATACCTACTGCCATTGAACTTCTAACGCGAATAACAAAGAAAATTGGAAAACTAAAATTAACCAAATAAGAGATAAGTAAACTAAAATTAGACCTTAATTCAGGCGATTTTTACGCAATCATCTCCCGGTAAAATATTAACACACAATGTATTGTTTCATAGATTTTTTTTTTCTCGTATAAGTTTGCCCACAATAGGTAACTTAGATTAAAAGAGAGTTAAAAGGTTGCATTTTCACAGACACGAGTTTTTACCGAGAATCGAGTAGTACCTTACGTTATCGTATCGCCATTGAGAAAATACGTTAAATAAGAGAATAAGAAAATAAGAAAAATTACGTTCGTGCTATGAAATTTTATTGCCAAAGAGAGTAGAGTAGTAGAGCGTACTCACGGTGGTTCCAAACGTCACACAATTTTTGTCGATGCCGATACGATAACGTTACTACTCGATTCTTGGTGAAAACTGGCGCTCCAACTAAGTACTGAGCGGAGAGAAGAGAACCGTGATTTAACCAATCACAGTATCCGAAATCTCCACTTCGCATCAGTGGAAACAGGTGATTGGTCAAATTACAGACCGCTTTTCCACCTAGCTCCGCGTCCGTGAAAAGGTTCCCACGCAGTCTGCGCACTTTCAGTGTTCCACCTTGTAGAGTCACATTGGTCACCTTGGTAGAGCAACGGCTGGAGGTGTCGAAGGTTTCCAATGGGGCTTCTAAACGGGCTATAATATTTTTACCGCAATATGTGGCCGGCAACTATAGGAGTCTTTGTCCAGTTTTCATAATAAGAGGCAAACAGCAATAGTTGCCCGCAACATATCGAAGAAAAGCTTAGCCCGTTTAGAAGCCCCTTAGTAAAGAACAAGTGTTTTGTGAGGTCTGTCATGAGGGTGCTGTTTTACATATAGTGACGGGTAGTCCAACCACTTTGAAAGTAGACTGTCATTGCATGTCAAAATACAATAGTGGAAGCTCTGTAGTAGCAGCAGGATTAGCAGGTCAATAAAAAGGAGATATGTCATCACCACGCCAAAAATGAAGCGCAGAAAAGGCTACAATTGTAGCCTCTTTGGCCTCAGTCGTTCTCGAATGAGGTTGGAAACTTGCGCGCAAATGTCAAAATGTTCGGAACATGTTTTTCAGTTGTTTTGTGAGCATACATACTTATAATAATAGTAGAAAGTACCGATCCAGACAGACCTTGCACAAGGTTAAGTACTTACTAATATCCGTTCTTGTATTTAGGAAAATAATACAGAGTAACCTGTTTTACGAAACTAATTAGAAATATAAGCCACCATTAAAACTTCTGGCAGAAGGTTTAAGCTCCAATTTTCCACGTACAATACTTAAGCTTTAAACCAAATCTAGATGACACCACACCGACCGAGCCACTTCTAAATATCTTCTATAGGTAAATCAGGGTTTTCATTAACCCTTATAAATGATATTTCCATCCAAAATGGTATGAATCCTTATGGTGTGACTCGGCTCGTTTCGATTGTCTGTCTTTCACAGCTGGTTATCCCAGCACATGTAGCACGCGCGCCATTTTGTCCGCACAGTGCGTCCCTTTCATTGTGATCAGTGAAGGACGCACTGAGCGACAAGCGACAAAATGACGCACATGCTACATGTGCAGGAAGTGCTAATGGTATTGACATTTGGAACAGTTTTAGTTAATGTTAACCCAAGTATTTTGCAAATGGAAAACAATTGAAAATATTGATTTTTTTATTCATTCCATAAGGGATAGGCAAAGGAACTGAGTCCATACAGCCACGTCTGATGTGTTTTGTAAATTTCTGTATATTAAAGTCCTGTCACCGTCAGAGTTGTCAGTCTGTCCTAGTCACGTCCTGTCAGCTGCTCATGCCTTCCGTAAAGCGATAGTGTACTTTACGGCGAGCTACGGCGAGCAGCAGCCAGCGGATACTTGGGGGTCACAAACAGAGGAAATACGCGTTTTCACTTGAATTCTTCATTTGCTGAGCACTGTCACGTTAATTTGTTGTATAATACACTATCTTTATTATCCACCAAACAACATTAAGCACAGAAACTAAAATTCAATTAACGACACGACCCACTCTCCTCTGTTTCCCGCTAAATTCCCCTAAAAATATTGAAGAACTGAAAGGGGGTATTGAAATTTTAAAGTGGGGTTACTAGTTCAAGTGGGGTATTATATGAAAGAGCTCTGTTTGCACATTGTATAAACATTTTTTAAGCCGCGTTTTTTGAGTTATGAAGTAAAGCCTGTAAATTTATTTTGGAGGTGCTGCCATTTTCCGTAATTTCTATGGAACTAATTTATTACATTGGTATTATCAAAACGAGATACTTCCGAAGTGTATTTTAACACTTCGGAAGTACCTACCTTTAGCAAAAAAGTACATATAATAAATAAATATAATTAATTATAAGTCAATCTATAATAATCTTCATAGTTCCCCGGCAACGGCGGGTAGTGTGCTCTATGGTATATCTATTTTATTTTCTCTGTACCAGGTTATGATACGGACAGCTCTGAAGACAATGGTGTTATGAATTAATAATTTTTATTTGTATTTTTTAATGTAGGTATATAATATAATTTATGTTTTTCTCAAGCTTTATAACTTCTTCGTACAGAAATAAGTATTTTCATTTATCTGCACACTCTACCATTGACAAACGACAATACGATTGACACGATTGTTCAGAAACGACATATGTGCTTGTATTCTAATCGCGGTTTAATAATATCACTTGTGCGGCTGACAATGTCAAATTTGATGTCATGTTTATATTGTCAAACATTATTAAATTTAAATACTATTTAATCATCTACTCGTAATGATCTAATCAAGAAGGAAATATTATTAATAATGTCTAGCGAGAGATACTTCGTCGAAAGAAAAATTGTAAAATTGGTAAGTTGCTACATGATGACGATGACAAAACGGAACTGACAACTAGTGACAAGGCGTCGACTCTCGTAGTACTTAATCGTTGCCAATATTTAATGTGAGATTGTAGTGGGAGAGCCATGCTGCAGCTATTTGCTGCCGTACGAATGGGCCGTCTTGTCCGGGGAAATACCACCCTCTCGTAGAAAATCGACGTAAAGCAACAGCACCCCTCATACAAAATGTTTGTTCCAAATACGCTCATGGGCGGGCGCTGTTCCAAACGTCATACAAATTTCTCGATAACGTTAATCTTACTACTCGATTACGTTACTTTACGCAGTATTCGAAAACTCGTGCTCGACCCTCTGTTATCCCAATATACATTAAAAAGAGCCGATACTGCACTGGAATTGCATGACAATAATTGGCATTTTCATCGAGTGTCCCGACTCAAAAGTCCATTAAAAAATCTAACTATTTATAGCCACTGTCTCTGTACATAGTTATCTATTTCAATGTTGTTGAACTCTTTTGTCGAGAGCGTTATTATGCAGAATAACCCTGAGGCCCGAGTACGAATATTCGAAACCTGCGTCACGTAAAATCAAGTAGTAAACCTTATGACGTTTGGAACAGCGCTCGTCCGTAAGCGTATTTGGAACTAAAATTTAGTATGAGGTTTCTCGATCTCGATACGATAACCGTAACGTTACGCAGGATTTGAAAACTCGTGCTCGACCCTCTATTGTCTCTGATACGTCCGATGACAACTTTGCTAAGTTCTTGCATTAAGTATTATAAGGTAGAGTCGAATCATTTTAGAGAATAAGTTCACTACTTCTCTGTTTCTGTGAACGCATTTAACCTACATAAAAATCTGCCTACATTACTTAAATATGCCTACGTACTACGTACAAACAACTGCTACGAATGATAATGCTTGCACAAGTACAATTTTATCCCGCATGGCTCTATGGAGGCGCTGTATGAAGGACGTAAATAAACATTCTGCGTTTATGGGACCAGTGGCGCCATCTATGTTTGTAGCCTGATGGTCCACATTATGCAACAAGCAAAGTACAGCTTGTGTTTTTGCTGTTTGATTTATTTAACTACACAAGCAGAGAAAAAATATTTATACTTAAAATTGATAGTTCGGCCAACAGCAATCAAACACATGGTTCGCAAAGAAGGGGGAGGGAGATCTCCGAAGCTACAAATTTTAGCAATATGATGTTATAAAAGAACCTTGTCGCCTGTCGTAGACAAACAGAAGGAATACTATAACATCCCGCTCTTACACGTGAACTTTGCTCATAAGGATGTATATTGTATAATAATAGACTTTCGTTATCGTGTTAGCGTATCGACATCTTTTGTCTATGACCCCGGGTCTGCTGGTCCTTACATTTAAATCAAATACACAAGAGATTTTCCCCAGCATAATTTCGACTGCCAAAGTATATAGGCTATGAGTAAATGAATGATTGCATGCGTTGAGCTTCACAATGTAGCGTGCAACTTGCACAACGCAGCGCTGGACTGAGCTTGCGCGTAACGGCTTGCGCAAGCGTGCTCGGACGAAACTACGCACCGACGAGTGTTGCCAGACCCGCAAATACATAAGTGTATTTAAATATGTTTTTATTGACCACCACAAAACAGTAATTAAGATTAAAAAATCAAAAAATAGGCAGGCATTGGACGGTCTTATCGGTCTCAAAGGCCGTCTTTTTCAAACAGGTATTCAGTTGGACAAAGAGTTGTGTATTTTTTTTTATTGATCAGCCTTATAAATCTATAAAAATACCAATTTATCGGTCGTTAAGTCTTAGGGGCAAGCAGTGGTTAATTTTATAATAATTTTCTTCAAAAAACACAAAACGCAATTAAACGAAGTGAAATAGGTATACAAAATTAATTAATCGCTTTTTCAAAAAAAGGCAATCTACTTTGAATTTCATATATTAAATTGTATGTTGAATTTCATTCTATGAATGTTTCATAAAAATAAAAACAAAAATAATCAATAAATCGATTATTTTCATTGATTCAGAAAATAGCTCCATCTCTTGCCACTAATGCGTAACTGTAGAAGTTCCGTAGTGGGTGAGCCGCTTGATTAAGCTACTCATAGATGGCGCTGAGGAGAGATCTTCCAAATAAAATATGACACAAGGCATTGAAAAATTCGTTAGGTACACCAACGTTAAGTATAGCTTAATTGGTGGAGCGTGGTACGGATTACCGAGGTTGCTGGTTCAAGTCCAGCTGCTTAACGAATTTTTCTTTGCATTGTCATTGTATGTTGAATTTCATTCTATGAATGTTTCATAAAAATAAAAACAAAAATAATCAATAAATCGATTATTTTCATTCATATATTAAGTATCTGCAATACATATTAATGTTTAAAATTTTACTTGAAATCAAGTCTATGTATTTTTCATCGTAATCCTTTACAAACCTTTAATGTCGTGCAACCTTACCCTTCAGGTAAATTTGCGAGTTTTTTTTATATCTAGCAATATTTTATCGATCAGAGCAGGTAGCATAAGATACCGCGACTGGTTGGTACAAAGCAGAAGAATTCGCTTTGAACAGCAAGCCAGAGACTATCCTTTGGATAGCTGTTCTGTTCATAGCGCCTCATAGTCTCATGCAGACTTCTTGTACTGCTAACTGTACACGTTCTTGCAGTTCATGAATATTATGATTATTTGTATCACAACTACTTTAATTCAATCTTAGGGTTTGTCTATTTATGAATCATAATGACGTTTTAGTATGCTTTCAAAGCCTTTTTTTTTTAATTTTTTGGCCTGGTTGCAACTTTAATATCGGACTTGCTCCCTAATTGCGTAACGGAATAGCGATCGGTGTCGCTTTCGCGTGACACTTCTGTCACATTTCTATTATGTAAATGATAATGATAGTCACTGGTAAAATAGTAGTGGTGTTATTGGTTGAAACAAATACGTAGACCCTTTTTTATCAATTAAGTCAAACTTGATAGATAACAATATCTTGGAATCCTACTAATAGGTAGTGAAATAAACGGATCTCTCACGCATATAAGTCGAGTTTAGCTCGACTTGTTTTGGACTAATACGTGGTCTGTCCTCTGGGAGCGCACGAATCGGCGACAGTGAAACGCACCCTGCGCGCTAAGGCTCAGCTCGCGCGACTACCATCATAGTTGTCATTTAGAAACATATGCCAATATTTTTAAGCCCCGATGCAAAAAGGGGGATGTTATAAGATTAAACTGTGTATCTATGTATTGGATGTGTGTATCTTTCTGTGGCATCGTAGCTCCAAAACGAACAAACGGATTTGGACCCGCCTTCTTTTAACCGAAGGCCGGTTCTTAACTTAGTTACATAAAATTCGGTTCATCAATTTTTGAGCTATTGAACTTTGAAATAAAAATGTCGGGAGCTTTTCAACTTCTCTAAGTTGGTTAGGTTATTATTTGCCAAAATATGCGACACATTATAGTTACAACTGTACAAACTAGAGGGCGCCCTACGTCGACGCATCGGTGAACTCTGTGGCCAGATGCGCGCATTCTAAAACGACATAAGTTTCTTATATTGCACGCAAGCTATTTTGACTGCTAATGTCGATGTTCGAGAGACAATGACAATGAAATTACGCTAAAAACACAGAAAGGATCTGCAAATAATAGTTAATATGGGATAAATATATTTTTGGTGTTTAAAGAGTTCAAAGAACTTTAATTAGGCTACGAACGAATGAACGAATCCGTGTCGGCTCTGCCGTCGCGGTGTGACCATATATTTTGATTTTGATTTTGCTTTTGAATTTCAGCAATGACTGTACTCTACTTAGAAACGAAACTAATTATAACTATCTAGGCTAATAGGCATCAACTTAATCGAAATTTGTTGGGTACTTTTTATGGGAGAAAGGCAAAGAGCCTGAGACATAAAATTACAAGGCTTAAGCCAGGCACGGTCGCAGCCCAAGATTTGGGGAGAGGTCAAAATAAGATTTGGGGGTCACAGCTAGGTTTGTGGGGGGGAGGGGGGGGGGGAGAACTAAGTATTTAACATTTTTGGATTTGTGTAGTAGAGGCATAAATAGACCTTAGAATACAGAACAAACCAAAACCCGCGAAACTAAACCAACTAAAACTACACTTGAAGAGTGTAGTTTCACTTAGTCATCTTCATCTCCGTGCACGTAGCATATCATGACGTGTTGTACGAATGACAAAATTATTTAATCCATTTTTGTGTCGTTCTTACATATATATAAATGCGGTTGGATTTATAAAAATCGGAATAGGATTATGATTAAACACGGCTTCTGGTTCGTTCTAGGTTCTGAGCTATAGATTATACATACTTAATTTTACATTTTTGGTCGTACACCCCCGCAACCCCCGAAAGGGCTGCCATTTAAAATTTTCCAATTTCCTAGCACGCGCCGGTTTGCCGCTCTCTCACTAAGTATTTCAATAATAATAACTAGCTGTTGCCCGCGACTTCGTCCGCGTAGATTTCGGTTATCGCTATCCCGCGGGAACTAGGTATGTAATTTTCCCGAATAAAAAGCCTATGTTATTCCTCAATATTCAAACTATCTTCTTACCAAATTTCATCTAATTTGGCGCAGCGGTTTTCCCGTGAAGAGGTAGACAGAAAGACAGAGACAGAGTTACTTTCGCATTTATAAATATTAGTTAGGATAGTTAGGATTAGGATAACAATACAAATTGTAACATGGTACTTGATCTAGACGCGTATCGTGAACCAAAAAATAAATTAACTTTGGGTCGAGATCAAAGCTCTTTGTGTTCTAAATAATAATTGTACCTATGTTTGCGATAACTTTACTAAAAGAACGATAAATTTGTTCCTGAACTTAACATTTTTTCGGTTTTTTCGCGATGTTCCAAACTTGGCAACATTGAGGCTGAAATTGACAAAATGGCGTCTTGACAATCCTAATATTATTTGGAAGGCATAGTACGTAGCTAGTAGCTACATAATTATTTCATTAACAAAATGTCCTCAGAGACCGGATTCAAAACCAGTCCCATTCGGACTCGCGGCAGACCAGGGCTCCACAATAGCGGGTTTTCCGTCGGACCTTTGGAGCCACCCAGCCACCGTTCTATTTGTGGATAAAAATAGAATTATGCTTCCAAACAAGCTTTCCTACATTCGCAAGAGAATATTCAATTGCGCGTGACGTCGGTTGGTCAAATACTAGGTGGTAGTTTGGCGGCTAAGTGCGCAGAAAATCTATGTTCAGGGTTGGCAAAGTTTGGCTTCTAGATTTGCCAAGAAAATATCTTCGTTCTATGAAAATAAATAACTCGTCTGTTTGAATTTATCCACCATTGGAAACATCGTATGTACCTAATGAGTAATGACAAAAAACAATGTCATCCTCTACAGTAGATTATGATAAATAGTCTCACGATCGAGATTATTTATCCGTACCTAGTAAATGTCTCAATGTTTGACAACTTAATTCCATTAAGTGGGTATTTGAATGATGTCAAAACGAAATCAAGCTTTCCGGAATATTCGTAAAAAAAGCGATCGTTTTGAATAAAAATCATCAAAAAAAAGTTGCTGGTTTGACTAAGTTGACAAACACAAAATTTTGCTTTCACCATTATTGCAATGAATTAAGATTATTTTGACAGTATCGCGCACAGGGACGGGACGTGGTAAAGACACTATCATCATCATCATCACCAGCCTTTTTAACGTCCCACTGCTGAGCACAGGCCTCCTCTCAGAATGAGAAGGCTTGGGCTATAAGTTCCCACGCGGGCCCAGTGCGGATTGGGAACTTCACACACATCATTGAATTGCTTGCATTGAAAGACACTATACAGTACCTAAAATAAAAGAGCTGTGGCATCCCTAAGAGGCTGACATTGGGTGTACTCCGTGTACTTCAAGCCTATTAGATACATATTAGATAATAAAAAAGTTCAACAGCACAAGTTAAGGTAGGTAGTTAAAAAGCCGAAAAACGTCAGACACGGGGAACCCTCTGTGCGCGAGTCTGACTGTACAATTTTTCTAAACTTTTGTAGCAAGGACTCAATCACCACATTATTTTGCTAAGTATGATGTATACTTGTCGAACCTGACAGTTATTTAATAGGGAGCATGTTTTTGCTGTAAATAATGTGATCCACCAAATTGATGAACCGCCGTGGGTCAGGTAATTAAATTACACGGAACAATTTACAATTTAGGTACATCGATATCAGTGAACCAGTAATAGTAGTTTATGCAACTGCTACATAATGAGGGTCCTTAAAACAGGAGTGTGTTTTTATGAAACGAGGCGAAGCTGAGTTTCATAATAGGATCACACGAGTGTTTTAAGGCCTAATTATGTGGAGTTGCATACATTACTTTATCTACACACATATTATAAGTACTCTAAGATGGGTTCAGAAGCCGAAGGCATATATCATACCCATACCTGTCACGATTTTGATTGTTTTTTTTTAATCATAGACAAACATACCGAGCTGACGTTTCGTAAACATTAATTATACATGTCGGACTGAACTCGACTTATATGCGTGAGTGATCCGTTTTATTTCACTATGATTGAAAATTACGTTGGTTGTCAAATTCGAAAAATCGAATTCGATATCGAAAAGTCATTACGACATCGAATTCGATGTCGTAATGACTATTACTTTACTGCTGGACCTGGTGGTCGTGGTGGTTGGCGGCGGAGGCGACGACGTACTGCAATGCTGGTCATTTTCTACGGTTTCTGAACGCATTATAGAGGACTTATGATATGTGTGTACTTTAGTTTACAGCCAGTAAATTATTGATACTCTCTAAATCACCACCATAGATGCTGGACTGACGCGGAGCCAGGCGGAGCGGGGTGACTTGACCAATCACAGTGCTCGAGATCTCCACTCCGCTTCTGTGGAAACTCTTGCAACTTTTCACGGCTCGCCACCGCTCCGCCCAGCTTGGAAACGCACCCATCACATCATCATCTAGGCCTAGGTACTCCGTTTAATTTTACACTGGAATTCACGGTCCAACAATCACACACGTTCTAACAATATTATAAGCCTTTTTGTTTGTTTTTTAGGATTCCATACCTCAAAAGGAAAAAGCGAAACCCTTATAGGATCACTTTGTTGTCCGTCTCTCTGTCTGTCTGTCTGTCTGTCTGTCTGTCAAGACCCTTTTTTTCTGGAACGCGTGGAGGTAGGATGCTGAAATTAATATCAACCAAGGCTTGAGCCTGCGGTCCCTTGAAGCTGTGAAAAAATTAACCTTCTAAGTCAACGAAATCAAATTATACAGTCATTAAAAAGGCTACTTCCATACAAGTTGCCGAAATCCAAAAACTTGAAGCGTACTTCCAGTTGTCCTAGAAACTTGAAATTTGGTATGAAGGTAGCTCTTATAGCACAACCACTCACAAAAGTCTCAAAATCTTAAATTTTTATGTCTGTCTGTAGATTTAGCAGTCCAAGATAAGTTGACCCCACACTGCGTACATTTTGCTTAGGAGCAGGGCTCTGCTAACACTGGACTTTTTATTTTTTTCTGAAGTAGGTAGAAATTGTCATCAAAACTGCATAAACACTTTTTTGGATAAGTACCTACCTGTAGTTAGTAAAATGTAACGTTATGTTAAAAACAGCAGAACCTTGTTAAGCAAATCATGTTTTGGAGATGACAATGATTTTGCAGTGTCTTTACAAAAAAGCCGTATAGTGCAAAGTCCAGTAAAGTATCAAGACGGCGCGACAGCATAATGGTACGTTTGTATGTTAATTTTTGACTACAAAAAATACACAAAATGAAATAAAACTGTTAATTAAGTACCTATTTTACCTTGAAACAAGTATCCCTGAGGAACCCTTTCACAATAGTTAATGCCTATAAGTAGGTACCTAATTTTAACCTTTGAAGTCATCGGTTACTGCGCAAAGTTCTACAGGTTGGTACGTGTTTCCGTATTTTTGTACTTACTATAATTTTATGTACCTACTGTATTTTGTTTATGAATACTGATCGTTGCACAGTCACGCGTTGTATACGATAACGTCAATCGGACGCCGAAGCACCCGGATAGTTACCAAAGACTTTGGTATCTAGAGTATCAGTGGAAGACTCGGCAGCTGTCACACCCAGTAAATTTCGTCTTTTAGGTTAGAATTTTGAAGTGACAGATGCCAAATCTTCCCCGCAAAATCTTCCCTGTACTCTAATTCAAATTTCATTGAATGATTCATGCCTTTTCAAGTGATAACAGTCAGAATCTACCAAAATACGCAATCAACATCCAACATATAGGGTGTTCACTATTTCCGATTTCCCGGGAACCGATACACCTACATGTATTGATTCAGGCTTTACCTGGAAACGGGGGTACCGGGAACCATGTCCAGCGCATATTGCACTACAACTTCCACAAACTCGTATTTCACCCATCCTTGTTCTTGAAAAGTCAACCCTCTGTAGGATGAGTAAGGTTTTGTTTTCAAGGGGGTAGATAATTGTGATAGGAGGTTGTACAAGATATATATTCGGTTAATTATATAGCCGGATTAAAGTCCACTTCAGTAGGTAAGTACATAGAGAGTTCGTTGTCTGATGCAGTGAATGCGTTTTATATGTAGGTACGCTGTTAGTCAATAATTATCCTAAATTAATTATAATAAATCCTCTTATTTGGAGCGCCTCAGTAGCGACGCAACATCTACGCAAAATGACAAAAAATCGGCCAAGAGCGTGTCGGAGGCGCCTAAGAGGGTGTATCCATGCCAAATTACAGCTTTCTAGTAGCAAGAGTGTCTGCGCTAAGCCGCGGACAGACGGACGGACGGACGGGCATCGCAAAATTATGAGGATTCCTTGTAGACCATGGAACCGTAATAAAGAGGCTATTTGACCACTGAAAATTGTTGCTAAATTCTATACTAACCGATCGTTTTGACATTTCATAAAATGTAATGTGGCTGGTTTGACTAAACTAAACTAAAGTAAAATTGGCCTTTTCTAACCTAAGACGCCGAATGTGCATTGCTTTCGGTAGTTTTTTATTATTTTAATATTATGTGTAACTGTTGTGCGCTGCTGTGCGCTGCTGTACACTGTTGTGGACTGCTGAGCACTGTTGTGCACTGTTGTGCATTGCTGTGGACTGTTGTGCACTACTATGCACTGTATTGAGCACTGTTGTAGGTATTCTATTGTGGACTTACGGACACAAGAGACATTTGATCTTGTAACTCTCTGCTGTTGCAGCGGTGATCACCTACCTGGTGAACAACTTGCTCGTTGGCCTTCCTTTTCCTATAAAAAACCTAGCTTATCTTTCTAGTGGCCTTCAAACATTTCTCAAGACTTTTGGAAGCATAACCAAAGATTTCGGACAAGTGTCATTGAAGTGTCTTTCATTAATTATTGTTAACTCAAATCATTAGTGAACTAAAATGCTCCGAGCAGTATTTATGCTGAATGGAGGTTCTCGCGGAAAACGTAAACAAAAACTGCGGCGCTTTGTGCGCATGCGCTAACTTCTTTGTGCATTACTGGATTAGATTTTATTTTGTATTCAAGAGGTCTTGGCGAGCGTGCTGCGAAAATGGACTGAAAATTATTATGATTCCAGCTAATTTCGAACGTTAAGAGGGTTCGGAGTTAAAGTTGAGTTAACACTTGAACGAGCCGATAAATTATTTGCGAGATATAAAAATAAGTATCTACTTACTGTATTAATTTAGCCAGTCGCAGGTTCGATCCCGCCCTCACACTTCTAAGCTAAGGCCGCTAAGGTTTTCGGAATTCATTACGGGCACAAGAGGTATTTCATCTTAGCTCTCTTGGTTGGCAACGCATCTGCAAACTCTCCGGGCAGTGGCGATCACTTACTATCAAGTGACCCACTTGCTCGTTTGCCTTTCTCGTCGTTTAAAAAAAAACATGTGTACATTGTACATACGAGTATATAGTTTTTCGGTGAAGGATAAATTTTGTTAGGAAACCTGCACACTACTGCGAAGTGGGATCACAGTGGGCCCTTTCATACTTGAGAGGCGGCTTGTGCCCAACATTGGGACGTAGATAGGCTAGACATAACGATGAGATGATGATATGAATGTTAGTCTTCTGGACTAGGTACCTACTGATGTTGTATACAGTATGTTATTGAATGTTGGGAGGTTCGTTTCATTTGTTTTTCAGAGATTTTCTTTGACTTGTGCTGTGAGACCTTGCTTGGTACCCAATTTCGTGATTCTAGGTCAACGGGAAAGTACTATAGGCTTAGATTTTTCCTTTCGAGGTGCAGAAAAAAAACTGGCAAAATTCATTGCCAGTATAGGTAGAGTCATACCGTTTGACCCAGCCATTGTAGAACCTTTTCACAAAAAAATACCCCCCCCCCCCCCCGTAACTATTGTCACATGGTGCTACCACAAGCTTTCAATTTCTGCCTTATAATACAAAAGTTAATTACGTTTAAAAGAGTTTCCAGCTAGCCTGGCAACACTGAGTCAGCTAGTGCTGCGCTGGGCACTCGCAATTCTAGGGAAACTGACAACCCGCACACTACTATCACACTTATACGTGCAACCGGCGACGCGGCGAGTGAGTTCCCTGTTCATTACGCGGTGTACACGGTCCCTGCCCAACATTATATTCTCAATACACGCAATGTGTTATACAATTGCTTGTTGAGCTGGGCACTCGCATTCGCGGGAACTGACGTTGTCGACTGTGCGGTTTGCGACGTTAGCGAGGTCGTGCGTCATCGAATCCCGTCACTAACAAGTATAATAAGTAAATCAATTTATATTTATAAGCTAATAATGATGATGATGATTTACCATGTCGATTTATAAATAAATAAATATTGTGTTACAATTGACACCAATTGACCTAAGCAGTCTCAAATTAAGCAGAGCTTGTGTTATGGGTGCTAGGCAACGGATAAACATACTTTTTATAGATAAATACACATTAGACATCCAAGACTCGAGATCAAATATTTGCATTCATTATACTTAAGTAGATATGTATATCTACCCCGACCGGGGATCGAACCCAGGACCTCAAGTTTCGCAGTCAGGTTCTCTAACCACTAGGGCCTAGGCTACCCGGTCGTCGTCGTATTAGTAGAGCTTCGATGACTTGCACTAACTAGTGTCACTAATGTAGCCTAAATATTTTGGCTATTAAAAATTTGTAGACACGCTGTGGAAGGTAGCATGAAATATCTTCCTTTTTCTATATTGAAGGGTTTAGATGCTTAACTCATCCGCCTGCCCAGAACGTCTTGATGAGTGAGAAGTAGCTCCACTTATGAGAGCTTTGGGCGCTACCGTTGATCTACGTGAGATTCTTCCGCTACCGACCGTAGGTAATTCCTCCCTCCCTGAAGATCACCAAGCCATTTGACCATAGTGTTGACTCCCGCTTTTCTTTACTAGATGCTAACAGCCCAAAACAGAGCGATATGGCGAAAGCTGAAGGAGGCCACCAAATTGGTTGAGAAAGGCTTAAGATGATGACGATGATGATATTAGTAATTGGGGGTTCAGGGATGGGCATAGCTCCACAACTAGTCGCAGCCTCTCGTGCTAGCCGTCGGTTGCGTGCGCGACGCGAGTACGTAGTCCCCGCACTCTGGCTCTCACGTTGGTGACACCACAACGCTCTGGAAAAGAAGGATAGGATTTTTTATTCAAGTCTTTTTAATGCACAATGTTTTATTGAGAAACAATCCTGTTGATCACCTGATGCTCAGTAATAACCACTTCCTGTGTTGTCACATGGGAATTATCATTGGTGTGCCAAACTTGCAGGAGCAGGGCCATGGACAGAAGAATACTGAGACTAGGCAGAGGTACCAGCACTGCTTGGTAAATTAACACTTACCACAGCTACATAGAGCTCCTAGCTTAAACAGGAACCCAAACATCCGTAGAATCTGTCTGTTAATCTACTAAATCTAAACCTATCAAAATGAATCGTCAATCTTTTTGACACGTAATCACCGCCTCATTCAATCAGTCCCATAACCATCATCATCATATTAAGCCTCCTCAACCAATTTGGTACAGGCCTCCTTCAACTTTCTCCATGTCAAAATTAAAAATTAAATATTTCTTCCTTGTCACTTTTCCGATGTCGTCCTTCCAACGCATCTGAGGTCTTCTAACCGGTCTCTTATATTCCCACGGTCTCCATTCCAGTAAATCCCTGTACCATTACTTCGATTTTGCGGAAATACTTGTAACCAGACCGTTGCCATTTCTCGCCGCAACATTATGCTGAATCCCTAATTTTTAAATAGTTATTAAGTTTCTGGTTTTGTTTTATTTAGTTTTTTTTTTTCAAATGTACCTACTGCTTTTTTTGTGTGTATGTCGAATTTGTGTGTATAAATGTCTCTCTCTCTCTCTCTCATTTCAGTTTTTCTATACTTACACCTTACAATATCTGAAACTTTGCCTTGTTCCAGTCCCACTTTGTCCCCTGTATCAAGCAACTCATGGAGCGTGCAGCGGCCACAAAAAGTCGGGCGAAGGTCGACGGGCGTAGCGGCGCGGGCGCTGCTTTCGCCGCAGCTTCGGCCGCTGGCTGACCCGCTTCGTGTACTCTGTGGCTTAACATTGTAATGCCCATAGCTTTGGAGTCTGTTAGGAGTCAATCACAGGAAAGTCTACAAGGCAAGCTTTTTGTAAGGAAAAACGGGCTAGCATGTCACGCCTGAGTATTGCCTGTTATCGCAATTAAAATATGGTTATTGCCTCCAATTTTTAGGGTTCCAAAGCCAAAATGGCAAAAAGGAACCCTTATAGTTTCGTCATGTCCGTCTGTCTGTCTGTCTGTCTGCGGCATAGCTCAGAGACTACGGGTACTAGACAGCTGTAATTTTGTATAGATATACATATTAATTAGGCTGAAAAAGTTCTGGGATAAAATATTTTTGGGGTACCTCCCCTACACGTAAAGTGGGGATGATTTTTTTATTTCTCGCCCACCCCATATTGTGGGGTATCGTTGGATAGTTATTTTAAAAATATTGGGGGTGCACAAAGATCATTTTTCGATAGAGTTAGTCAAAAGTGTCGTCGTCGTCGCCCCCCGATAAGTACGATAAGTAGGCTTTACAGGTTTGGGAGTAATAGTTGATTGACTTATTATGTTTGTCTGTGTATTTCATATTCTAATCCTATTCGTTATAAAATTTCTGTAAATTGTAGTCTTCAAGGGGGCTAAAATCTGGCGCAGTAGCGGCGTAAAATTAAATTTTCACAGGAAAGTCCGTGGGTCTGTAGGATCGGTTTCCTAACATAAGTATCCAGTTTTATGTAAGTAGGTACAGTTAGTATGGGAAAGTGGATACTATGTTAGGGTTAGGGCACCGACTGTACATCATCATCATTATCACCAGCCTTGTTTTACGTCCCACTGCTGGGCACAGGCTTCCTCTCAGAATGAGAGGGCTTTAGCCATGAGTTTCCGTGCGGGCCCATTGCTGATTGGGAACTTCATACACACCATTAAATTGCTTCGCAGGAGTGTGTAGGGGACGACCTAGTAAAGATCGCGGGACCGCGGTGGATACGGAAGGCACAGGACCGGTCAGAGTGGAGAGCCTTGGGGGTGGTCAACCGGCTGACATGCTGATGATGATGATGAGTGTGTAGGTTTAACCACGATGTTTACCTTAAAAAAAGCTTCCTAAAAACTCAGCCGTGTTGTGAAAATGTATTACGTTAATAGTGCGTTAGTTACCTTTGGAGCTCATATTGTACGGCGAGTTTAAAAAAACCGGTCAAGTGCCAGTCGGACTCGCGCACGAGGGTTCCGTAGAAAGATTTTAACGCTTTTCCCCAGTGTTTTAAGAAGTTCAGTGTTAGCAGAGCCCTGTTTCTAAGCAAAATGTACGCAGTGTGCGGTCCTTTTATATTGGTCTCTGTCATATATGGAAAGACACAAAAATTTAAGATTTTGAGAATTTCCTGAGTGGTTGTGCTATAAGAGTCACCTTCATACCAAATTTCAAGTTTCTAGGATAACTGGAAGTACCCTTTAGGTTTTCACAGTACGGCGATTTTGGAAACAACCTTTTTAATGACTGTATCTTCTGATTGCGTTGACGCAGAAGTTCGATTTTTTCACAGCTTCAAGGAACTGCAGGTTTGAATATTTGATATTAATTTCAACCTGCTACCTCCACACGTTCCAGAGAAAAAGGGTCTTGACAGACAGACAGACCGACAGGCGGACATACTGACAGGTGGACAACAAAGTGATCCTATAAGGGCACCGCTTTTTTCCTTTTGAGATACGGAACCCGACAAACGAGAATATGAGGGCATTGTGTTACATCCGCAATACTAGGATAGCAGTTGCTTACCAAGAGGGCTAAGATCTGTGTCTCTAGTGTCTGTCTGTAACCCTTCGTGTCGGAAGAAAACAGTGCAAGAACTGCTGCTTGGCGGCAGGATTAGCTGTAGGTTGGTGTTAGTGGTCGGGATGGATCTTGCGCTAGGTCCAACCAAAAACGTAGCTTATACCTCAGAATAACACATATATAGTACTAGTATATAGTACTTAGTTTCCCTGGGATCAAGATAAAAGAGTTGGCGAGAGACGGATGTCAACTATCGGGCATTAGGGTGCCGGGCATTGGGACGCTTACCTTACTTTGCTAACCTGACTATTTTTAGATGCACTTTGTTTGGTTTTATTAACCCCCGACGCAAAAAGAGGGGTGTTACAAGTTTGACCGCTGTGTGTGTCTGTCTGTGACACCGCAACTCTTAAGCGGTTGACACGATTCGAATGCGGTTTTTTTAGTAAGTATGTAGTTATGTCATTTAACTTAAATTCCATCTAAGCTCATGCAAGATCTTTAACCTTTCAGGTTATCATCACCAGCCTTTTTTACATCTCACTGTTAACTTCAAAGCCATCTAACATAATGCTCAGGCAAGATATTGAACCTTTCAGGTTATCATCACCAGCCTTTTTACGTCTCACTGTTAACTTCAAAGCCATCTAATATAATGCTCATGCAAGATATTTAACCTTTCAGGTTATCATCACCAGCCTTATTTATGTCTCACTGTTAGCTTCAAAGCCATCTAATGTAATGCTCAGGCCAGATATTTAATCTTTCAGGTTATCATCACCAGCCTTTTTTTGTCTCACTGGTGGGCACAGGCCTCCCCTCAGAATGGGGCTTAGACCATAGTTCCCACGCGGGCCCAGGCGGGGCAGTTTCATGTAAACACTCGATATGTGTCCCGCCCGAGACTTAAACACATAGAGCACGAACGGTTTATAAAATATGTTGTGCTATTAGTACAATCGGCTTACCGGCGCTTGGTCACACTCCTCTCATACGCTGATGCCTTGGTACTTTCAGTGCATTTACGGACTATGGAAAATGATTTTCCAAAAATGTAACATTACGAGACTTACTCACAACATAAAACGTTCATAAAATTGCGTCGACGATTCGGCACTACCGGGCCCGAGTACGAATACTCGAAACCTGCGTCACGTAAAATCGAATAGTAAATGTTATCGAGTTTGTATGACGTTTGGAGCAGCGCCCGCCCGTGAGCGTATTTGGAACTAAAATTTAGTATGAGGTTTCTCGATCTCGATACGATAACCGTAACGTTTAAACTTAGAGGTGCGAGCTTTGGCTCGAAGCGACGGCCCTCTGCTTTAGAGCCCATATATTTGGTCAAGCCATTTAACAAAAATATTTAACTCTATTTTAATCTGGATAAGTAAGAAACAGACTTGTCCGTATCTTGTATTGTATCGTGATCTTTTATTTCCTAAAATTACTTACTTACCACATTAAATAACGTATATTCCTGTTCAAATTATCCGCATTAGATTAAATCAGAAAATTTAAGCTCCACTTAAAAGCTTGTGACACAAAACGCACAAAATAGTCAAACTATTTAACCCGAAACAAAACACTACCAGCAACATTCAGGATGTCACGACACAAAAAAGTCAGTTTAAAGTTGTCCGACGAATCATCCTTTTGTCGCCGGACGAGCACCTGTCCGGGGCGAGGCAATGCATTTAAATATGTGAAATTATTTACACTTAAACGCCTGCCCAATTACCTTATAACGAGGGTTATTAAACGGTAACCATTAACCTATTTAACTTCCTCGATTAACAATGGGGTGCATTGCTTGCATTACTAGCCGATAAAAAAACAATAGAGACTCGATGATTTGGAGGTTCTGCCTGGCAATGATTAGTATTTTTATTATTTATCCATACCTATAAAACAGTGCCGTGACTGACTGACTGACTGACAGACAACGCACAGCCTAAACCTCTGAACTTAGAGACTTGAAATTTGGCAAGCATATGCCTTGACTATCCTAGAGGTGCACTAAGAAGGGATTTTTCGAAATTCCCACGGGATAGGGCAAAGCCGCTTGGCATGAGCTAGTACAATATAAATTATCATAGGAAATTATGTTTTATCGAATGATTGTTTGTCATAATTAAAATAATACTGAAAACATTCACTTGTGCTAACTTGAAAAGCTAACTTAACCTATTCTACGTAGCCAATGTAAAACTCTTAGTTTGATTATTATCATTATCACATAACATACACAAGTTTTAGCCCCCGTGGATCATAAACTCAAACCAGCTCCTTATTTAGTACAACTTTACCGTGTCCCAATCCCTATTTAATTGCGAGTCTACTGACTGTATGTACCTACGCATCAACAAACGTCTGCTTATAGCTACGAACAATCTTGTGTCCATTTATAAGCGGTGACATCATTTACTTGACGTTCGGCAGACGATATAGACATTAGATATTCTTCCAGCTATTTCCTATAGCGAATTTTCCCGCCTATTCCGGACGCGGCGAACACAATATAGAATTATAGCAATTAGAAAATAGAAAAGGCAAGGAAATTAGGAAAGCCCCTGAGTTTACCCCGGGCGGGATCGATCGGCGTCGCGGCTCACCTTACAACTCTTTATTTACTTTACTCTATTTTTTTTAATTTTCCGTTTATTAGACATAATGAAAACGGGATATTGACCGCGATTACCTTGTAGGTTTGCCCGTGATGACGATGCATGCAACTGCATCGAAATATCGGGAGCTCATCAAACCTATAAGATAATCGCGGTCAATATTCCGTTTTCATTATGTCTAATGCAATTAACCGCGAATCATTTAAAACTGTTTCCGTTTATTACCAACGGAAATGGAAAAGGTAAACTCTTTATTTATTTGACTCTTGCTCCGAATGGGTCGTTCAAAGGTTGTCTATCGCCGTTCAACGCGGCAAGCGTGTGGGCACCTTTGGGTCAGTCTTTGGGCGTTTGTTCCGAATCACTTTCGTGGTCAATATTTTGCCGCAGATGGAGCGACTACCTGGTAAAGATCGCGGGACCGCGGTGGATGCGGAAAGCACAAGACCAGTCTGAGTGGAGAGCCTTGGGGGAGGCATAAGAATAAATAATAACATAGTAGAACGGAAACTCCCGCTCCGGATGGGCTCAAGGTCACGATATTAGAGTATTTGTTAAACAAACTACTCAGTCATACTGTCGCCGCACGCGCGGTTGGTTGTTTATAATTTGGTTGTAATAGTTTTACGTGAGCTTGTATGTATTTTATTTTATATTTGTAGATAAGTAATACTTACTTAAATCACCTTAAATGGCTTCATTTGGTATGACGCTTATAATAACTTCTTATTTAGAAGTGTAAATAATATGTAAACCTTCGTAATGATTTATAAGCCTCATATTATGTAAAACTAGAATAAAAATAATCATTTCAAAGTAAAGAAAAACTGAAAAAAAAACATTTTAGCGATATTATCTTTAGACGTAATCAACATTTAACAGCAATCAACCTTAGCAACACGCCTTGACGACAGAGGGGTGTAACGACGTGAAGGGGGAGGTAGGTATATAAATGGCGGCGTTTTGGACTCGGTCAAAAGAGATTCCGTTCTACTATGTTATTATTTATTTTTATGGGGGAGGCTTATGTCCAGCAGTGGACGTCTTTCGGCTGACATGATGATGATGATGATTTTGTCGCAGTGGATAAAGGTTTTAATGGCGTTTTCGGTTATTCGGTGGAAGTACGGGACCGCTACCAACTAACTCAGAAATGCCACCAAAATCTACAGCCAATTAATCAAAAACGTCCACGAAAGTGAAGCGGTTGAAACGCTCGAATAAACTTCTTTGCGTCTGGAACTAGTGCCTAGCGTAATGTAATCGTAGCCTAGTGTAATCGACGACCAAAAAATACGTTTTGAGTGTCGAAAATAGTACGTTGCCAATTCGTGCCGCTAGAGGCGCTGCAAATTTGCACATAGTAATTGAGACGTAAACGCCTACGGGATCGAGACGTTGTCTTGTGTCAAAAATTACACTAGAAGGTCATGAACGAAGCAGGGTGGTTTGCTTAGCTAAAGTTCTTGTTTATGTTCCGATATTAAATTAAGGTTTTTTTTATTTGTAATTGAAGGGTACCTACACTACACAGAAAGAATATGTCTAGTTACCTTAGCAACTTTTTGAGTTATCGCGATTTGAAAGTTTGGAACGATTATCCATATAATTTTCGTATAAAAAAGACAAGTCAAGTATTTGTGTCTGTAACTGAGTGGAAACTTATAGTCTCAAGAGTGCTCTACAATTTGAGATAAAAATCTCCTTTTAAAAAAAATTACTACACTAGAACTTAGAAGTGACATTGTTCTTTCCGTGTACCCTTCAAATTACATGATTTGTACATGAGGTGTACCTACCTTTATTAAAAACTGGTCACTATATACGTATTTTTATAGCAAGTACTTCCATTTTGAGTATTAAATTGAGGTGACACTTGATGACGTCGTAAAAGGTAAATTAAAAGTTGACATTCTAGAAGCTTTACATTGCCGGCCCGTGGAGCTAAATAGTTATAAGCGATCGATCGAGTGCCGCAATGCAAAGCTGCTACGTATTTTCCCGTGTCGTGTTACCAGGGCGTACGCATTTAATAAGCAACATAAAATAAACGATGTAACACGCGTTAAACACTGTATGATAATCCAATTCATTGAAAAGGTCCAATAAATCTATGCTAATATTATAAATGCGAAAGTAACTGTCTCTCTGTCTGTCTGTTTGTTACCTCTTCACGGAAAAACCGCGTCACCCATATAAATGAAATTTGGCAAGAAGATAGTTTGAACATTGAGGAATAATATAGGCTACTTTTTAATCAGGAAAATTGTATAGTTCCCGTGGGATAGCGATAACCGTTATCTACTCAGATGAAGTCGCGAGCAACAGCTAGTACAGTATAAAAAGCAGGTAATTCCACGAATACGTTTGTACAAATTGTACAAATTGTAATTACACAGAGTGTGTTTTTCAGGGGAAATGGAACTTATTGCGAGCGCGATGCGTTTTTCACCACATTCATTTTATACTTGTGTTGCATCAATGAATGATCAATGGTCGAAATGACAGCTAATTGGGCAACTCGAATATAGGAAATGATTACTGAAAATTTATTGGAAACATTATTACTGGTACAAGCAAACCGCGTAATGAGAGGAATTAGTTCGGCTATGGGACAATAGTTGTCACTGAATTTTTATTAAAGGCCTTTCCAGAGATGTAGGTCGGTATACCTTTTCCAATATTTTTAGGCTACATTAAACGACCCGATGTTTGACACGTTCATCCCAGTAATTGACACCCTGCTTGTTGCCTTTATTGCTAAGATGAATTAAGATTTACAGTGTCAACTATTAGGGCAGTGTCGGACACTGGGACATTAATATGTTGTATGTGCGGAAACAACGTCCGTCATAACATCACTCAATAATTTGATACAAATTTAAATTACTTAAATAGGTAAACAAACCAAGACCATAAGAATAAATAATAACATAGTAGAACGGAATCTCTTTTGACCGAGTCCAAAACGCCGCCATTTATATACCTACTTCCCCTTTCACGTCGTTACACCTCTCTGTCATCCAGGCGTGTTGCTAGGGTTGCTTGCTGTCAAATATCACTAAGATATAAGTTTTTCTTTGCTTTGAAATCATTAATTTATTCCAGTTTTACAAAATATGACATTTATAAATCATTACGTACCTACATAACTAAAGACACTTCTAAATAAGAAGTTATTATAAGTGCCATACAAAATGAAGCCATTTAAGGTGATTTAAGTAAGTATTACTTGCCTACAAATATAAAATAAAATACATACAGGCTCACGTAAAACTATTACAACCAAATTATAAACAACCAAACACGCGTGCGGCGACGCCGGATGTGACAGCCTGACTGAGTAGTCTGTTTAACGAATACTCTAATATCGTGACCTTGAGCCCGTCCGGAGCGGGAGTTTCCGTTCTACTATGTTATTATTTATTCTTATGCCAAGACTTATCCTCAAACTGATCTATTTTTTCATACCTATTTCATTTGTGTAGAAAAGAAAAAAAAACAAAATTAGGGTTGAAATTAAAAACTCGCCAAGTGCAAGTCGGACTCGCGCACGAGGGTTCCGTAGAAAGATTGTAGTAGATAGTGTTTTAAGAAGTCCAGTGTTAGCAGAGCCCTGCTCTTAAGCAAAATGTACGCAGTGTGGGGTCAACTTATATTGGTCTTGAAATCTACAGACAGACATAAAAAATAAGATTTTGAGACTTTTCGGAGTGGTTGTGCTATAAAAGCTACCTTCATACCAAATTTCAAGTTTCTAGGACATCTGGCAATCTGGCAAATGGCATTTTGAATTACTGTATCTTTTGATTGCGTTGACTTAGAAGGTCGATTTTTTCACAGCTTCAAGGGACCGCAGGATATTGATATTAATTTCAGCATGCTACCTCCACGCGTTCCAGAGAAAAAGGGTCTTGACAGACAGACAGACTCACAACAAAGTGATCCTATAAGGGTTCTGATTTTTCCTTTTGAGGTACGGAACCCTAAAAAGCAAAATTCGAAATGGGGACCAATGCAATGACCTAAGAATAAATAAGCTACTTATTGAAGAAATTGAATTTGCGGATGGTAGGTAGGACCTTGTGCGACTTCCGTCTGGATGGCTACCATCATCTTACTCCCTAATCCTGACGCTAAATAGCAGCCGCAGCAGTGCCGCAGTGCTTGCACTGTTGTGTTCCGGTGTGTAGAGTAAGACAGCCGAGGAAATTACAGGCACAAGAGGCATTTAATTTCATCTTAGCCCTCTAGGCCGGCATCGCATCTGCAATGCCCCGGGGTTGCGGGTGCGGGTGTCTATGGGCACATCAGTGGTGATCACTTGCCATCAGGTGACCCACTTGCTCGTTTTCCTTTCTTATCGTATATAAAAAAAAAGATATTCATAGAAACTTTTAACGTTCTTGTCATTAACCGACTTCAAAAAAGGAGGAAGTTCTCAATTCTTTGGAATATATGTTTTTTATGTTAGTTCCCCCATTACTCGAAGTCAGCTCTACCGATTTTTTTTAACGGTATGCTTTCTAGTTGGCTCCAATATCATCAGGTCAGGATCCGATGGTGGGATCCTGGAGAGATTAAATAAAAATAAGTAAAATAAATATCACGGGACAATTTGACACCAATTGACCTAGTCCCAAACTAGGCAAAGCCTGTACTATGGGTACTAGACAACGGATAAACATACTTGTATAGATGAATACATACTTATATACATATTAAAAGTGCAAGACCCAAGAACAAACATTCATATTCATCATACAAACATCTGCCCCGACCGGGATTTGGACCCGGGCCCTCAAGCTTCATAGTCAGGGTCTCTAACAACTAGGCTATTCGAGATTGAAGGAACTCTTTAAACATTATAGGTACACCTATCGTGATTTGGGTATTTTATTAACTCATATATTTGCTCTTGGAAAGCACCATTAGCTGAAGTGAATGGCCACTTTGGCCACTGGAACTACTCTTTTTAATATAAAATTGTGAAATATTTTTTTTTACAAAAAAGTAAAACCGACTTCAAACAAAACATAGGCACATAAAGTAGTAATTCTCTAAAGCCATCATTTTTATGGCCTAGCACAAAATATGAAGTCGGTGCTTCGTTCAAAGAATATTCCGACCGCACCGTACCGACTTCATATTTGTGCTACGTAGGCCATAAAATTGATGGCTTTAGAGGATTATTTTTTAGATATCAATGTTATTCCAATTAGTACGGAACAACTATGCGTAATGTGGGTATTTTGTTCTAAGTGAGCTCTGTGCATATATGAACAAGGATGGCTTCGAATTGAATGGATTTCCCATGCGAGCGTGGAAAGCAGTGTTATTAAAATATGCAGTTAATTTCGAGCTGATTACGGCGGGAAATGGGATGTGGATCTAATAGTGGCGGCCACAATTGGACTTCGGTTCTAGATTTTAGGGTTCGGCGCGACGAAACTAAAATACGAGAACGGTACATGATTACTTTTACTCGTTTGAGGTTTTAAAAAAAGTTAAATATATGTGTGCAAAGTTAGGAGCTAAGAGTATAGTAGTAAGAGTATAAAGATTTTTTTTGCACTGGGTTCGCATGAAAGCGGCAACCCGCTCAGTGTAAAATTAGACCTGTATCCTATGGTGGGACACATGAAGACAAAGGTGACGACGAAAGAATTGGCTTTAAGACTATTCCAGAGATGCCCAAAACTGTTTTTGAACCTATTTGCAAACATAAACAAATATCGATCTCAAAATATCGGGAGTTCATCAAACCTATAAGGTAATGGCGGTCAATATCCCGTCTTCATTATGTCTGAATATCGATCTATTTCTATTCCAAAATTAATTTATTCAATCAGAAAAGTGCAGAGTTAATCCGTACTATAGAGTACAGTCGATTCCTTTTAAATATATCGTAGAGCGCGCACAGAATCAGAATAGAAATCCTATTCCCAGAAATAGTGCTGCATTATCACTATTAAAACTGGCAGAGGAAATCCTTGTTAATAAAATATCATTTTATGCTCATTGTTGTGGTGTATGAGATAGGAAAGACTATACTGAATAAGCAGTATGAATTTGGCTAATTTGGTAGGTTGGTTCGTATTTGAAGATCCTGATACGAGAATATCACCGGTTTCAGATTTTCTAGTACTAAATATCCTACACAAATTGAGTTGCGGTAAAAATTAAAACGTCCGAAGAAAGTTTTGTAGGTAGTTCCACTTTTTAGCTTAAAGGGTTGTCTTTTTTATGTGACTAAGGAGGCGGCGGTAATCGCTTAACACCAGGCGATCCGTATGCTTGTTTGCCATCAACGAGGTATAAAAAAGGACAATTCAAAGAAAAACCAAAGACGTTCACGACCATAGTTGGTCACACAAAAGTGATTTAAAATAAGTACTCGTAACTAAGTAGGCGATTAGGTGACAGGTTACCATCAGGTGACCTACTTGTTCGTTTGCCTTCCTTACTCCTTCCTTCGTTAGGCAGAACAAAAATTTGTGCTGTCCATATTTGACTCATTAATGTGAAGTATCCATTAATTAATATACTATGAAATTTTGTAGAGTTTTTAATACTTACCATGATTTATATAAAAATGTCCCATTTTACCACACTCTTAATGAAACCCAACACGTAAAGTCTGCAACCAGTGCATTTTCACAAGAGTCAGTGTCCAGAGAAGAGAAAGTCTGCTCGAGAAATGAGAAACGGAGTCTTCATTCACAAGTTTCGATGCCTTGCTCTGATTATTTTAGTGCAGCTCGTTTCAAATAGTAGACAGCCTATGAAATTTCAGGCGTTATTTCAGTGCCTACGATATTACTTTCAATTTTCAATCAATTTCAACTCTATCAAAATTATAAGGGTTTATTTAACTGCTGTTTAATGATGCTAAAGCTCACAACACACACAAGAAATCGTCACCGTCAGCTATCTCAGTACTTAAATTTCGGTAGAAATTAAATCGTTCAATTCAAAATGGATTCATGATACATAATACGACACGATTTGGATGATGTTGTGATGATTTCTCATACAAATTATTTCCATTACAAGTATCCCTTGTTAGTTTAGTAAAGTCTGTGAGCGCTGCAGTTAGCACCTCAAAAGTGACTCTACCTCTACCTCCGCAACATATGTTTTTCTAGATGAATCGATACAGACTGTTGCGGATGCAAAACTTATCCGTAAGTATGTGAGGTTCAAAGAATTCGGATGAATAGGCACCAACTTTAAAGAAGGAGGATTTTCATCGAATATTATGAATCCACTCCGTAAAATTATGCAGGTATTCTTAAAAATATAAGTATGCCTTTTTCGATGAAGATTAAGGTTACATTTTTCTAAATACCCTACTTAAAGTAAAACTGGACACCTCGATACAGCGTCTGTTAAAGCACGAAGCAAAATCATACATTACCCTCATTCAAAAAGAACCTCTCTCTCCTTTTCACCAAACCACAGACAGACAGGGACAAAGTAATCATGTCTGCTATAAATGGGCGTAGAAATACCATATTCAACTACTCAGTATTGGTGAATAAGCCGTGGTTTGCACTTGGGTTCGGAGTCGTATTTTCCTGCCATGAGTCACTTTGGGGTGTCCCATTACATACATGTCAAAATGTTTGTGATCTGGCACTTATCATTGATTGTTGCCTGACCCGTGGAAAGCTTTTTTCACTATACTCCTAGCAGCGACACATACACAGGTAGATACTCTCAATACTTAGGTAGCACACATTACAATACATATTGTTTATTGAACACCACAAATCAGTACATAAAAAAACAGGCAAAACAGACAATAGGCGGTCTTATCGCTCCCAGACAACCATATACAGAAACCAAGACGAAGAGGCTAATTTAGGTGGCAGAAATTAACATATTAATTGTATTACATAATAAACACCCAAGACTCGAGAACAAGTATTCATATAATTATCTGCTCTGACCGCCGGGATCGAACCCATTGCAGGACCTGAAGCTTCGTAGGTAAGGTACAGGTTCTTTCAATATAATGCAATTCGGTCGTCAAATAGTTAAGTATCAACTGCAAAATAAACGGAAAAACTGCAGACGAGAAATATTCCGACGCAGTTATAAGGGCTTTTAACGTTTACCGTGAAGAACCTTCTAAATTAAATAGACATCACGTCTCTTTACCGAAAGAGAATTATAAATAACCCAAAGCCTTTTTGCGAATATTGAAAATTAAAACAGTTTTCTAACCGCGTTCTACTGACTGAGTTATAAGTTGTAACTGTTGATTAGTTAAGCAACTCCTAATCAATGTTTAATTATTGTTGGAAGTTTCAAGATTCGGGGCGGAGATGTCAAAAAAGTTTCGTTTTGATTTGTAAATGTTCAGCTTTTGCTACGTACTTAGTTCATCTCTAAGGAGAATTACGCTTTATAACAGAATTAAAGGCACACCTAGTAGGGTCCTAGATTAAGCTAAGCGACTTGTGCGACCTGTCGTAGGGACCATCAGTTGTTCGACTAACTCCAACTAAACTAAGTATGGCTGTAGGAACTGTTGTGGCAACTGTTCCTAGCATACTGAAAATTCATAAAATTTACTTCAAAGTTTAAAACAGCTTCGATTGACCTTACACCCGTACCAAGTCACAGGTTTTCGGAAACTTCACAAAATACCCAGTCTTAGCTACGTGTCGATTGGTTTTCCAATGGTTTTGCTGTAAGTACTTAGTAGCAAATTAATCCGAATTAAAAACTTAATGCGTATTGCCTCCATTAGGTCATCCGTAGCTCACGGTAAGAACTAAAATAACTACACGGACAGTTTTTTTCATTATTCAGTTATTTTTGACATTTTGTGTTTTAACATAATACTACCTGCTGTGAGACTCAGATACGTATCTACTTGTATGTAGATATAGGTACTGAAATCAAGATGGAGCGACGACCTGGCGAAGATCGCGGGATCGCGGTGAATGCGGAAAGCACAAGACCGGTCTGAGTGGAGAGCCTTGGGGGAGGCCTATGTCCAGCAGTGGACACCTTTCGGCTGACATGATGATGATGATAGGTAATGAAATATCGAATCGTTTTACCATATCGACTCACTAAGAATCTGAGCAGTTCAGAAGGATTAGACCGAAACGTGTTCGGCTAAACTCGACATGAACATTTCGATTTCACGTAATAATTCCCAGACTTTTCTAGCGCCTCGGAGCCATAGAAAATGAGTTCCACCGTAGCCTTGGCCGACCTCCCCGGGCGCTTCCGGCGACCACTTCCGGGAAGCCTCACTAGGACTCCCGATAATTACTGTCACAAAATAATTAACTATCGGGCTAGATTTTCTTTGGTGTTGCCTAACTGAATTTAGAAAAAAAATCTGTTTACAGAATTTATTAAATGTTTTTAAGTTTTTTTGTCAGTCTTTTTACTTTTGTATTATTAAGTAGGTATGACACAGGCAGGAGCTGCTTAAAAATATCTGAACACGATTCAACTTATGACGGATTAGGTACAGGTTAAACAATTCTAAACACTAAAAAACAATTACTTTGCTCACCCGCGACCACTAATGACAAATAGTTATATCTGTGCGGCAAATGTATGTTTCCATGCAACACCTCCACCTCCACTGCTACACGAATCAACACATGCCACACAGACCCAACTATCACCACCACCACTATACTAAACGCTGACGCGTTTCGGCACTCTCCACGAGGCCATTTACGAAGCACAACAACAACCGCTCAACATGCCACCACTTCCACTACTGACATATGTAAACCATGTACTCAACTTAGTTAATGACAAAACCAACGTACCCACTAATATTTTATAAATTCCAAACTACCCTTTTATGTAAGTCCTAAACTACCCTTTTTTAAGAAATGAATTCCAAACTACCCTTTTTATTTTTATTTTTAATCTACGCCAGGTACCCCGTTATTTTTAACCGAGTACGGTAAAAAGAGAAGTCATGTTCTCATTATTACTATGACACATTATTAAAATTAGAACCAAGTCGTAACAAAGGCGAAGAAACCAAATTAACTTGTTCATTAATAATAGACCCCATGTTGTTGTACCTAATTATTTCCAATTGTTCTAAAACCGATAGCCGCAAACCCTTATCACAATAATGTAAAATTTCGTACGTATCTGAGTCTAACAACGAATGATTCGTTTCTAATAAATGCTTGGCAAAGTTTGATTTCTCTGGATGATCATGCCTATATGACGAGACATGCTCTTTAAATCTAGTATCAAAGCTTCGACCGGTTTGTCCAATGTATACTTGACTACAGTCGCCACAAGTGAGTTTATATACGCCCGACCTGTTCCCTTTATCCACCTTTTCTTTGTTATTACAAAGTCTAGAACGTAAAGAATTAGTACTGAATTAATACCTGTCATACCTGCAAATTCTACTCACCCATGGCAGCATAAACTGCTGCTTTCCATTGTTATGTACATAGACTACTAACTGTACCTCTGTCGAAAGAGCATTATGATTCTGAGTTACATACTATATATCAGATAGCAACAACAAATGGTTATAGTACAGCAATGGTTAATAGTCTGGTTCAAAAGAAGCAGGGACGGATAGAGAATAGCATGCTTTACTCTGCGTTGCCATCTCAGCCTACTAACAAATTTAGATCTAGTATTACTTATGTTGGCCGGTTGTCTGACAAGATTTATAATATTTTAAAATCAAATAACATCAATGTTGCCTTTAAGACTACTAATTCTTTACGTTCTAGACTTTGTAATAACAAAGAAAAGGTGGATAAAGGGAACAGGTCGGGCGTATATAAACTCACTTGTGGCGACTGTAGTCATGTATACATTGGACA